>CP092864.1:117774100-118343577 GCA_030710605.1 Cordylochernes scorpioides
ACTTTATAATTATTCGCAGCTAGAATATTCGCTTTTTAGTAACTTTGTAATCAGAGTTTATTTTCAACAATAGTCTTTTCTTTCGATTTTCACATTTTATTAGAGAATGGTTCATGTTGAATCTACTTAAACATAAATTGTCTTAAAATACTCGATCCTTGGCTATTGGAATTAATGACAGTTTTCAAAGCTCTCACTTTACGAGAGTGCCCTCTTTAAAAGTACACTCTCAAGAACCGTTAAAAAGGGTTCATATCAAAAGACTAAATTCGGCTTTATTTAAAATTTATAAACCCAAATCTTATAGTTTTATTAAAAACAAAGAAGGCATATCCTGATAAGGAGCACACGTGCTTTTTAGATAGCAAAGCGCCATCTAGTGGAACAGAAATCAACTAAACGTTGCTTCAAACTGTTCCTTGATATTTGGCCGACTCATTTTCTTGATAAATCAAGAGAAGCCAATTACAAACGCGTGTCGGGCTGTTGGCCCTCGTCAACGTGGAGCAGGCTGTACCATTGCGTCCAAAATCTTTTTGGTCCCAGAGGCTTCTTGAGAAATAAATTTTAATATCAACACCTGAACTATTTTCTTTCTATTTTTTTTTTTTCAAATAGTTATTCATATAATTAAATACCCCACCTACTATATTTATATTTTAAACTTCATCTGGATGGAACAAATTATGGAAATTAATTTCGAATAAACAGTGTGATGGAGCAGCTCCTTATATATCCACCGTCATTAAATTATTTCGGATAGTATGGAGTCAGAACTAGGATATTTACTGCCTACAAGCTTCCTCTATATAATGACGAAGTTTCATTAAGATAAGAGATATTGTGAAACATGTATGTGAAACATAGGAATATGCAAGTTAGTCTTCATTTGTGCATTACAGGGTTGCAATAATGGAATCGACTGCATCTAGACCTACTTTATTTAATAGCACACATTTATTAAGATATATGAGATATGGTGAAAAATATGAAAATTGATTATTATCGGACTAATTTCAATATTTTAAGGTAGAGCTGATGCAGATGTTCCTTCCTGAACTAGGTAGGTGAAATATTGTCACGTGGGAAATTAAGAAAGACCAACTTCAGGATGACACAGCAATTTATTTGAGGCGAGAACAAGCTATGAATGATAAACAAAGATAATCAATGAGGGAAGTATTACAGAGTAACAACTATGAAAAAATATACTCAGTTAATAAAATAATAAATACTTTGCTACAATATTATGGATATATATGCGGGAAAAATCATACAATTTTTATGCGTAAAATTTCGTTAAAAGCCCATCGAAATTCCCAGTACCAATTGCTTATTTGGTTTTGGTCATGCTACCTAGCGGTTATTTTCACAATACAAGTTGTGCCTTATATAGTGTGAATTGGAATGTTTCAGTTCATATATTCATAGAAAATATCTGAAGCAATAAAATGATTATTCTTCGAGTGTGAAGGATTGTAAAAAATATATATAAATTTATCCTCTACCACATTTAATTTGTTTATTTTTTTCTTTGTCGTCTGTTTTGCAAAGTTGAACCTGGTTAGAACGATGTATGTAAATTAGATGATTCTTTTGTTGCCTTAAATACGAGGTAATTAACTCGTTTCTCTCTATATCTAAAAATGCTTAAAGTTTAATAATTTAATTTTATAAATCTGAGAGTTGTCTTTAAAAACGATCCAACAATTAAATAACCACATATGTCATAATATATGCTCTTCCAGGATTAATAAAACAAACCAACAGCCAACGAGAGAGAGATGAGCAGCTAAAGCGAGACACTTTAGACAACTAACTCACGACCATTTTGACCACATTCCTGAGGGGGGGGGGCGTCACCACCTGGCGACTTTCCTGGTTAGCCCCCGGTTGTGTACACAGGGAAAATCAGTCGTTCAGCTGATAACGTCTCGCTCGCTCTCTCTCGGCTGGCTGCCTGGATGATTGCTCTAACAACTCGTCGTGTGATTATTTCTTTCCTCACCACATTTACCATTAGATTGTCACATCGAAAGTCGACAGGATAAGACCTGGCCGGGAAGCGAATCCCTCATATACCGGAGTATGAAGAAACAAGAAGCCAAGCCACGATGATCGACCAAACCCAACTCAACTGTAACCACTCCTCTTCGAGCCCTCAACCCCTTCCTCGCCAACCTTTGAACCGTGATCCCGAAGAAGTATTCACCTACGACGGAGATGGAGCTGCCACGCACTTCTTCCAGCACTAGATCTACTCAAGAACGATCGCCGTGCCAGAGCAGGACACCTCCCGCCATCATGGACAAGACTCCGCCATCTCCCTATCGCTACTGTGATGTACAACACTGGTACGCACAGTGTCACAGACAGAACTCTCCCGAAGCTCAATGAACTTACCTGCGCCCTAAACCAACATAACTCGTGAGTGTAATTGTCTTAACTCCTACCATTCATTCTTTAAATAAGTCATTCCTTGTAGATTGTCCCAATATTTCCATAATTAGCTCAATATGTGTGAATATGTAAAAATATTTAATATTTCCATTTATCTCTCCACCCCTATTAACAGTGATCTTATTATCCATATTATATCTAGCTATGTGAAACCCATTTAATTAGTTACCTTACCAGTAGATGTAACAATCGTCATTTTAATTAAATAATTTCCATTTTTAACGTAACTCTTTAAAAAAAAAAACTCTTAAAAAAGAAATTGAAATCTACCTATTAATGCTTTACGATTTTTACTATTAACAATAGATTCTTCATAATCAATTTATTCATAAAAATATGCCTCCAGCACCTAAACTTTTGTATGTCTATTTGTATAGACCTCTCCTACTTGTAAGCACGGCTCACGAAAAATAATTTCTTTCCCTAATCGATTCAAAATTCACCCTGTAAGACAGGAGTCGAAGAATTTCAACCATCACGTGAGCCTTGCTTACAACCAACCCTTGGTGACTCTTATCTATCTTCCCCTTAATGCCCCTCTCATTCTTACAACTTTGTTAACTTTATACCAGCTCAGGACCTTTATAGAGAATTATTGATTAATCAATTATCGAACTTCTATATTGTCATTTCAAAATCCTAACCTTCGCCCTTCATTTATGATAATTTATTTCGTAGTTCATCTCTAGCCTATCCACCGACCCACACCATCTAGCCAATGGTGTGTTCGTCACAGGGTGCAGATTGACCAACTGCTAGATATTTATCAACCCCTTTTTGTTCGCACTTGAACAATCTGCATCGAGCGACACAGTTCGCTTCTTCTTCTCGCGCCACACGTTCGCCACACGGACCCTGTCTTCAAATCTATGTTTGTCCATTGTCCAAACCAGCACGATATAGCCTACCTCCGATATTTCCCACGGAGGTACGTTAAACATCGTAGCTGATTTTGTCCGGTCCGTCATCATTTCGCGCAGACATGGGTCTTACTTTCAACCCACCGCGAAATCATCGCCTTGCACAAGCTCCCACGACGGTTCAAACACCTCGTGTCCGAGCAGCTTGTCACTTGTAACGGACAACGCAGTCCTCGTCCCAATTTTTGGCACTGTGCGCGCATACTTTCCGCAAATTAAATATAAGTCCGTTCGACTTCCTCACCTACACACGGGACTTTTCCCCTCGGACTCGCTACACAAGTAACTGCATAGATAAGTTAGATTGGCCCAAAGCAAGTTTCCCCTCGCTCTGTTCGCCGAAATTCTAACATTGTATGTAGTTTTATATTTACCTCAGTCCTGAGCTCACACAATTGCCAACCTCAACCTCATTTCTCATACTCTACACCTATAGCATAGAAAGCCCATGACAAGTTTCCCCTTGCCATGTCCGCCTGAAAAATATCTTAAAGTGTAGAGTTCCCCAGTCTTAATGATCTTCAGAATTTCACCATATGTATGTGACTCTTCATCTCGTGTTCACACTCCTCCATATCACTTCCCTTATAGTACATTAGATTTTGTTGTATATAGCCTTTTATAACCTTGATATTTTCAAAGATTTCCTTAAATGTCAAACTCCCCGGTGTTGTAAAGCTGCTTGTAAATAATATTTACTTGTGTACTATACAATATTTTATTTACATAAAACTATGTCACCATTACCTTAACTAATTTTAACTGTAAAATTATTTTCTCTATTCCTGGCTTCTCCAGCTTTAAATATACTTAAACCATGTTCAGCCTTCTTCAACGGGGGCCATATGTCATAATATATGCTCTTCCAGGATTAATAAAACAAACCAACAGCCAACGAGAGAGAGATGAGCAGCTAAAGCGAGACACTTTAGACAACTAACTCACGACCATTTTGACCACATTCCTGAGGGGGGGGGCGTCACCACCTGGCGACTTTCCTGGTTAGCCCCCGGTTGTGTACACAGGGAAAAACAGTCGTTCAGCTGATAACGTCTCGCTCGCTCTCTCTCGGCTGGCTGCCTGGATGATTGCTCTAACAACTCGTCGTGTGATTATTTCTTTCCTCACCACATTTACCATTAGATTGTCACGTATATATATCAATAAATCTATTTTTGAATATGAATCAAAGATTACATCAGTTTACTAAGGCGATACGCTTCTTTAACCTGGAACCTGGTTGTTTTAATTACCTCTCTATTTTCGTAATATTTACAACAAAATAAAATGGTCAAATACAATTAAAATGTTAAAGAGATTCATAATTCCTTTTATGTATCTGAATCATAGGAGATTAGTGGCTTCAAAATTATCTCGGATATTACTATTTTTCTCCATATTTTCATAGTGGATCTTCTAAATTGAACTAATATCCTGTTATTTGTCGCATATATTGAGAAATTTTCAATCTATCGTCCTATAATCCTTAACATTTCTACAGTGTGCACTCAACCGAATTCCAAATGAACTACCGTTTATCCGACATATACCACATTCCCCCTTCGTTGTATTCGACTGAAAATACTACATTCTGTTCTCCCAATGTATCCGGAATAGAGGTTACATTTTCCATGAGGAGAAATGGAAGAGTTAGTGAAGTATGTATTTTTACCATATTTACTTAAGATATTGGAAACAATATTGTTGGTGTCAGAGTATGGAATAACATAGAAGGATCTGAATAACTTCTTGTAATTGGGTTTGTAAAAGCATCTTGTAACAAATCGGGTTGTAAAATTTATTTTTGCCAGCTATATCTCTATATATGTTGCTTTAAAATATTTTTATTTTTTAAGTTTCGTTTATAAATTATTAAATATTTTAAATTGAAATGTGCCTCTCAAATATTGTTACATACACAGAAGTAGTTTACAAATGCATTTTCATATTACCAGATTTCAAATGTATTCGTTGGTGTTTCTGTATGGTTCTACAGTCTAAATAATCAACCACACTAGTGTCTTATTAGGTAGAATATCGATAAATATATGTGTGATGATTTAAGACCATGGAATTGTTGTAAATAATCCAGATATCTACTACCACATACTTCACCACGTGACTGTATATAACTTGTTATTTACTGCAAATAGAAAGCATCAAATAACATCAATCTGTACCGCTTAAGACTAATAAAGTATAGCAACTGTACAGATAGAAGGAATGGAGAATAACAGGAGAAAATTAAGGCTAAAACTAATCAGGCCTAAGTGAGAATAAGAAAGTAGTCCTATCGAGCCCAGTCCAATTTTTACGAGACCAGGGCCCTCTTGTATGATGTAACCTTCCCCCCTGTTTACGTCAGAAAAGGGCAGTGAACTGCCTGGACCCAGGGAAGCTATAAAAGGAGGCCCCAAGCCTCAGTTAGTCAGTCTTTGTTTCAGCCCTTCAGTCCTCCTGTCCGCGTAGACCGCTCCTATAGAGGTAATCCTTTCCTGCCAGAAACCTCCTCGTCCCATTCCTTCTTGACGTTCAGACGCTTCTTCGTGGAATCTCTGTTTGTTTATTTCACCTTTGGCCCAACTGTGTCGCCTTCCACCACGACTGCACGGTAGAGGTGACATCGAGGTTCGTCTAGCACCATTACACTATGTATATGTTATTAGGCCGAAATTTGAAAGACTATTGGTATATGCTATTCATATTTCTAGTTTCTATGACACTAATAATTTAGAATCGTTAAAAAATAAACTAAGAATTCATAATTGCCTACAAATGGGTGCTAAAACTTCTAAAAAAGAAATATTAAGTGAGTTTTCAAAGTTATGTTCAAAATAATTTTTTGAAATGATAATTGAGATTTAATTAATATTTTAAATTTTATTATTCATGATAAACACCGAAGAACAAATTTCCCTTATTTTAGTAATCTCAAGAACCCTTTTAAATCAAAAATAAAAAGGATAATAACTAGAAAATAATTTTTAAAAAAGCCTGATGCCGCCCTTTTATATAGATAGAAAATGCAATGTAGTCTGGAAGAATTTTTATGAAGATTGTTAAATCTATTTTTAATACACTTTTAAATGAAAATTGATCTAGAAATTTAAAACTATTTGAAATGTCCCTCTTATCTCTAATAACCTTGATATTTCATTCTGAATTTTAAGGTTCTCAACACATTTTCTTTAGAAAAAATTGTAAATTATGGGAATTCTGAAAGTTTCCCAATTAAAAAAAAAGATAAAAATTATTTCAATGCGCTTTAAAACCCATTAAATTAATATAAATAAGTTAAAATGCAATTTAGGATCAGGACCTGCAGAAATAGCTGAAAAAACATATATTTATAATACCTTTTTTTATTCTATATAAACTTTAAAATTTGAATCTCTGTGTATGAATCATGTATTTTTCTTTCTATATAATGTTATAAATATTCATGCCAAAATAATAACTCAATATCGTGTAGTTTAATAAAGGTATGTTTTCTTGTAGGGCATTGTTTATTTTTATATAATCTGAGTTATAATATATGGAAGTAGACTTTAATACATCTTATACAATTATAAATTAGTACAATCCCTTCGAACAATATACAAAACCGAACAGTACATAAAAAGAGACAAGCTGCTTCCCAAGCAATCCACTTCCTCCTTTAGCTATTTAGTGAATAGATTGGCAGGGAAGACAATTGTATGGCAGTGATTTTAAGCTATGAATGCGCAATTGTAAATTTATATTCGAGCTACAGTGTGGAAATTTCCAATGTAACAGGTTCATCAAAGTCTAAAAGAAGCTGCCTCATAGAGTATAATTTACATTTTATTCATAGTATTTTACTATGGAATTCGATATACCGTGGCGGTTTCTTTACTCCGGTAATTCCTAGTCGACTGTATTTCTTCATAGGCAGACCTGTGGTTTATTTATCATTCGACATCCTTATCACAGCAATTATCATGTGACCATTATTGGCTGAGCTATTCTGAAATAAGTAAATATGTATTTTCTCTTTGCAAAGAAAAAAAATAGAATTCGAAATATTTCATTACATCTTTGGGAATCAGTATATTAGCGAAGAAAGAGAGACGTTCTTCTCAAAAGTAAACGACAGCCAACTTACCTCAGTGTAAAATATTTTAACTAGCGCCATATCGAATCAAATGATTTCTTTGTCTCTATAACTTTTAAAAAGCAGCTAGTGAGAAAGATAACTTAAGAATAATCGTTTTCTTTTCCAATACATGATGGGGATTTTGATTACCTTGAGGATATCGTTGCAGGCCGGCAATGAAAGTGGAGAAGCTGTATAAGACTGGTGTCTTGGTAAAGGCTTTGTATGTGTAAATATGCATCTAGAATGATGGGAGAGATTATTTCTAGCATGTAAAATATTGATGTATATTTTAATTTAAATGATACTAATTTACTACAATAAATTGTGTTTTGCAGAAAAAGAAGAGGAGAAAGTTATTGAGGTGAGTCCAACTTGAATGTATTTATATTCACATTGTGTTTGTGAATCTGTATAAAAGACTTGAAACAATATAAAGCATATCCCTGAACTATTATATATATGTTTCTATATCAACTTACATTTATTGATACACAGACACATCTGATTATATAAAACCAAAATAAAAAAAATTAATAGCGTATGTAAGCTCGCGCTTTGAATCGTATCTCATTTTCTAACAAATTAAAACAATATTGTCTAGTATAACCTTTCAAATAATTTAGTTCAAAGATAGACATTCACCTTAACATGTATAGAAGACACACCTCTTCATTTTATTCACTAATTTATTTAGCGGCCATTTAGCTGTTTTTATTCTCTTACATCATATGTAAAATAACAAAAATATAAAATAAATGTTAACCGCTATACATCTGGCAAGTAAAATCCCCGTGTAGTTTTCCACAAAGTAAACAATTCAGTCTTCTCTTAAGAACGTTTGACTTTATAAAGCCATCGATAGAAAAACATTGAAGAATGAAATCATGTGTCTATAACTCTTCAGAATAGCGTGTATATGGAAGAAGTCTTTATATCTGATATCCTTTTAATGAATCTAACTTAATTTCTGTTCGTTTTTGTCAAAATAGCGGTGGTATTAATAAATATATTATCGAGAGAATTGTCTGAAAAACAATGATGATTGAATACCGATGTGTGATGTTTTCCCAATATATAGAGAATATATTGATGATATCTCTCAAGCAAAGTTTCATCTTATTTTATGAAATAAGTTGAGCTTTTAATGCCATACAAGATATTTATTGAAATTATTTAATAAAAATTGTTTTATATAGATGAGATATGGGACTTATTTAAATTTCTAATAGAATGGGAGATGAGTTAAAATAAGTTTTACATTTAAATAACAATGTACTTTTTCAAAAGAAAAACTTTATTTCGAGTCTTAAAAATTTTGAAACTTTAGTAAACAGAATATACCACTAATTTACAATGTAAATTTCAATCTAGAATCAAATAATTAGAAGTTATCTCTCAATTACACAGATGTTTGAAGCTAAATTAAAATTTGGAAATGTATGCCATGTTTTCGAGCCATTAGCGGCTAGATAGGAAAGGTTCAATGAGCGTTTCGTCAATCCTAACTATAAAAGAATGACTTTATTTTTGACCATTATTTGCTGATTATGGTATTTGGAATGGAATATATAATATGGCTATGATTTATTGATATGTTTCGATAATATTTTACTTCATTTTACAATTTTAAGTAATGCATTTCCTCGTAAATTATTTTCCTGGTACAAGAAATTCGATATGCTTCATTTTACAATTTTAAGTAATGCATTTCCTCGTAATTTATTTTCCTGGTACAAGAAATTCGATATGCTTCATTTTACAATTTTAAGCAATGCATTTCCTCGTAAATTATTTTCCTGGTACAAGAATTTCGATATGCTTCATTTTACAATTTTAAGCAATGCATTTCCTCGTAAATTATTTTCCTGGTACAAAAGAATTCGATATTCACTAAACTTTTTCACTCATAACATTTTTGTGGGGATATTTCCCAGCATATAAATCACCTAATTTTGTTTTTTCCTCTAATGAGAAACCTAGAGCAAATCTAGGTCTCACTTTCAGTTCTAACTATAAATATCCTTAAAGAATGTGTTAATCAATTATAGAAAATTTTATTTACAATATTTCATAAATTAACTAGGTAGCCATGCTGAACAAACCTTTCTTACTCTTCTTTAATCAATTATTATAGTTACATTTCTATATTTTATCATGCAATTTTCTCATTATTTTATATGTAAATGAAATTAGGGTGTTCATTATCAATGTCCTTCTTTTCTTTGGTCAATGGTGGTAGTATTACTCTATCATTGGTCATAAATTGCTATTTATTCTGAAGGTATCCATGTGATTTGCTAGCAACATTTTTATTTTATCGTCTATAAATGATCCATATCTATCCATTGAGTCGCTTTATATTCTCCTCTTATTTAGATATTTTTCTGAATTCTCAAATCGGCCAAAAAATGGCCATCTGTTTATCCAGACGCTGTTTCAGTTGCTATAAACTGAAATAAAATTTTGGAGAAAGCGACAGATAACTTTTAAGGAGATTCATTTCTTATAAATAATATTAGTAAATTAAATTTAATTGCCATCTATCGTTGAAATTTATTTGTGTAAAATTTCATAAATAATATTAATGTGCAAAACTTTTTAATTCCCTGGTATAGATATTAGAGAAATGGGCAGAATTCCTGGAATGATGTGCAAACCGTAACTGGTATCCTTATTTTAAAGTTCAGGAATGTGATGATGAAAGAATGATTCTGAAAGTTACCCATATACTATATATAGATTTCACGTTGAAATTTTATCAAGGACAATGTTCCACAACCACAAATTGCTCCAACTACCATTATGCTGCTCTCAGAAAAAAATGTATTTCTATGGAACCAAAGTTTTCACTTCCTTTCTTTATTTGGTAGTGAAAATTGGTAACAGAGTCTAAACTCAAGTAAAAAAAAAACGTTATACTTGCCAAATATTCCTAAAAAAAATAGCCTACTGTATTTTTCTTATAATTTTATCAATGAGGCGCATTAAGAACCTAATTTTTAGTGTAGAAGTGGATGACGCTATATAGAATTGTTAAAGAATTCTGAAAATATTTTATTGACATCCTTGACTTAGTTGTTTATCTGTGGTAGTAAAAAATAAAATTCTTTATCATTGATTTTAAAAGGGAGACAGAACGTTTTAAAAGTCCTTAAAAGATAATTTAGCCTGTGAATGATGAACAATACATTTAGCATAGTTTCCTTACTTCTAGATTAACGAAATGATGCCTCAACTTCAAAAAGGATTATTTATATTAAAATAGTAAATCTAAAAAGAATATGCAACTACATTTTGACGGTTAAACTATGGCTTGTTTATAAAACATTAACATTCACGCAAAGTAAAATATCAAATACACTCAGATAAATTTTGCATGTTATAAAATATACAAGGGGGGATCAATAACTAAGGTGAATTATTTTATTTCTTAAAAATTAAAAAAGCAAACATAATTTAAACCACAGAATATTAAAATATAACATCAAGAGACTATTTAAGGTGTTCTGTTCTTTTTTCCCACGCGCGGCGCGAGACTTATAAATAAACTAAAATGGAAGCTCCCTTGAAGGATTGCACCACGCTTGAACAACGTGCAGTTATTCGTTTCTTGAATGCAGAAGGTATTCAAACATCTCAAATATGCCAAAGAATGATAAATATCTATGGTGAGTCTTGTTTGTCTCAAAAAAAAATTATAAATGGGTTAACGAGTTCAAAAATGGACGAATTACATGTACCGATATTGAGCGACCTGGACGACCAAGTGTTACAGCGACGCCAAGCACGATAAATGCGGTTGAAAACTTAATTTTGGAGGATAGAAAAATATCTATTTTTACCATAGCCGACAATTTGAATATAAGCTATGGAACTGTGCACACCATTATTAAAGAACAATTGCAATTTAGAAAAATATGCTGCAGATGGATTCCACATTTCCTTAATTTGGACCAAAACCTTAACCGTATTCGGGTTTCAAAGGCTCTGTTAAAGCGGTATGAAGAGGAAGGTGATCATTTCCTTGACCAAATTGTAACTGGAGATGATAGTTGGTGTTATCATTATGATCCTTCGACAAAACGTGCATCTATGGAATGGAAACGAGGCGACTCTCCAAGACAAAAAAAAAAATCAGGTCTCAACGTTCGGCCGGTAAAGTTTTGTTAACAATTTTTTGGGATGTTGATGGACCAATCTGTCTTGATTTTTTGTCCTCAAGGCAACGTATGAACAACGACCTTTATTGTGACATTCTTGTAAATAAGCTAAAGCCCGGTATAAGAAACAAAAGAAGAGGGAAGCTTAGTAAAGGTGTTCTCTTCCTTCATGATAATGCAAGGCCGCATACATCATGTAAAACTGTATCTACAATCATTAAATTAGGTTCTGAAGTTTTAGAACATCCTGCATATAGTCCAGACCTAGCCCCCTCGGACTATTTCCTTTTTGGACTACAAAAGAAGGAGTTAAAGGGAAAGCGATTTGACTCGGATGAAGATGTCCAGAAAGTGGTGCAAGATTTTTTTCACACGCTTCCTAAGAGTGCCTATAAAGAGGGTATTTACAAGTTGCCAAAACGATGGAGACGATGTATAGAAAGCCAAGGTTATTATTTTGAATTAATCAAGTCCTAATTTTTAATATCGTTCTTTTTTTGTTTAAATAAATTATAATTCACCTTATTTATTGATCCCACCTTGTATAACAGCTTTAGAGAGAAGAACGAATTTATTATTCTCTAATGAGAGCATATTATTGGACTAGATTAATTTTATGAAAAAGGCATCTCCTTACGGTGTAACTGAAATTTGCTGATGGCTTGCGTCATCTATCGAAATAAATATCAACTATTCTCGTTGATTTTTAATTATTCGAGAATTGGCTGAATACCCATTCTTGGTTAATCAAGAAAAGCTAACCATGGACGCGTTTTGGGCTGTTGGCCCTCGTCAGCGTGGTGCAAGCTGTACCTCAACGACCAAAAAACGGGTCGTTCAGGCATCCTGAAAAATCATGAAACGGGTAGTTAAGGCCAGAATTGCGTGAGACCGCGACAATATCACATTTATACTAATTTTCACATAGATTAATTTTATTAGATTGAAATTCATTTTACGTTGACACAAGACTGATTTGAACACAATCTTGTTGCATGCAATCCTCGGGCCTGATGAACATATGAATCGAGGTGCAACAAAATCGATGACACACCCTACTGCTCTTTTTAGATATTTAAAAATATGTTATAATTTCAATCGGCCCATTGTCGATATTATATCAGTCATTAAAATTTCCGAAATTACCACGTGGACCACTTCCATGGATCTTCCACAATTTAACAGTTAAGCTTTACGACCGGCTTCTGGACGACCCACATTATAGATACTATCCTGGACATTCCCGTGTAGTCTATATCTGGCCTCTCTTAGGTGCCATCCAACCTATCTCGTCCTTTGTGTATTAACTCAGACTCCTGAAACCACGAGGCCTCTCGACTGCTAGTGCTTGTGATGCGCCAACAGCGCGAAACGCGCTCGTGGATGGCTTTTCTTGATTTATTAAGAAATTGGGTTGGCCAAATATCACGGAGCAAATTAAATAAACCTATAGTTTATTTTGATCCACTAGATGGCGCTAAATAACATATATATGTTATAAAAAAGAGATACTCTACTTGATTTTTGATTATTTTTATAGAATTATTAGCTGTTGCTCATTGTTATAAACAAAATGAGATTCTGCTTGATTTTGGATCATCTTGATTTTGATCATGGGGATTATGCTATGGCAATGCAGTAATGGCAAAAATCTTTAAAGTAATCATAATAAAAATAGTTTTGATCAGAGATTTCTTTAATTGAGCTTAAGGACTATACAAAAAAAAACATAATTTGACAGAGGTACTGCCTGGCTTAAGGCGAGTACAACAAGGAAAACAAAAGATTATTTACATAATGTACAAATGTTTTGAGCCGGCCATCGGGAAACAACAACAATGAGTTTTTATAGGGGAAGCGTGACCTCTGGCGCTCGATTTAGCAGAGTATTTGTATCTATGAAATATAATTTTAAATAAAATAATATTTTAATATAACATATATATATATATATATATATTAAAAATAAAGAAGGCATCTCCTGACCACGAGCACATGTGCTTTTTAGATGCCTTCTTTATTTTTAATATCAACACCTGACCCACTTATCTTTTATTTTTTTCTATTATTTTTTTCATATATATATACTAGAAGAATAACCCGAGCGCAATTTCCTTCATACTGAAAGTACATCAATAATGAATAGTAGAAGTGCCATAGAATAGCAATACAGAAGTAACACATAAACCATAGGCAGAAGGTTTGTGTGATGGCAAAAAATGTATTATATTAGTGTTTAGGAATTTTATTCAATTATTTTCTTCAATCCATTTAGTTGTTTCAAAATCAATATAGTTTAAATAGATGGCAGCCTTTCCACCCAACCCCAGAGGTACCCGCTCCAGCGCATTAACCCTTGAAATTGCCTGAGTTGAGTGAGTGACTGCAATGGATCTTGACTGCGATGCCCATCTTCTCAGTAAGAAAAAAAAAGGTTTATAAAAAAATACTCCAAAATACTGGCATGTAAATATTTTTCTGTAAAAAATAAAAGAGCATATGGAAATTAGGCAAACATATGTGTTTGCTAATGTTTGCGACTGCATTTTTAAACGATATTTTAAAGATATAAAGAAAACAAGGCCAGAACAAAAATTAATAATAAATCGAAAGCCATTATTTACATACAGTAACTCTAATTTGGTAGAGTTTTTTTTTTCAAATTGCATTGTGTGCACTTACCGTGACTTAGTAATATAATTTTCTTTTTCAATACTCAATACTTTTATTTAAAAAAGTAACTATCTTATAAAAGATATTTCAAAAGAAGTACGCAAGCAACTTGAAAAAATTGCAGAACACTCATTGGTCGCTTAATTGGCCCGGTGTTGTTACTTCGCCTCGTATTTACTCCGCGTAAAAAAAAGTTCTAAAATGAAAAAAATATATGAATAGCTAAAAATACTAATCAAAATGTAGCCGAACATTTTCCTCGGGTTTATAAAAAGCGACATGTAAAATTTGATACCAATTGGTTCAGTAGTTTTTGAGTTTATCGCAAAACAGGCATTGACTTTTATATATACCAGGTCTATTAGTATGAAACGCGAAAATGGGCGCCAGAGGCCGCTGTGCAACTTTATTTGAGCCGACGGTGGCGCTGTTGTAGGCGTTTTGTTCTTTGACTCACGTGGCATCAGCATGCGTGCAGTTTTAGAAAAAATCAAATCGTGAAAATTTTCTGGAGCCCGTGGAAAATGGCGATTTCCGAGCCAAAAAATGCCCATTTGCGGGAAGTTTTGTTGTTCGCCTTCAACTGGAAGAAAAGTGCCACTGAAGCCTACCGAATGCTCGAGGAAGTTCACAGCGACCACGCTCTGAGCAAATCGCAGTGTTACAGGTGGTTTAAAAAATTCCAAAGTGGCGATTTTGAACTTGATAATGAACCACATAGAAAACCGCCCCAAAAGTTCGAGGACGCTGAACTGCAAGCTTTGTTGGATGAGGACAGTACCCAAATGCAGGAGAAACTCGCAAAACAGCTCCAGGTGTCTCAAGGTGCTGTTTCTCTACGTTTAAATAGCCTCGGAATGACCCAAAAGCTTTCCAGATGGGTCCCCCACGAGTTGAGCGAAAGGCAGCAATAACGGCGTCTGGTAACCTGCGAAGGGCTGCTCGCCAGGCATGAAAAGAAGCCATTTTTGCACCGAATCGTAACTTCTGATGAGAAATGGATCCACTTCAGCAATCCTACGCGCCAAAAGTCGTGGGGCCTGCCCGGCCAATTTCCAAAACAGACGCCTAGGCTCAATCGCTTCGGAAAAAAGGCAATGCTTTGCATATGGTGGGACCAGACCGGCGTAGTATATTTCGAGCTCCTGAAACCTGCAAAATGGTCAATACTAGTCGCTACGAACAACAAATGCACAGTTTGAGAGAGGCGTTGAATGAAAAAAGACCGGAATGGCGTGAAAAGCACAACAAGCTGATACTGCAGCATGACAACGCTCCAGCCCACAGCGCTACGGTGGTCAAAAA
Organism: Cordylochernes scorpioides; assembly: GCA_030710605.1. Lineage (NCBI taxonomy): Eukaryota > Metazoa > Arthropoda > Arachnida > Pseudoscorpiones > Chernetidae > Cordylochernes > Cordylochernes scorpioides. Next base: position 117,789,739 of record CP092864.1, read on the forward strand.
CACCATAAAAGACCTGGGCTGGGAACTCTAACCCCACCCGCCGTACTCACCAGACTTAGCGCCGTCGAACTACCACCTTTTCACATCTTCAGGACACGCCCTAAAAAAAACAGGAATTTTCGAACTCAGACATACTCCGAAAATGACTTGTTGACTGGTTCGACTCAAAAGGAATAGAAATTTTCAGACAAGGAAATCGAAAATTGCCTGAAAAGTGGTTCGAGTGTATAGCTAATCAGGGCAGTTACTTTGAATAAAAAATCTTTTGTTGTATGGAATTGGTGAACTTTTGAATTCACTGAAAATTTTCGCGTTTCATACTAATAGACCTGGTAAGAAGATATCTTTGGAGCTCCTGTTGAATGAGGTGGTGAGAAGCAGAGCTGGAGCTTATGCGTTGTTCAAATTTTGGAAGACGGCTGAAGAGAAGGGGAGGCTATATACATAATCTAATTGATGTAAATAATTTTATGCAAATAATATATGTCAGGATTAGAATGACGAATCCTGTATGGGACTTTGTTTCCAGTAAAAGGCTTGTTGTTGCGGTTGTATATAGTCACAGTGTAGAAAATACTATACTATACCTACTAATTATAGGTTTCTCTCTGTATTCTTAGTTCTCTTCTCTTACTCTGTAAACTGGCGAATCCTATATAGGACGAGAGGTCCTCAATAAAGGCTTTTTTTTTTGTTGTTGTATATATAAGAATTTATATATATATATAATTTTAAATACAATCGAATATCACTTGGAATATCGCCAAAACTAATAGGTTTTACTATAATTGTATATAAATTAGTTCATTTCTCAATTTATATTTTAAAGGGTGCTTGGTCAGGAATGTGATATAACTAGAGAAGTCTTGCTATTTACAGTTTTACAAAGAAGTAGTCTAATTTACAACATTGAGTAGAGGCCATTTCGAAGCAAATGAAGAACATTTCGAATTCATTTCTTTAAGGGTTTTTGGACGAATTTTAAACTGCAGAGATGCCTATGGAAAAATAGTATGATTTATTTTTATAAATGATATTAAAATCCGACATTTTTTTGCTGTGAAATATTTATTTGAATAAAATTTGTATTTTAATATTGTAAAATTTATTCTTTTATTTCAACACACAAACGCGATATCCCGGCTAGGGATAATTGCGTCGATTTACATTTTTTTAAAACAGAAACAGTTATAAAATTTTTACAAAAAAAAGTAATCGAAATAAAAAGAGAATATATATATTAGGAACCTGAACCTTTCAGGTTTGAAAGAAAATCATGAATATATTTACAAAAATAGTTAAACTTATGATAATTCTCTCTGCTATTTACAAATTGATATAGATCTACAACATTATTTATTGTCTGTTGTCTAGCGGTGAAGAAGAGTGGGCATTCCAGCAGTAGGTGTCTCGAGTCCTGGAATTCGTTGCCACAATGACAGCTAGAGTCTTCAATCGCGCCAATTTTTGATAAAAATCCATTAAAATTTCCATGGTTCGTTATAAACTGGGTATTATAAAAATTGGAGCGGAAATATGTTGGAATTCCAAATGGGAAAAAGCTTTGGAATGTTTCATTTGTTTTTAGAAATAATTCATTTATTTTTGCACTTAAAAATGATCCAATTATACTTGGAGAATGTGGTTTATAAGTATTTTGATCCTCTATTGGAAGATGAGCCAAATCATATTTAATAATTTTAGATTCAATATAATCTGTGAGAAGGGGGATGTTCGCAAGACTATGGACACAGTTGGAAGATGTAGTTTTGTAGGCTCTACTCACCCAAAGAAGAATTTGATATTGAGTAGAATTTAGTTTTTCTTTGCATCGACTATTTATAAACCTGTACCATATTTCTGAACCATATGTAAGAACTTGCCTGATAATTGTTTTATACAAAATTATTATTTTTTTAGTATTTATTCCCCACATCTTTCCACATAGTGAAAACAGAAAATTTTTCATTCTTACGATCCTGCACAAAATGTCGTTGATATGAGGGGTAAAATTAATCTTCTTTTTTATTCTATGATTTGAAAATGTTATGCCTAATATCTCAACTTGATCTACTGGGTTTAAAATAATATTCGAAATAAAATAGTTTAGTGATATATTTATTACATAAAATGGTCTCAAATATATCCCAATTTACAATTTAGTTTAAAACTCATATAAGATAGCAAGGTTGAAACAATTTTCTGAATATTTCAAACCTTACTATTAAATATTCGTTTCACTATGTGTTCTCTAACTCCTGTAGTTCTTAAAAACAAATAATTTGTAATGAATTTGTTAGAGATGTATTACTCAAATAAAATATAAGGTAAGCTATTTTTATTTTATATTTGTCAATAAAATATTTACTATTTGCTATGCAGGAAAAGATCACCAATGATTATGAAGATCCACTCATAAACAGTTTGAGGGAGGAATTTAAAATCCTATATAAGGAAATGGTAAAGAACCAACTTCTTCTGGATGAACTGGACCAACAGGTGAGATTTCCTAACTCTACTTCCCTACAGTTCAGCTAACCTGGGTTTGTGGGATGGCAGATGGAGGCAGTGAAAATTAAACTGCAGGAAAAGGTGAGGACATTTCTCCATGTTACATTTATTCCATCAACTAACGGCTGGGGTTTCAGCCTATTTTCCTAAAGATGTCCAAGGAGGCCGTCGCCAAGTAAGTTATAAACCTCATATTTAATTGTAGAAGACATGGATATAGAATTTTTTAAATTTAAAATAAAAATGCATTGCAATTTTTTTATAAAAACAAATATTTGAATTAATTGTTGATGTACTTTGTACTCTCCTGGAGTATTTTATGAATAATCATTCATATTGAGCCTATTTGGTTCTATTATTATTATAAATTCGTAAAATATATTAACGGAATTTCACAGATAGATTTATTCAATAGGGAAGAGTATAAATAAAGTTGAAACGATTGGGTCCGCATATGTTTCCACAATATTCGATCTATCTTGATGAAATTTTGACATGAAATATAACTTAGACTGGATGAAGTTACATAGTTCCGAGCTACGTGTATGTTGACTAGACCTTTATTTGACTAATATGTAACTAATATGTATATTTCTTTCAAAACGGCAAATAAATTAAAGGGGAGCTGTTAATGCCTCTTAATTAGTGGTAGCTTTCCCAAATGTATGCAACAATAAAAATGAATTGGCATTATGATACTTCACAAAATCTTATCCATACATATACAAAATGTTTAAATTATAGGATAGTATAATATATTTTTTTAATGTCATTTTCTTTCTCTATTTTTAAGGAAAAGTCATTATTTTTATTTATGCTTTAATAAATTTCTTACACATTAACCTTATTTTGTGTGTGTTTTTATTAGAAAGCATTTGGTATCAATATTTTATCGCCAAATATTAAAAGATGCTCTATCTTAAGTGATATAATAATAATATTTTTTTATGTATTGTATTATAATGTAATCTCAAAATTTTAAAATACAAAAAAAAAAATTCCAATTATAATCCAATATTTTTTTAAATGTAGAAATCTTGTAATATTCTTATGACCTAAAATACCAAGAGGAAAATTCTATATTTATCATCTAATATTCAATTAAACAAAGTACTAAGTTTACTAGACTATATTCATTAAAATAACTGTATTTAAAAATTTCAAAAATGGAAAGGCCTTTAAACTAATATGAATATGAAACACCTTTAAAAATATTATGCATATATTGCATACCTTTTAATAATTAGGTTCATAATAGACAAGTTTTCATGTATTATTTTAAAAGGGTATTTATAAAGTAAAAATTCGCCACGAAACCTTGTCTGTGAATTCTTTTTTCTAATAAAGATAGGTTAAAATTTGGATGAAAAAAGAAGGTGTTTCCTCCAAATATTATTATATAATTTGAGATATGCTTCTTTGAAATTTAATGTTAAATAGTCATGGTAAATTTGTAGAATCGAATAAAAACAATTTGATTAGCTAAATAAAAAATCTGAAAAGGGTTTGTGTGTGTAATATTTCTAAACGGATATCTTATAAAACATTTTGACTAGAGCAAATATCAAATTTCGGTCTGAAAAACATATTCGGATTACCACCAGTCGGATACTAGAATAGATCATACCCCCTCGACGGCGCCAGCCACCCGTTCACTCTCTCTCTCTCACCCTCTCTAAGATGACATCAACATGCCTCGTCCCTTTGTGAAATTAATTCACGCCTGAAACCACTCTGATCATTGTGGCCGTGATGACCACATAGCCATTTAACCAATCACAACACAGTAATCCGATAGGAACATCACGCCATATATATACCAAAAATATTTTAAACCAATATCTATATAAATAGTCAATTTAACTAGTCCGGGTGTCTTCAAATCACACATTCAAAATTAGAAGAATAGATTCACCTAAAGGTGGAGTAGAAGAAGAATGTTTGATCATATTCTGATTTGTGGTCCACTGGTGGTGACCCTGAGATATATTATCATCTTAAATGAATAAATTTATAATGAAGATAAATTTATCATTATTAGTATATTCAACTTTATTCAACTGTAAATACAAAGCGCGATGTCCCGCCAAGGACACTGGCGCCCAAAGGAAAGCAATACAAGAGAGAGAGAGAGGGAGAAACTATTTATATATCCAAAAGCATATGCTCAAGGCATTTACCATATTCTTGAAATTTATTTCAAACAAGCATACTATATACATAGGTAATTTAATTTAAACACACCTCAAAATAAAGAAAAAAGGAAAAAAATCATATATACAGCACATAGTTAATTATACCTAACACATGAGATTATTTAAAAACTTTTATATAAATTTACAAAATCTATTGAATACAATGTATGAATCCCTGCTGGATATCAGTTCTCTTGGATCGGTACAGAGAATACCGTTATTGAGTCTGTAGTCTTGAAATGCTGGGCACTTAAGTAAAAGGTGAGTAGAATCTTGAATGCGGCATCCACAAAAACAGCCCGGATCCTCCGATGCACGGATTCTTTCCAGAAAACTTCCGAAATTACCATGGTTGGTTACAAATTGTGTGTTGTGGAAATTAGGGCGAAAATAATTTGGAATACCCCGGTTGAAAAAACTTGTAAATGTCTCGTTTGTATTATTCAGTAAGAGCAACATTCTTTCGTCTATATAGGATTTAATTATAAAGGGAATATCGATGTTGTATTTTTGCTTGTCCTCGAACGATAAGTTATTTAAGTCATATTTCATATTTTTTGCTTTAATGTAATCTGCAATCAATGGAGTCTTAGCCAAACTGTGAACACAGTTGTACGAAGTTGTCTTGTAAGCTTGAATGCTCCATATTAATATCTGATATTGCATTGAGTTTAATTTTTATATCGATTTTTTATTTAAAAATTTGAACCATATTTCTGATCCATATGTTGAAGTTGATCTGAATAAAGATTTATACAATGTAATTCTTTTATGGGAGCTCAAACCCCATGATTTGCTGCACAGAGAGAATAGAAAATTTTTTATTCTTAGAGTTCTGCTCACTATTTCCTCTATATGAAAAGCAAAATTTAATTTGTTTTTTCTTCTATATGTTCTGCAGATATTTTCTCATAAATAGACAAAAGCCCAAGGAACCGAAGAATTTTATAACTTGATTTATACAAGAATAAATAATTTCTACTCACTACTCTGCAACATATTCATTGTAAATTTCCTCAATTTCAAGATCAACTTTTCATCTCTATAGTGTGCTACTCATTTTAAATAACTTTATGATATCTACTTCTATCATTGCAAAACAGGTTGTAAATATCTAAATTTATTTTTCTGCTTTAGATCAAATTTTTAATTATTGCTGATTTTAAATAAAAATATGAATTTTATTTCAATTTTCAGAAACATAATCTCCCACAGAATTGAACTATTGTGAATAGGGTCACGCGCGCTATTATCAGATAAAGCGTGATTTTGATATAGGTAATAAGTAAAAAGTACAATTATATGATTAAAAATATAAAATGAGTATATTTTCGCTTGAAAGTAATTCCTTTTTCAAAATAAGATTGAAGTTTAGAGGTAAAATATTTGTTTTCCCTTTTCAAATTTAAATATTGATGTGTTTTTAAGCAAAAATGTTTCATTGTAATTTAAAGTATTTATAAAAATTAAATTTACTGGCAATATGTTTATTTTCAATAATATCATCAAATATTATCTTTACAGACTTTACTGCAATGATATAAGTTATTAATTACGAGGGTTTATACAGAGGGTGTTCACACTTATAGGGGGGGGGGAAATAAGTTTTATTATAATATATTAAAAATTAACACCATATTTTAAAATTTTCAAATGCTCTATTTGAAAGCCTTTTTGTTTATTTACAGAACGGCACCTGATTTTCCACGATAGCAGACACTTTCTGATCATGGTCATACTCAAAAGATCCCATTCTTCCTTTACCACTTTCCAGAGCTAATCTTACCTATTTGCACATAATTAAAATATGCAAACAAGATGATATCAACATTTCTAAAAAAGGTATTCATAAATATTATTCACGACAAAATATCAAGCTTTTATTCAAAGCACCTACGGAGAAATGGACAAAAGATTATCACCCTATATCTGTGAGGACTCCTGCAACTGTCAAAAAAGTTTAAAAATATATTACAAAAGAAAGTCCTATGCCACAAAGAGATATAGCCAAATTAATAGGAATATCAGTGTCAACAATAAATAAAATAATAAATAAAGATTTAGGCCTAAAAGCTACAAAAAAAGCATGCGGTTCACAAATTGTTTCAGAGCCATATTCGTCAGCGACACACTATCAGCAGATATTTTTATGAAAATTTCTTGCCTGCTGATAGATGGAAATTTATTGTTACATATGACGAAGCATGGGTATATTTAACTGATTTCGAAAGAAAAAGAGCTATATACTATCAAAAAAGAGTGGAAAAATCTAGGCCAATTTGGTTGAAGGAATGTGCCGAAAGTTACCCCAAAGTATTTATGGTGGCATGCGGTATATCATATGAAGGAAAATTTAAAAAAAGAAAAGTTGAAAGAAATGCCAAAAAAACTCGGAGTACTATCAAAACAACATTTTAGAACCTCTATTTTTAAATGATATTCCCTCTATCTATGGAAAACAGAGCAACAAAGTCTGGTTTCACCATGATAGCGCCACAAGTCATACCTCATCTTCAACCCAAGCTTATTTGGAAGATCTAAGGCAAAGAACAGGAATCAACACTATTCCAAAGAACAGAACCCCTGTAAAATCTCCTGATTTAGCCCCAATGGATTTTTGCATTTTTGGATGCCTTAAAAGAGCACTTGGAAAGAGACACCCTAGGACAATTGAAGGTCTCTGGAAAGTGGTAAAGGAAGAATGGGATCTTTTGAGTATGACCATGATCAGAAAGTGTCTGCTATCGTGGAAAATCAGGTACCGTTCTGTAAATAAACAAAAGGGCTTTTAAATAGAACATTTGAAAAATTTCAAATATGGTGTTAATTTTTAATATTTTATAATAAAACATGTTTCCTATAAGTGTGAACACCCTCTGTATTATTGCAGTGAGATCTGTAAAGATAATATTTGATGATATTATTGGATATTAACACATTGCCAGTAAATTTATTTGTTAGAAATTTTATCGATAGAAGGCAATTGAATTTGTAAACTATTAAAATAATTACGAAAATAATATATATAGGCTTATATAGACCAACATGTTTATGTGACAGGTTAAGGGCGCATTAAAGAATCTTCCATCTTCCCAATAGAAACATCCAGTTAGAAGACCCACCCTACCTACCTCTCCCGGCCTTCCATTCCCAAGTCTTCTCTTCCACAGGACAACCAATCACAGCAGTATAATTTGTCTCTAGATTTCCACCATATGTACTCCATGCCCAGAATCTTCCGTAACTCCGGTTCTCATCACCACCTGGAAAAAACTAACACCTACCTTCAATCTCCAATAGCCCCACATCAACAAGGAATTCACTCTTTCTACCTGAGCCTTCAGTATCTGGACCTCTTATGTCACCATTTTGGATCCTACACCACCACCATAATGGGCTCAACCTTATTCCTCTGGCCCTCCAATTTCAGGAAGTCCACAAATAGCTCTGGTTCCAATCATATCCCTGATATTTAACAAAGGATTCATGCAGGTAAAGCATTTTTATTGATTTTAAATCCTATTGCTCGTGCATATGTTTTGTGAAGGCGTAAGTTCACTTTAAAATCAAATCGTTGTAAATTAAATATTGTTGCATCATGGCTAATGCACCTATTTTATTTTAATTTGTAATATTATTTTTTATATATTTTGAATTAAAATTGATATTTTATATTTATTTATTTTGATAAACAGAATATTTATTATAAATAGATTATGTATTATAGAATCACAATTTTTATTTTGGTACACTGTATGACTTCACAACTCTCTAAACTTTGATGTGAGAAATAAATAAATTATTCTGGAGGCTACTTAAAGTAGAGTTTCTCAATTTTCACCTATCTAAAATTTGTAGGATGGTTGAAAAACGATCTGGAAATATACAAGACATGTCTGGAGAAGGAATCAAGGCTGAAGTACTGCCAACGCCAATCTGGTACAACAATATATTAGCGCAGTCATTAAATATATAAAATGTAATTGGATGGGAATTACAAATTATCTGATAATTTTATTTATTTATCTATAATATAGTGTATGTATATTCAAATTTACAATTTTGATTCAATATTTATAAAGATATATCTATATAACTGACGATGTGTGCAGAATCCCGATCTGGCTGACCCTCCTCGCAATATCTATGAAGAATTTTTTTACTTTTATTTTTATTTTTTACTTTTATTAATTTTATTTTTATTTATTTATTTTAATTTATTTTATATTTTATTATATATTTATTCAAATGTATTCGTGTATATTTTATGATTGTGTAAATATAATATCGAGTTTTATATTTTCTCAAATTCTACCAGGCGCATTTAATTATATTTAAAGCGCACTAATTGGTTTAATTGCGAATAACAATAATATTATCAATGTTTTTAAAATATTTGATCCCTTGACCACCACAACCTACTGATAGTGTAAGGTCAGGGAGAAACTGCCAGGTTTACCTGGTTATTGAAGACTTGGAATACCCGGGTTGAGGGATCATTGACCTCACTTCTGGAACCTGGGTTTAAACTCTGGTGGATGTGAGTGTAGGGGATCTTATATCCTTGTTCTTCCTCTACTGTATGGTGTGTGGACTGAAGTACCTATATTTATTACTGATAGTGTAAGGACAGGGAGAAACTGCCAGGTTTACCTGGTTATTGAAGACTTGGAATACCCGAGTTGAGGGATCATTGACTTCCTTTCTGGAACCTGGGTTTCTACTCTGGTGGATGTGAGTGTAGAGGATCTTATATCCTTGTTCTTCCTCTACTGTATGGTGTGTGGACTGAAGTACCTATATTTATTACTGGTAGTTTTCCATATAAGAGAGGGATTTTTAATCTTATTTGACTATTTTCTTAAAGGAAATAGATTTTGATAAAGGATTTGTGTGTGTGTGCATTGGCTAGACACATTGAGATTTCCCTAATATTTATTTTCTAAATGAAATTTCAATAGTAATATTATTATGGTCTAAGCCTTTTTAAATTCACACTATGAAATATTAATTGGGCACTATCTACCTTCACCAATGATGCTAGTTTGTGTTTTTATTTAAAATTCATAATATTCTGAGCTGAGGATATTTGTCATTCGATTTTTTTTTTTACTTTTGTAAATATACATTTATTATCTCCAGAGAGCTTTTTTAGAACTCTTAATCATGCATGGATATTTTATTTTGAAACTTAAATTTACGCTGAGAGGAATTTCTGGATATCTTCAAGAAATGTCTTTATGAACTCTGATTCTTAAGCTAATACGCTCCGATCATGATGTGAGAGGTGTTCGTCTGTAAATAAATTTTAACATATCATTGTTTAACATATCATATATTTTTATGAGAAAATTAACTTTTAAAATTTTTAATATTCATTTCATAAAATGACGTACCTTTTGAAAACCTAAATTAATATTTTTAATAAATCTTTGACAATACCTACTTTAAGGATGTTAAAATTATTAAATTTTGTAGATCGCTAAAAATAGAGACAAACGTATGTGTAGATATTTGAATTTATTATAAGTAATAAAAAAATACAATGTAATAATTATATCTAGTATAAATATAAATGCCACATCATATATATCTTTATGAATTTTATTTTTCACGCAAAATTTCTATTCACTTCATATATATTAAAAAAACAATGTGAATTTTCAAGCCATGAGATAGAGGTGTTGATATTAGAGCTTATAAGGGGATAATCAGTTTAATTTTATCTTGTTTATATTCTGAGAATATAATTTGCATACTTTAATTTCATTCAAATTATAGTACATAAGCAAATATTTTCATTTTTATCTTTAATTAAACGGCATAAGGTATTAATATAGCAATATCATTAAATAATCTTAAATATCGAAACAGTTTAAAAGAGAATATTTATATTCAAATAGTGAATAAAGGTTTCAGATAAATATATTTTGTTATTATTTAGATACTTTTTCTAATATTTTTGATCTCAAATTTTTATATAAGAGGAATAAAATATTATATTTTTATATATTCCCTCAAAATATATTAATAACCTACAAAATTAAAGATATTTCAGAAAAATAATTCGTTTTATGTTAAAATATTAATAAAAATGTTGAATATAGCCTTGTGATGTTCTTTTTTTAGTTATATTTATACCCAATCACACACACATATACAAAAATAATATAAAAATAATATCAAAAATTGTTTTAAATATATGCACAATTATTATCTACTATTTTTGAGTTCTGTTGAGAGCAATAGAAAAAACACAGAACATTCTAAAAAATCTCTAAGAAGCCGGATACCCAATCATTTATATTAAACATTATCACAACCCAACAGCAAACCATAACCCAATTAACAAAGACTCAGAAATATATAAAGCAATATGTTATATTCCATACTCACATGCATCCATTGCCATAGTCAGATACATAAAAAATGGTATCAAAACACAATATAGCAATTCCCCTATATATAATATTGGCTTCATAGTTAAAAACTTAAATGTAATATCATTGAACCCATTAATAAAAAGAAGCAATATATTCTATAGAATGCAATTACTGTTATGTTAAATACATGGGAGAGACGGGAAGAACAGTCTACAGCAAAATATATGAACATAAACGCAATAAAATAAATCAAAACAATAGATCATTAATTTTTCAACACTGTAGAGAAAATGGCCACACATTTGTAATAGAAGAACCCAAAATACATTACAACAACATAAACAATAAATACCAAAGATTAACCATCGAAGCATAATTATCAAGAAAATATAATATTATTAACAGAAAAATAGACTTGTCGGGAATTTTTAATGTAATAATATCCTAATTACATTTAATAATACCAATAAATTGCGTTATATATGAGTGCTTCAAGAAACAAAATACAAATAATAAATAGAAATAAAGCTATGTTAATTTCATTTTTATTTATATTTCATAATTATGTCTTCTTCTTCTTTCTTATCTCCACTCAATCACACTAAGGTATCAAGCTTGTAAAGCTTGAGATTTTTGATGGTGTCTGCCGGAGAAGAGTAGAGCTCATCAATGGATGAGTCAATACAGTCAATAATATGTCTTGGGGTTGCAGGCTGAGAATTGCACTTAGTACATAGTGGGAAAACCTTGCAACCATTCTGGAAAGTCATTGTCCGTAGATGACCAGACTTAAGTCTGGAAATCAAAGACTGTTGTTCTCTTGGGAGGACAGAACCGGTGCTTGTCCCTCCTGCTCTGTACCAGTCATGTGCAGCATCAGATTTCTATTCCTGCAGGCATTGGGTTTTGATGGTACGGAGGAGGTCTCTTTCGTCTAGTTGGGTGGTGGATTCTCTTGCTTCAGGTAGGCCAAGAGCTCCAGCTTTTGCCAGAGAGTCTGCCAGCTCATTACCAGGAATTCCAACGTGAGCTGGAAGCCATTGCACTGTGACTGAGCTGTTGGCTGGGAGTCGGTTTACAGACTTAGCAATGCTCTTGAGGAGAGGTTCTTGACTGGAGAAGCAGCTTTGAAGGGTATAAATGGCTGCTCTTGAGTCGGAGTAGATTATTATTTTGCTTGGCGAGTTGATGTTGATGTCTTTTAGAGCCGTATTTATAGCAGAGAGTTCTGATTTATAAACTTAAAGATGTCTAGGGTGGGAGAGGGAGATTTTTTCCAGGATCTTATCTTTGTAGATAGCAATTCCACTGCCAGACAGTCCAGTTTCAAGTTGGCTACCGTCAGTGTAAATTGTGATGTCGAAGAGGGAGCTATTTTCCTCAATGATTTGGAGGCCAAGAGCTTTAAGTAATTCTGGCTGAGTTTCATGTTTGTGGGGATTGTCTGGTAGATGAGGGAAACAGATGAGTTTGTTGCGAGTTTTGTGTGGGGGATAGGAAGTTCTGTGTTTGGGATTAATTGGGATGTCTAAAAGATTAGAGTTGTGAGCCATGTTGAGAGGTGTGGGCGTTTTAATCTTTGGTTTGGGACCCAATTTCTAATAAATTTTTCTGTAAGATGTTCTTTTGGAGAGTTAATATTTTTTGTTATAAATTTTGAAAAGCAGATTTTTCTCCTTAGGTGCAGGGGAAGAAGGTTGGATTCGAGTTCAGCAATGCGATTTGGGCAGGATCCTCGAAGTCCGCTGATAATTTTAGCTGCGCTTGCTCAGCATACTTCCCTCTATTCCAAATTCATCGAGTTTGAGAATTAGCTTTTCCTTCCAGACTCTGTCGAAGGCTTGGGAAAGGTCGATGAAGGCTGCTATAGTGGATTCTGTAGGTTTATGATGGAAGCTGTCCTGAATTTGTTGAACGAAGCAAAAGATTGAATCTTCTGTGCTTTGATATTTTTTAAAAGCTCTTTGATGAGGGTCTAGTAGGTTGTTGAGGTTAAGATAAAAAGTTAACTTATTGAGAATCATGTGTTCCATGCTTTTGCAGGGAATAGAGGTCAGAGAGATAGGTCTGTAGTTGGTTGGGTGGTTTTCAAGCTTGCCTGGTTTGTGGATGGGGATAATTGTGGCACGTTTCCACTCTTTAGGGAGGGCAGACGAGCTCCAACTCTAATTGAAAATGCTTAAGAGTTCTAGTTTCGCATGGGAACTGAGATTTTTCAACATGGGTCCAGTGATGCTGTCTGGACCAGGAGCTTTTGTAGGGTCAAGATGACTTAAAGCTTCGTCTAGTTCATGCTCTTGAAAAGGTTTACTCAAAATGTTGTGGCTGGGTTTGGATTTTGCAAGGTTTCTGGTGAGCCTAGATTTTCTACCTATTATTTTATCCTGTAAATTAAAATTAAGTTTTGCGGTGGAGCTGTAATGGTGGGCAAAATGGTTTGCTATGCTGTATTTGTCTGTGAGGGGATTTCCAGAATTATCCTTGAAGGTATTTGAGCTGCTGTGAGATGGAGTGTCCTGATTGAGGGCATGTAGTAGTCTCCATAGTTTCGTGTCGCTGGTTTTTGGGTCAATTGAAGAGCAGAGTTCAATCCACTTATTCTGTTTGATTTGGTCGGCCTTAAGCTTAATTTTTGCAGCAAGGTGATTGTAATCTCTGATGAGGAGGGTGTTGTTGTTCTCAAGGAGTTCTTGGTAAACTTGGTTCCTTTCTTCTATTTCATCTTTTAAAAGATCTAGTACCTCTCTATATCCAGGAATGTAGATTTTTCTGTTTCCTCTGGGGATATTTTGTTTGGCAGAAATTAGGAATGCAGACTTCCAGTTCTTCCACCTGTCTTCCAAAGAGGAATTTGGTGGGATTTTGCTGAGAAGACTATCTAACAATGTTTTAAATGAATTCCAGGAGGCTTTTTTATAGTTCCAGAAAAGTCTTTGTAAAGATTTTGGGAGGGAAGTGGTGGTGGAGATTTCTGTTAGCAGAGGGAGATGGTCGCTTCCGATGCTTTTCAGGGTGCTGTTCTTTATGAACTGTTGCATAGATGGGGAGGTGATGGTGAGATCTAGTGTTTGCGGAGTTCCATAGGAGTGAGAGATGTAGGTAGGACCATGGGACACAATTGTGAGGTTGTTGTAATCAATGAAGGTGCTGAGGATAGAGCCCTCAGTGTTGTTGAGGGAACAGCCCCAAGATTGATGCTTGCTGTTGAAGTCTCCAAGGATGAGTATATTGGGATCAAGTAGGTGTGCAACTAAGTCTAGTTCTGGGTCTGGTTTTTGGGGTGGGTGATAAGTATTCACAATTGTTAGGGGTCTCTGATTGGGTAGGTGTATTTTGAAGGCCTGTAGTTCAGTATGGGTTGTTGAAGGAGTGTCAATTTCTTCAAAGGAAAGGTCTTTGATGAGGGTCAGAAGCCCTCCTCCTCCATCTGCTGAAGGCCTGTCTTTTCTCAGTATTTTGAAGCCCTTTACCTTAAAAAGGTGGTTGGGCTTAAGCTTGGTTTCTTGCAGAAAAATGATATTAGCGCCTTTGGAGTCCGCCAGTGATAATATCTCATCCAGTTTAACCTTGCTCTTACTAGTAGATATGCCATTGATGTTACATTGAAGAATATTCAATTTGGCATTGGGAGACTGTAGGGAATTTTTCGAATGAAGCCCTCTGCCTAAACTCCAGACGCGGCCCTGATTATTCTGCGCGACGGCCGATGCAGCATAGTGGGGAGATTTGACACCCATCATGATTGGGTAAAGTAAAAAGCGTCTGCCTTTGTCATTAAGACTGGGAGCACTACTCAGTGGCAGGCCGACTTAGCTCCAAAAGAAATGGCCGCCTCTGACATGAGGAACAGACGCCATGTGCAGCCGCTCCTAACATGGAGTACAAACGCTGCTCATCCTGTATCCCTGGATCAGGAGCCCTTACAGGGTACTATCAGCCGGGCCAGCTGAGCCCAGGTTTTTTAGCGAGCTTGTTACTGCTCCCCCTCCTCCTTTTTCATCCGGGCTTGGGACCGGCAAAGGCGGAGTTAGATAATTATGTTAATTCCTAAAATAAATCAAACAATAGTCAATATAGCAAATTAAAACATTATGACGCGGGAAAATGTTTCTTTCACACAAATATCAAACTTCTACTGTCGGTTTCGCCAATTAAATCCACCAGACCGCATCTTTAGAGCTCTAATACTGTATTAGATCATTCTGTTTATATATGCTACAATGAAGGGTGGAATATCAGAAATGGTATTTAGGCAAACTTCGGACATAAGCTTTTACGACAGTAGAATTCCACCCTTCATTTGTAAAATTGATATACAGTCAAACCATCGAAAATGCAGAAATGATTTGCTCCGGGAAAGGTTTAGTATGAAATAATAGAAACCATTTGATGGAATTTTGATATTCTTTATTTTAGAATTTTTTTCTTTTTTTTTTATTAACAAAAGAGAATTCTTAGTAGAAGTGTTGATTTTTAAGTTAAACTTGATACGACGAAAATTTAAAAAAACGTGTCAAATGAAAGAATAAGTGCTAAAACAAGAGGCGCTCACGAAAAGTTGTATGTTTTTAAATCAGTGAAAATTGAAACAAGAGTTTTATTAATTTCAATTTAATTCTCCGATATACAAAGTACGATCAAAAGGTGAAGGAACCTTTTGAAAATGAAAAGTTAAAATCAGATATTAATCTCTGTAGAGATTTGACGTATGGAAAAACCGGCGCATCTGAGTGCAATCACCTCTCGTGAAATCGTTTGTCTGCTGGAACTGCTTCGGCTGACAGCGGTCTGACATTCTCTGCTACTGAACGTTTTCTCTGAGTCGAATAACAGAAATATCAAACACGTCCCTTATTAGACAGAGAGGTGCGAATATTGGAAAAAAATTCTAAAGTTTTTTCTCTTATATCTCAATCAACATATGCGGGAAAGCTGCTCAAAATTCAAATCATTTTAATAATTCGGTGAGATAAATTCAACCTAAAATTTGCGCATATAATTTTTCCCAACAATTAATGATGATTCAAATTCAGAGTCACACAGTTTAAATATTTTTTTCCTTTGTAGTATGCAAGTTCATCTCTCTCTCTCTCGTGTGTACTGTTTAATTGGGATTGTAAAAATTTCAATCAAGAGCGATGAATGTCAATTAACTTGTGCGAAGTTTTAATATGGCGGTAATTGTAGTATTTTCGGTGTTCGCAGGTCGAAGTGTTTCGACGTTGATTTTGACTCAGTAAAGGGATGATCTACAATGATATTAGGTGGAATAAGCAGCAAAAAATGTAACTTGCGCCGTGGACCCATTTTGAACAGAAAAAATAAATATAAAATGTGTCACAAGAAAAATAGACTTCTGTAGTATGTTAAAAGAGAGGAAAGAGGCTAATTTGAGTTACGCTGTTGACAGAATTCGCTGTTAAACTAATGATAAAAAATATATTCAGAAAATAAGGTTACGCGAAGTCTTTGGTGTAATATCTATCAAGTTCACACATTAATGTACAATAAGTTTACTTTAATGATAGATAGGTGGCTGAACGAACATATAAGGAAATACTTTGATTGTTATTTGGGTGTGGCGCTTTTAGGGGAGCCCATTTATATGTCTGTTTGTAGAGCTCGTGAGGCTCGAGATTGGGTTTGTCAAAAGCTAAAGGAAGATGAAATACAGTTCTCTTATAACAAATTTAGGAATAGTAAACAAAAGTGAATCAGTTTCTATGGCATCAATAATTCCAATCCCTAAATAAGAAACAAACAATTTTACTCTTTGCTCAAGATGGGTGCAAAAACCTCCAAAAAAGAAATACCAAGTGAGTGTCGAGTGTTCAATTCAAAATGTTCTGCGAAAACATTTCGATGGATTCATCATTACATTTTATTATCTGCAAGTTATGGAACCAAGAACAACTCAATAAACTAAAATATGTGTATTCAAAAATGGAATCTCTAAAAATATCAAAAACTTTGAATAAATACTATCTTTGAATGACTAAATAGTGTTTCTCTTCATAATAATTTGTGATCAGAATGTATTTCATAAAATTTTATCAAAATAAGAATATATAAAATTATAAATTTTCATATATTTAAAAAAAATTATCTCCACGCTGACGAGCGCCAACAGCGCAAACGCGTTCGTGGATGGCTTTTCTTGAAAATGGGTTGGCCATATATCAGGGAACAGGCTAAATCAATGAATAGTTGATTTCTGTTCCACTAGTTTGCGGATTGCCATCTAAAAAGCACATGTGCCTTTTGTCAGGATATGCCTTCTTTATATTAAAAAAAAATGTGAATAGCATAAAATATTATAAATTTCAAATATTTGGAAAGAAATTGCATAATATTATATATTTCATATATATACATATAATATATACATATTTTTTGACGATTTTTAGTTCAAACGGAAAACAGTGGCTCAAGACATATGCTTTTGTACTGGTCAGGGAGATCATCTTTATACTCTTTAGTTTTGTGAGATAAAGGCTTCCTGGATTAAATTTTGATATAGCATGAAATATAAGATATTTTATTCTCAAAAAGTTCTCTTTTTCTTTTACAAAATATTTTATAGCAAAAATAGAGTTAAATATATAACTGAAAATATTTAATAACAGCATTGGGATTCTTTTATCTCTTCAATTAAAACATCTATATTGTGACCTCTTTTGTTGAAAGTTCTTCGTTGATCTTCACAATAAAATATTTGATAATTATTTGGAGTTTATCTCTTTTGTTGAACATATATTTATATGAATTTGAGTTCGTTCCTGGTGCTATGTTTATCGTAGTTTAAATACCCTAGATTCAAAATTCAACCTTCAAAGAAAGAAATTTGAATAAACTTCTTTCGAGTAAATGTTCTTTTCGATTATTATCATTATTATTAAGTACCATGACACAACGTGAATTCGGATAATCTATTTGTAAGTGCAATTACAAATGATTTCTAAACATGTGATAGGCCTATTGTATATTTGTGGCTTAAAGTCGAGACCCAGAATTAATAAAATAATCAAAGCTTGATTTAGGTGTTCAATTTTATATACCAGATGTAAAAGTATGAATTTATAAATATAAACATATGTGATAACCGAGGGTCTCTCGCTGAGATGTGGTAACCGAGAGGGGCAAACCTGTAGTAACCGAGAGGGACAGTTAGGGCGTGGAGAGTTTTCCAGTACCTCTCTGCACCTTGGAAGACCTTTAACAGTTCTCACAGAGTAAAGGCAGTCGTGGTCGAGACAGCGTGGAAAGCTGGGAAATGTCCACACAAAAAAACGAAAAGATAGTTGTATTAGGAAAGTTCCGTGAACAGATAGAAGTCGAGCTTAGCAGCCAAAGATGGAGATAAGAAGCTTTCTTACTGGTCTACATGGTCGATGAGGTGGACCTTGGGTACAACCAACGAGGGCTTCCGCTGATGGCGAAGTGACTATATTTTCGGCTGGGGCGGAGTCTTATATATCTTTGCCGAGAGAGGAAGTATTGAATTTCAGCGGATGCAACAAGAGCGTGGTGCGGAAGCGATATTGTACACTCTGTCAATGACCTGACAATTTCCTATCTTTAGGCCTCGTTGTTCTAGCTCAACTCTTAATCTATTACAGAGTTTTATTTATTTATCCTCAGTTTGTACAAAGTACATTACATATGATGATGTAATTTCACACGTCAATCATACGTATAAATATTTACAGATGTGTTTCTATTATACAACATGAAAATCTTGTTATATTATACAATATGAGGTTGTTGGCTTAAATTACCATGTATATGTAAAAAATAAGAAAAAAATAAATAAAATCGTCAGATGTTGATATTAAAAATGCTCTCGTGAACGTTCGGGATATTCCAATTTTGTTTTTAATATAAATAAATATTCAATATATATTGAGCAGAGTATTTTCGCCTACCTGGCCTTAAATACCCATTTATTGATTTCTCAGGAATCATCTGGGACCAAATATTTGGTCGTTCAGGTACAAACTGCGCCACTCTGACGAAGGCCAACAACCCAAAACGCGTTCGTGTTTGGCTTTTCTTGATTTATCAAGAAAATGAGTTGATCAAATATATTGTAACAAGTTAATATATCATTTAGTTTATATTTGTTTCACTAGATGACGCTCTGCTATCTAAAATGCTCATTTGTGCGGTCAGGATATGCATCTTTTTTATATTTATATGTCATAATTTTCCTGATGCCCAAGAGATACAAATTATTTTCGCAATAATTAAAATGTTAAAATGTAAATACAAAGTCTTCCATCTATAAATCTGTACAAAAGAAACGTGGGCGTCAGCGCGCGCTCACGAGTGTGGAACAATTTTTTTTCGAAGCTTACATGCACAACGGCTGCGCCTTTCCATTCGACCAGGACAGATACGACATATATAAACTTAGAGAAATGTCATATATATTTTTACAAATTATACATACTACCTGAAGGTTAAACTATTTGAGATCTGAATAAAACCCATATTCTTAAAAATAAATGTCTCAGAATAAATACAATAAGCTATACTTATCTACTCAAATTACTTTTCATTTAAGTATCAAACGTCCTTAATTTTTCAATATCCGCATATTTCTTTATACTTTATAATTTCATTAGTGTGGAATTTTCTACTAATACCTCAAGATATGAATTCCATTCAAGTACTCTTCTTTGAAAAAAAAAAGATCTTTAAATATATTTTAACAAAGTATTTATTAATTTTATTATTTTTATTAACAGAGTGGTAATTTTTGTGTTTATATTTTGCTACTCTGTAAATTTTCCTCGTGGCTTATCTTTTGTTTACCATTCATAGTTTGTCCTTGCTTGAAATAAATTGTTATCTCCTCCTGAAGTTTTTGTCTTCCCTAATTTTCAACGTGACATTTTTGGTGGAGATGCTGGGTAAGTTAGGGAAGACAAACTGAAGACCGCCGAGACCTCGAAGCCATGGGTGCTGTGATCTACATTTTCTGAGACTGACTCCAGGATTCCACCGCCGTTATAAAGCCAGGACCTTCCTCGAAGATGACGATGTACCTATAGACGATACGACGACAAAGCCGCTCTTCACGCCGCAAGAAAAAGGAAAAAAGGTACTAGGGACAAAGTTCCAAGACTTCGATGAATCCTTGGCAGAAGCACTCAGATCCATGTCAGTATCTACAATAATTGCTATTTGTGGGTCACAGCTCCCATAGGGAAGAATCTATGTAACAAAGTATTTATTAATTTTATTATTTTTATTAACAGAGTGGTAATTTTTATGTTTATATTTTGCTACTCTGTGAATTTCCCTCGTGGCTTATCTTTTGTTTACCATTCATAGTTTGTCCTTGCCTGAAATAAATTATTGCCTCATCCTGATTTTTTTTTGTCTTCCATAATTTTCCACGTGGCAATATATTGTTTGTTGTATTGTTTGTTCATTGTGATGCAGTCGTAGTGGTTGAGTGATGAGGGGTAAGGACACAGAGGAGACAGGATCCAGAGGCCCTGTGGGTAGTAGTTCGGGGAGGAAAGATGGAAGGTCCTTGGACAACCCTTAAAACAACTGGTGTCGGTGAAAACTGTGCCTTGATCATCACATTCAGCTGCTTTTAAACCGATTTGAGTAAGATAAATCCCCTAGGAGGGATTGAAGACTTGACACTTGTTTACGAAGGGGGTTGTTTTTTAACCCGCCTCTCTTCCCTCTTTCTTTGTACTCCCACACAGGCCATTTTTTTTTATATATTTCCGAATATTATGACAAATGTAGTTTTTATAAATAAATAAACATGTTTTCAAATTAATTATCAGAGAGCAATCCAATACATTAATACTTGGAGGGTCGAATGTATTAGGGATATTATATTAAAACATGATATATATTGCCACGTGGAAAATTATGGAAGACAAAAACTTCAGGAGGAGACAACAATTTATTTCAGGAAAGAAAAAACTATGAATGGTAAACAAAAGATAAGCCACGAGTGAATTTTACAGAGTAGCAAAATATAAAATAAAAATAACCACTCTGTAAATTAAGATAATAAAATTAATAAATACTATGTTACTTAGCTTCTTCCCTATGGGAGCTGTGACCCACAGCTAGCAATTATTGTAGATACTGACATGGATCTGACGTGCTTCTGCCAAGGATTCCATCGAAGTCTTGGAACTTTGTCCCTAGTACCTTTGTGTCCTTTTTCTTGCGGCGTGAAGAGCGGCTTTGTCGTCATATCGTCTATAGGGAAATCGTCATCTTCGAGGGAAGTCTTGGCTTTAGCACGGCGGTGGAATCCTGGAGTCAGTCTCCGAAAATGTAGATCACAGCACCCATGGCTTCAAGGTCTTCTCGGCGGTCTTCAGTTTGTCTTCCCTAACTTACCCGGCATCTCCACCAAAATGCCACGTGGAAAATTAGGGAAGACAAAAACTTCAGGAGGAGATAACAATTTATTTCAGGCAAGAACAAACTATGAATGGTAAACAAAAGATAAGCCACGAGGAAAATTTACAGAGTAGCAAAATATTTTTAAAATGACCACTCTGTTAATATAAATAATAAAATTAATAAATACTTTGTTTAAAGTAACATTTAAAATACAATATAACGCGGCTGATTATTGTAAAACGAAAATTGCAATTTATACCGCGAATGTTTCTTTTGTAAAAGAAACATTCGCGGTATAAATTGCAATTTTCGTTTTACAAATACTTTGTTACAATATTATATATTTATCTTAGGACCTCTTAATTGATACTAATATTTGTAATATAACTTATATTTATGTTATTTTTCAGAGATAGAAGAAGAAGAAAAGATCATTGAAGTAAGTAAAATTTAAATTAATACCAAAATTAGTAACAGAATATAAATATAGATTGAAACAGTTTTTGAATTGAGATTTTAGCTATATAAAAATGTATCAATGACTTTTAATTTCCTTATTTGTTTAGCTTAATAAGGATATTATATATGGAGAGAGAGAAAGAGGGCATAAAAAATGGTTTTAAATATTCTAAAGAAACATTTTGAATTTCAATAACGATTATCAAAAATAAAAATGGCATATCCTGACCAGGAGCACATATGCTTTACAGAAGGCAGAGCGCCATCTGGTGGAACAGAAATCAGCTAAACATTGATTTAGCCTGTTCCCTGATATTTGGCCAACCCAATTTATTGATAAATCAAGAAAAGCCATCCACGAACGCGTTTCGGACTTTTGGCGCTCGTCAGTGTGGAGTAGGCTGTACCACTGCGACCAAAAAGATATTTTGGTCCCAGTGGCTTCTTGAAAAACCAAGAAATGGGTATTTAAGGCCAAACTTGCGTAAATACGCTTAACACATGGAAAAACAAAAGAAAAAATAAAAGATAAAAAGGTCAGGTGTTGAAATAAAAAATAAAAATGACATATCCTAACGATTATCTTTGGCTTAATATCACAATTAAAAGTTAAGTAGCGATTATATCAAGATTACATAACACAATTTTAAAATTTAACAACGACCTTTCAAAGTTAAATAACAATGTTTCATATATGTTTCAAAACCATATTTACTGGAAAATAACAATGTTTCAATTTATTATATTATTTAAAAATTGTTACGAGTTTATAAAAACTGAATGTTTCATGTACGTATATTTGTTTATATCATGTTTTTAAAATATTATATATAAAATAAGCTTCATTATATATAATTTTATAAATATTTTCATTTATAATATGATATTGAAGCTAAATGCATGAAATTATTAAAATATTATATATTCTAGAAAGGAATTGATAATAGAAATCTAAAAAAGGGTTTGAGGAATGAAAAGAAGTTGGATATTTCCCGGAATTTGAAAAATCCATGTATACTTCTTGTCTATATCTCTTGTCTGGTCTACTTCTTGAATTCTTCTTGCCTACTTTCGTAATTATTTTTAATATATTATAGAGATAATCCATACTCGAGATACTTTCCCATGACATAGTCGTTGACCCCTTGGTCTTCCCAAGAGCAAGTGTAATTGATATTTTATTTTGATATTTTGTTTATATATATTATATTGATACCAATTTTGAAATTATTATTTAAAAATATTTGAAGAACAACATATTATATTTTAACCTGATCCCTTTATGATGAATATGCATTTTATTATATACAGTGTACTCCGCTTATAACAAAGTCGGTTATAGCGAAATTCCGCATATAGCGAATGAAATTGTCTGCACGAAAGAAAAGAAGGGCTTAAACCATTAAAAGAACTCTGGATATTGCGAAGTCGGATATAAAGAATTTTCGCTTATAACGAAGTGATTTGCATGTATAAATTTTTATTTTATCCGTTTATAACGAAGTTTTCTCATTTACCATTATAATTGACTAATATATTATGCATAATATATATCAAATTACAACGTGTGAATGACACAAATTTCAGGATGAGTCCAAGTCTCTTCATAGGCATCTGTCAGACTTGGACAACATCGAAAAGAGTGTTCAGCACTTGTTACTGACTTCTAAATGTCAAAAGAAAATCACAAACTACTTCTCCAAAAACACCTGATGAGGTTGTTATTGATCTTTGTGTTGCTCTTTTGAGTTGAATAGTAAATAAAATTATTGGTACAAAACATTTTTTTTTCCAACTGCGGATATAACAAACTTCGGATATAACAAAGTGATTGTCATGGATAATGCGACTTCGTTATAAGCGGAGTACACTGTATATATGAAAAAATAATAAGAAAAAATAAAATTTAGTGGGTCAGGTGTTGATATTAAAAATAAAGAAAGCCTATCCTGACCACCACAAGCACCAGTGCTTTTTTCTCAAGAAGCCTCTGGGACCAAACATATTTTTGGTCGCAGTGGTACAGCCTACTCCACGCTGACGAGCGCCAACAGCGCGAAGGCGTTTGTGGATGGCTTTTCTTGATTTATCAAGAAATTGGGTTGGCCAAATATCACGGATCAAGTTAAATAAACGACGTTAGTTTATTTTTGCTCCACTAGATGGCGCTCTGCCATCTAAAAAGCACATGTGCTTGTGGTCAGGTTATGCTTTCTTTATTTTCAATATATATATATATATATATATATATTCCAAATATATTCATTTTTCAATTAAAGACACTCTATAAACATAAAGTTATATTTGAATTTAAAATTTATATGATCCGTGTATGTGTTGTCTAGAAAAATAACAATGATGAATTTGAAGATGCACTCATAAATAATTTGAATGATGCATTTAAACAACTCTACAACGAAATGGTGAAAAACCAGCTTCTTCTGGATGAACTGGACCAACAGGTGAGATTTCCTAACTCTACTTCGCCACAAGTCAGCTAACCTGGGTTTGTGGGATGGCAGATGGAGGCGGTGAAGACCAAGCTGCAGGAAAAGGTGAGACCATTTCTCCATGTTACAATTATCCCATCAACTAACGACTGGGGTTTCAGCCAATTTTCCTAAAGATGTCCAAGGAGGCCGTCGCCAAGTGAGTCCGAAATTAGAGAATATGTTATGAAAAATATAGGATATGAAAACAGTATTTTAACCAAAAGTAAAATCAAAATTATAAATAGTACTTAAAAGTACTTTGTCCAAATGAATTCAATGATATTTGGTTAGAAAAAAATGTCATTTTTTAAAAAGGTTTGCCTAAATTCAGAATATATCAATGCAATTTTGGAAATAGATATTTGGTTTAGTGTATTGTTCTATTGTTTTTAATATTAAAATATAATGATATATGTGTTTAGAACGAAAATATGAAATATTTTAATTAAAAGATGAAGTCAGAATTACAAAATATTTGAACATGTCATTTAACTATTATTACTTTTTTTTTCAAATATTCATATATCCTTCTAAATGTTAGGAGGAGAGAGAAAGAAAATATAATAATTTAAATATATATTCAATATAAAAATATATTTTAACATATATTTTTTTGAGTTTTGTTCTTTTATACAGACCCTCTCTAATACCTATTGTATACGTAAAAAAAAGCGCGATTAATTTTATTGACTATTTTAAAATTAATATTGAAGGAAACAAATTTTCGAAAGGGCTGGAGCCATTAGTGGGCAAAACTACTTCTCAATCCCTTCATGGTGAGACAAGAAAAACTTTGTATAATAAATTTATAAATACAAATGTATAATACTATAAATAATGAAGCAGTCGGTTTCACGAGAGCCTTTTTTATTATAGATATTTTGATTAAATGAGCAAGTGTGTGGTGGGGATCCTTCAATCACCTATAATTTAAAGGATGGTACATATTGCCTATAGGGAATGATACATATATAATGCCTTATAAATCTATGGTTTTTGGGCTATTGATTTAGTATTTTCTGCATACTGATGGATATATCGTAATATGTGGAATTTGGGTAACCTGAGATAATAGGATTTTAATAATGGTTTGCATTTATTTTGTTTTTAATTGAGGTGAAGAAGAGAGTGTGAATTCTCTTCTAGATAACGTTTTATGGTATTGATCTTATGAATATGGTATCAGAATTATGTACAATAATTTTTCAAATTTAGGCAATATGGTTGGAAATCCATTAACCAAGAATCAGTCCTATATAGAAGCCATCTACACCATATCATGCAATAACTAGTTCTAAATATGTAAGGGAGTCTGGGAGAAAGTCTATAAAAGAATGATAACATAATAGGAATATTAAAAACAGCGACCCACGTTCATCAATATTTCGACACATAAAAGAAACAGGACATACTCTCAACTTATCTTAACCCATAGTGCATTATGAAAATATCCATAGTAAATACTAAAGGCCTA
Organism: Cordylochernes scorpioides; assembly: GCA_030710605.1. Classification (NCBI taxonomy): domain Eukaryota; kingdom Metazoa; phylum Arthropoda; class Arachnida; order Pseudoscorpiones; family Chernetidae; genus Cordylochernes; species Cordylochernes scorpioides. The sequence continues at coordinate 117,815,642 of CP092864.1, forward strand.
TAAATGAATATTTAATATCCACACAACATGACCGCATAAACAGAAGCATTGAACTACCAGAAAAATAATAAAAAATATCGCCTAATTCTGTTCTATAGGTGTGGGCAGACTTCTTTACCAAATTTCTCTACACCATATTTTTGAAATTTTTCTTTGAATTTTGAAATATATTACTTTATTACTATGGCAACTCTTGGCATCCAAGTATAATTAAATCCCTGGATCAATTGAACATTCCATTTGTTTAAATAAAAATAATAGAATCATACTTTCAAGACCGTAAATTATTATTTGAATAGACTGGATTACTTGTATCAAAACAACTAAACAAAGGATGTCCACAGGGAGGAGCACTTACTCCGTTACTTTGGAACGTCATCCTCAACGGCCTCCTCGTCCGCCTTACTCAAATATCAAACATCCGCCATGTAGCATATGCCGATGATATCGTTCTCTGGGCCACAAATATAATAGACTTTATAAATTTAATCCAAACACTTCTTCGTGTGATAGAAAATTGGTGCGATGAAACTAAAATATCTTTATCAATCGAAATAACAACTTTAACTTATTTTCATAATCAGCCTTATTTAACAATAGAACACAAAGCCTGCAAATTACCGATCAAATCAAGATACTCGGAGTATCTTTCTCCGATAACAAAAGAAACAAAAACAAGATCAACTTTTCAAGTCACATAGAGGATATTGTAGCTCAATGTAACAAAATAAAGAACATTCATTTTTCAATTTGCAAAAAATATTGGGGTTTTGACTATAAGAAAAGAAGTACAATTTATAGATCACTCAATTCGATCGAATGGCACTTATGCTAGCGAAATATGGTATCCCTATATTTTTATATGTTCTTTACAAAAACTTCATTCTCTCTCTCTCTCTCTCAGGATTCGGTCAGTAAATAACCACCTTTAAAATAAAATCATAGTTTTACACCTCTCTCTCTCTCATTACAACATAATATTCTTATCGCAGTGGTACATGGAACCATATCATACGAATGCTCACACCTCCTTTCGCATACACCTTTCATAAATGACTATCTCAACTATGAATCAATAAAATACGAACTTAAAAAATATTTACCAAGATAAATACTTACAACAATAATTGGCGAAGAAAAATATATTATGAGATAATTATTTATAGTGCTGAATATACAATTCGCCCTATTTTTCCAAACGGAATTCCTGCACAGTTCCATCCAAATTTTATAGTCACTCAATTTGTCACATCACACGGAAATTCCAGAAATACTTACATAAAAGAGCTCTATAAAAAAACAATTTGTTCCTGCGGAGAAACTGAACAAACTATGCTATTATTTTTCATCAAAGAAAATAACATTAAAACTAAATTTTCGCATGTCAAAAGGTTTTTTATGTTTATATGATGATATTAAAGTAATTTTAAAAGGTTTAGGTGTATATATTCGAATATGTTTCTGTGTATATATGTGTAAATAAGATTTTTAATGGGTAGGTTTGAAAAGAGTTTAATATAAATATATAAATTACATATCATAAAACTATATTAAATAAACTAATATGTGACAGGTTGAGGGCGCGACCATCAACATTTTGGTAAAATCCCACGCACCATCTCCGCACTTCGAATTAGAAGTCCCAGTCAATGAAGTCAACATGTTGGCTCATTTATATCTTCTGGACCCCATCAACCTCTGGTACCTCAGTACATGTGCTCATCCTTCCTCAGGCACTCCAAGAACCCAGTCCTTCATTCTCCTTTATGTCCCCTTCTGCACCTATTGCACCTGCGCATCCTTCCAAAACTTGCAATGTTCACCTGACCAGATTTCCCTTCAGCACTCGGAAACATGGGCTTACTTTTCTCTTGACAACTATCACCAGAGCACCTCTTCATCCTCATCTAGACATATCATCAATTCTCTCTCCTCTTTTACTTGGCATCTACCATCTGGGTCCTCATCGAGCCACAAGGCTTTCTTCACTTTTTACTGGCATCTACCATCTTGTTCCTCATCGAGCCACAAGGCTTTCTTCACTTTCCTGACATCTACCATCAGGGTCCTCATCGAGCCACAAGGCTTCTTCACTTTTTCCTGGAATCTACTTATCTGGGTCCTCTAATCTTTCCCTGGCCATTACCCATATCGGGCTACTCTTCATCTGGCCCTTCCTTCCTTTGTGCATCCTTCATCCTCTAGCATTTCACCTTAATAACCTGCAAATCCTTAACTGGATTATCCAAATCCAAAGTGCTCGCTGGAACTGCCTTGTCTCACAGGTGAAAAAATATTTCTTATTTTATACTACAAAATTATATTTCAAAATATAAATTTGCGAAATGTATCTTAAAGATTCTTATATTAAATTATTTTTAGGAGATCTAAAGTTTTTCAAAATATAAATTAAATTAAACTACAAAATGTTTCGGCGCAGTGACATATTTTCGTTAGTATATAATCAATGTATATAAAATAACGTATCAATAACATTCTATTTCAGTATAGCGAAAGAGAATATATTAATTTCACTTTTGGCATTAATCAGGGCAGCAGAAGCTTCAAGTTGTTCCTCTGGTATAAAAACACAAGATTCAAGACATTGTTAGATTGCACAGTAATATATATATAAAGAATTAGAAAAGCAATAATATATATTTGTTAGATTAAACTGGCAAAACCGCTGGGAGGGTTCACCACTGATGAATCAGGCCCTCCCATTAATATTTCCATTGCAGTAAGGGCAGTAGAAATTGTTTATTTTTAAAAAGAATCATACGCGTTTATAATAGTTTCGAATCTTGAAAACAAATGGCGCACTAATGCATCATAATATATATATGTTGAAAATTTTCGTTTTTTTTCTATTATATTAAATAGTGTTTAGAGATTATTTGCTGGTTCTTTCGAGTACATGAGTATTTATGGTAATGATATGTAATATATCAGTATTTTATGATATTACAGTCGTGATAAAAAAATAATAAAACAGTTTAAATCATTATTTGCTTTAATATTGAGCTGAGAGACATACTTGACAAAAACATATTTATATATCTACAGAAATATTCGAGCTGGCCAAAGTAAAACAACAACAATGGTTTTATATAGGGAAAGCCGCGAGATCTGGCGGTCGACTTTACAGAGTAGTTCTAGAAATTATTATTTTAAAATATTAATATTATAATATTTTTATATATCATATATATAGAACAATTATTTATAAAATTTTGATTGAAAGAAAAATATGTAAATATTAATGTCTTTTATACCTTTGACTTTCATATACGTTTGAGAAGCCTTTATCTCTTGTATATTTCATATTTACTTGTATATACTTGCTTGGTATAACTGTGTTTAGATTTAAGTATCCCCTTTAAGAAGGTATATACGCTTCAGATAGTTAAATTAAAATAATACAGGTTTCTATGTGAAAAAATAATTGAAAAAATAAATAATAAAAAGGTCAGGGTTTGATATTAAAAACAAAGTAGGCATATCCTGACCACGAGCACATGTGCTTTTTAGATGGCAGAAAAGGCCATCTAGTGGAATATAAATCAACTTTAATTGATTTCTGTTCCACTCGATGGCGCTCTGCCATCTAAAGAGCACATGTGCTCGTGGTCAGGATATGCCTACTTTGTTTTTAATATAGGTTTCTATATTTATATATATGAAAATTAAATGTTTATGTGTGCTGTGTGTTGTTTTCCAGGTTCATCCTCCTGGATGATTCATCCTTCAATTTTCACCAAGAAGTTTTACTTTCCTCTTTTTATTTATTTTATTATTTAATCTATATTTATATATATTCATATATTTTATATATTATATTATTGTATATATGTTATATCGAGTTTTCATATCTTCCTAAATTCTACAAGGCGAATGTATTTATTTTGAATCGCACCTATTGGTATATTTGTAAATAACAACAATGAATTTTTGAATATTTAATTCCTTGACCTTAATAATCACTGGTATTGTAAGGACAGGGAGAAACTGCCAGTTTACCTGGTTATTGAAGACTTGGAAACCTGGGTTTCTACTCTAGTAGACGTGGTTGGAACCCATCAGGGGATCTTACATCCTCGTACTTTACCTACTGTATGGTGTGCGCGGACTGAAGTACCTATATTTATTACTGGTAGTTGACCATCTAAGAGAGAATTGTAATCTGGTTTTACTATTTTCTTAAAAGAAATATTTTTGATTAAGGATTTGCATTGGCTAGACACAATAAGATTTCCCTAATATTTATTTATTAAATGAAATTCCAATATTAATATTATAATGGTCTAAACATTATACTGGTAGTTAACCATCTTAAGGAATGGATTTGTAATATCGTTTGTCCATTTTTCTTCGCAAATATTTATCAAGTTTTTTTTATATCAGCCAAACCCTGAGGTATTGTAATATGATTTTGATGGTTTAATGTTCAATAGTAATTATAAGATAATCCTTCAATACGCCACTTTTAAATCCATTGCAAACGATATCAATTATTGGGGATAAAATAATTTTGAAATATCAATATAGATTTTAAATATTTAATATTTTTGGTTTTAAATCCATGTTTCCTATTGGTAGATGTTACCTTTCTTAAAAGAGGAGTTTATAGAAGACTTACTTTTGTTAGTCACAGCCACTCAAGCTTATATTTGGGATCCCAATATCCTTTTATATCGTAGAGTATTCTAACTATAAATAGTTTTTTAATCTTATTTAAACCTTTGATTTTGATATCATATTAATGAAAAAACTTTTATTTTTAATATCTTTATAATAAATCTGAATATTCATTTACAAAGTTATATGAAGTCATTTCCGCGCATTAATTTGTCTTAAAATGTTTGTATTTACATTGAAAACCTTTCCAATACAGGTTTCTAATATGTTTTTTTTTCTTTTTCGCGAGAGAGACAGCTTAAAATATTTTTTAAAAAACAGTTTTAAATATTTTTTGTATGTAATATAAAATAGTCATACATTTTTTATATGCATTTAATGGACTTTTCGAATTTTATTTTTGAATATTTTGAATTTTTTTATGAATTTTCAAAAATTTTGTATAATAATATTATATGATTTTTTCATTAAAGAAAAAAAAAAGAATTTTAATTAATACATGTATGAAATTCTTTTGATAAAAGTTATTGTATAATAATTTCCCCCCATTAATGTTTATATACTTACTGATTATGTTTGTTGATATGCTTCAAACAACGAATCATTTCTATAAAATTAAAACAAATGAAATGTGCACAGATTTAGATTTTTTTAAATATATTTTTTGCCAAATCGAATTTTATCTCTATTACGAATGAGCGATGTAACCAATAGCCAATTGGAATCACCGATATATTGCCACCTTTTTCATAGATCCATGTAAATATTTTCATCTTACATTTCACTCTTGGACAAATTATAAATGTTTAGAATAATATTATCAATTATGATCATTTTTAACGGTATATATTTCAATATTTAAAATATCATCAAAAAACAAAAATATATTTTCAACTTTAAATAAAAATAAATTAACATAACCTTTGTGTTTCTTTTTATTAACACGCACAAAGTATATCTATATGCTTTGTGTTATATCTATATATATAAATGAATGTATGTGTGTGTGTGTCTGTCCTTTATGCCTGACCAAACCACTCATTGGAACGCCATGAAACTTTGGGAAGTTATTTAGTATAGTACTGGGAAGGTTTCTGAAAAATAATTTATTGAATATCTTGAATATCCTTAGAGTTATTTTGCAGATTTGTAGATTTAACTTGCAAGCAGCGCCACCATTGCGACGATGTTAACAAGTTTTTTTATCTATAAGTTTTATTATCACTAAGTTTATTATCTTAAAGATTATTTATCAAAAGTAAGATTATCTCAGGATGACACGGCAATTTATTTGAGACAAGAATAATGATACAATTCCAAGGCAAAGATGCTATTCCTTTAACTTCCAATTACCGAGGGAACCAATTAATATTGATTTTATTCAACTTATCGAGTATTTTTCAAGGGACCGGGAAAAAATGTTCACTAGATAAAACGATGATTTTGTAATGTAGAGATTCAGGAGAGACAAAATTCAGGATGACACGGCAATTTATTTGAGACAAGAATAATGATACAATTCCAAAGCAAAGATACTATTCCTTTAACTTCCAATTACCGAGGGAACCAATTAATATTGATTTTATTCAACTTATCGAGTATTTTTCAAGGGACCGGAAAAAACTGTTCACTAAATAAAACGATGATTTTATAATGTAGAAAATTAGGAAAGACAAAATTCAGGATGACACGGCACACAGGAACCGGGAAAAAATGTTCACTTTATCGAGAGATTCAAATTTACGAGTTTCAACTTATCAAAATATATCTATTATTTTTTTATAAGTTAATAGAGAATTGTTTTAACAAATGTTCGTTAGACAAACCTTTACTCGGGTAAAACCCGGGCGAAGCCGGGTACAGCCGCTAGTAGTATTATATTAATACAAAACGAAGCAATTAAAGCCAAATTTTTAATTCGGAAGATAGAATCCTCTGAAATAAAAATGTGTTGTAACACACTGTCTCCGAGGATAAGTTTCTTGTTTCATTTAAAAGATCTCTCAAGCTTTCGGGTATCGTAAACCCTTCTACAGTATACAACATATATAACATACACAAAATATATGTTATATACTCCTGTAGAAGGGTTTACGATACCCGAAAGCTTGAGAGATCCTTTAAATTAAACAAGAAACTTCTCTTCGGAGGCAATGTGTTACAACACATTTTTATTTTCAAAATAAAGCAAACTAATTACTATCTTTGCTATGATAAAAAATATTGGAAGGCCTTCTCTCGTCGATTGGAGAGCAGTTTTCTAAACCTGTATAACCTGTATAAATCCATTTTTGGTCGAATTTTAGATATTAGTTTCATAAAAAAAACGTGATTTTAAAAATAAATTGATCAGTGTGATTCAGCTTTTTCAAAAATAGCTAAATCCAGTCAAAACCCATTTTAAAAAGCGCGTTTTTATCAAAACGAACTCAACCCACCGCGCGACATCATATAAAAATGGCAGAGTCCTTGAGCATGATGGAAAACGTGTTACTCGATTATTCTGAAGTTATTTATAAAACAAAGAAGCCACGAAAAATAAAAATAAATGAGAATGATTGGAACAAACCTGAGGAAAAAGCAAGAATTACAAATTGGACAACAAAACCGCGAATTTATCATGTTCGCATGTGCAAGGTAGGCAAGAAAAGTGCTGCAGTGTAAAATCTGTAGAATTTGGTAGTGCCATTACATTATTGGAAGTGTCTACAAATGTTCAAAAGTTGACCAGGATATATATCTACTTCGCTACACGATTGTTGAATCCCACAACGGAAACGAGCAAAAAATTAAAAAAATAATAATACGAGAGCACGTCTGACAGTGGTCGAGTACAGCTACCCGCTAAAGGATTCGATGATACGAGTTTGTGCCAAATCTTTTGTTCAGATTATTTTGCGTATCAAGAAGCCTCCTAAACATTCTATCAAAGAAATAGCGCAGTTGTGAGTTAATAAAGGAAAATAGAGGCCGGAGCAGGAGCAATGAAGTTTATCTAGGCATCACGGCTTCACTCAAGGAGCATATAAAATAAGTTTAGAGCGCAGGAAAGCCACTTGATAAAACGATAGTTGAAAAAATAAAAAAAAAGAAATAAATTCACAATACTATTTACTTTACTGGATTGAGCTAGTTTTGAAGATGATTCAAGGTCAGGTGGGCCATTGATATCAACAACGAATCGCAATATTGGACAGGTACGTGATTTGATTGTTGATGATAGAAAAATTGCTATTGATAATATATCATAAATACTTGGAATTTCGTGTGGTAGTTGCCAAAAGATTATTGGTGAATATTTAAACATGAAAAATACTTTGTGGTTATTTTGTCTCATGAAATTTAGCAGATCAACAAAGAGGAATCAGATTATACTGATTCTGATTTTTTTAAACAATATTAACTGGTGATGAAACATGGTGTTTACTTTTTGATCCACAAACCAAAAAAACAATCACTCGAATGGCACACACCAAGTTCTCCTAGGAAGAAGAAAATTCATCTTGACAAGTCCAAAGGAAAAGTAATGCTTGTAGTGTTTTTCGATTATCAAGGACTTGTCTATTAGGAATTTATTAAAGAGGGGGTTACTATTAATAAACAGGCATACAAAAAAAATACTTGTGCGCCTTCGTGATGCGATAAGAAGAAAAAGAAACCAACTCTTTAAATCAAAACAGTGGAAATTGCTACATGATAATGCCCCTGCTCATAGAGCCATTATTGTTCAAGACTATTTAGCCAAACACTCTGTATCTGTCTTGCCGCATCCTCCTCACTCTCCTGATATCGCCGCATGTGTGATTTCTTTTTCTTTCCAAAACTTAAAATGGCGTTGAAAGGGAAGCGCTTTTCATCGTCATCAAAAGTGATTGAAAATGTGACGGTGGAGCTAAACAAGCTTAGAAAAATTGACTTTAAACTAGCATTTCAACAGCTTTTTTCACGCAGGAAAAAATGTGTAGATAACCAAAGCTCCTATTTTGAAAAATATGATGTTTAAATTACTATACTATGAATAAATAATTAATTTTTTAAAAAATTCGGGAACTTTTTGATTCTACCTTGTAAATAAATATGGCGGACAAGTCTATCATGTCTAATTTTTTTTATGTGCTTGAACAGTTCTCTCTTTTTCTTTGTAATTTTTTTTTTTGCAGAATACCTTTGCTCGATGCAAGTATTTTAAACGTTTCTACACTCCTCAAAGATACTTCCAAATTTTGTTAATTACCTAAACTAAGAATTCCCCTACACTGTTGAATATAGGTACATATAAGAAATTTGAAATATTTTTGACGCTTATGATTCTTTCAGGTACCTTATATAGGTACAATTTATATAGCGCTATGTATGATAGGGTGGTGATAAAAACAACATTTCTTTCGATTATATTTTATACATTTCTAAAATTAATATGAAAGAAAAGAATTAGGAAAGCTTTGTTTATAGATTACATATGAAGGTTTATTCTTCTTAAATAAAAATAAAAAGATGTTTCTATGATTGTATAAATTTTAGTAGGAAATTTAAGAGGTCAATATAATCTATTCAAACATCTTGAAATTCTTCACAAAATATGGAAGATTAGCTGTAGTTTTAAGTTTCAAAGAATGATCAAAACGATTATTATAATAATACTATTTAACTTTTTTTCTGTAGTATTAATTAAATAACTTATCAGGAAAATTAAGACACAACAACATTAAGTATTAAATTTAGAAAATTAGGTTTCTATGACAATAAGAAATTATTCAGAAACTGACACTAAAGATGGGTGCGAAAAGTAGGAAAATCGAACTAATAAGTGAGTTTATAAATAAGTATATCTTGTACGTGTGGTTGAATATTTGGAACTATTCAGAAATGTCTATTCTCAACAAATTATTCTATTATTTCCTCGAGGAATCTATTCAAAATGTTGAATCAATGTTCTCCATAGAATATAAAGCGTGGTGTATGGGAAACCCGCTGGCGATTCTCCACCAAATTCTGCAGCGGTGGCAGAGGCGCCATATTCATTGTACATAGTATCATGCATATATACATAATTATCCTTTTAAAAGGTTCAGACTGTGTACTTTTGCATATATTGAAAATATGTCAATAAAGTTACTTTAATTGTCTAAAATATTGTCTAGAATGATCTACAAACTGGCGCTGGTGAAGGTGGAAATCTCTACGATAGCCCTGATCAATATATAAGAAATAATTAATATCACAAACAGAAGCAAGGATGTTTCTTTTACCAATAAAACAAACTTTTAACGTCCTTATTGCGATGTAAAATAGTGGGAGGGCTTGGCTCATTAGTGGCTAACTATCCTAGCGATTCCTCCAATTTAATCTACCAATAATTTCATCGTATAAAATATATAAAAGGAATATTCATGTTCACTAGTTTTATTTTTATTTTATTTTTCTTATCTTTATATAGAATATCAATTCAGGCTTATATAACTAATCTTATTTGATCTTGTTGATGAGGCTACTTTCACACCGCCAACAGATGTGATAATATTAGTCGGACTTTGTCATGAGCAGCAGCAAGTACACTCAATATTTCTTCAATCGCTCGTTTCGATTGTTCTCGGTGAGCCAGTTCTTGAAAGAAGTTCTGATGATTCCTTTTCAAAACACGATATATCCCATCTACCGAACTTTATCTTATTCAGATAATTCTTTCTTAGTGCGTTATTTGGTTTGTGACGGAATTAGTATTTTATGCGCCAAAAAGTGCTATTGTTGTACATTTATATCGTTACAACAGCTATTATAGAAGTTTTTATACATTTATATACCTGGCGTAAACACAGGCAGAACCTTTTAAAAATATATGATGAATATTCCATAGATCGAAATTTTACCGGGGGGTAATTGATCTGAAAAGACAAAATTCGCCTTTCCCGTTAGAATAAATGTCAAAACTAGACGCCATCTATTGACCGTTGCCGCAACCATGATCTCTAGATGGACGCCGCTTTTCAGTTTGCCAAAGCTGGTGTTGTGGCTTTGTCACCGACTCGAGGCCTCTAGTTTGCGACGACGGTGAATAGATGGCGTTTAACTTTGACGTCTATTTTGACGGAAGAGGCTACAATTTTCTTCCATATAAACTGGTTATATACAACTTTAACTTCTAACGATATAGGTTTTATATCAGAAATTAAAGAAATAAATTGGTTATTTTTAAAAGAATCGACATGATTATATATAGATAGTGAAATTGGTACACCTATATATAAAGAGCCAACAACCTGCTTTGTGAAACTCTAAATATGGAATACTGAGAAGAATTGGCTTTGAAACTAAGACTTTTAGTTTGTTTCTATGACATCGAAATTTTTTACTAATTAATCGAGAAGCAAATAATATACTACTGCCTGAAAATGGGTGTGAAAACTTCGAAAAAAGATTTTATAAGTGAGTTCTTAAAATTTAGAATTTTTAATGATATATTTATAATGAAGCTCTCTGAATACGTATAATTAAATCTAAATTTTGATCAACCTCGCAAAATTTCCGTTAAAAATAAAATAATCAACATTTTGTAGTAAGACGGGAATATGAATAACATTCAACTTACTCACTGGAAGGATATATATCATGATTTTCTGAAATATTCAAATATAAGTCCTGAAAGAATATTTGAAAGTTTGAAAATCAAATTGGAAAATTTCCCAAAGAAAATATTCATAAAAACAAACATCCTCAAATTGATATACAAATTATTTATACTCAAAATTGGATTGGAAAATTGTCAACGCAAATATCCATATACACAAATTGATATACAAGTATTTATGCTCAAAATTTTATTGGGAAATTTCAAAGTGAATATGCATGAACACATATACGCGAATTGATATACAAGTATTTATACTCAGATTTTAATTGGAAATTTCAAATCAAATATTCATAAACACACACACAAATTTATAAACACATGTATTTATAATCAAAATTTTAATGGAAAATCTTCAAACCAAATATTCATGAACACACACAAATTTATAAACAAATGTATTTATAATCAAAATTTTAATGGCAAATCTCAAAACCAAATATTCATAAACACACACACACACACAAATTTATAAACACATTTATTTATAATCAAAATTTTATTGGGAAATTTTCAAACCAAATATTCATAAATACACACAAATTTATAATCACAAGTATTTATTAAGATGCATTAGCGCGCCATCTGTTATCAAAATTCGAAACTATTTTTAAAAAGAATCGTACGCGTCTATAATAGTTTCGAATTTTAACATGTATTTACATTCAAAATTATATGGGAAAATTTTCAAATAAAATATTAATAAATACATACAAATAGATAACAAGTGCTTATCCCTTAATATTTCTTCTCAAACCTATAAACTGAATTAATATTCGACTATTCCTCTTCTATATTTAATAATTTGATTTGAATATGTGATGGTCCTTGTTTAAAATATCTTCAAACGGTGTAATTACTCAAGAAGCGTATATTGTTCTATCATTCACATGTTTTTGCAGCGTTGAATAAAAATTGGGTGAAGTTTTTTTTCTTTGAAATAATTTGAATTGGCTGTTTATGTTTACACTCAATATATGAAAGGTGCTATCAAATTTATATAAATATATAATTGAAGTATCATAGATCTGTTTTTTTTTTACTTCCTCTAAGTAATTATATATAGGAAAGAGATGAGTTGTGTTACAAAACTCCCAGAGTTAAGAAATAATTACATTAATAAATTTTACAAAATTATATGTCATGCACGCCTTCTGGATTTTAAAATGTAAACTATTCAGCGCGAATACTTGGAGTACTCAGCACTGATTATTCTGGTGTCTTTTCAATATCTTTATCATTGCAGTAAAGGCAATAAAAGACTGTTCCCTTTGGAAAATAAATATGAGCGATGAATTTTTGAAAAAATTTGAAGTTCAAAAATCTATTAAATCGAATTCAAGTAGAGATGCAAGCAGCCTTAAAAGGTTCTTACACTTTGTTAATGAATATTCCAACTACTTCTATGGTACCAACTGTATAGTCACAACCTTTTACCCGACAAGATTCCCATTGCCTGAATCGTTTATTCTACATTTTTATAAATCATATAGAATGAACCATGGACCAACTTCAAAAAGTGAAATGATTTTAATAAAATTTAAATTTGAATATAATTTATAATGGTTCGCCATCCTATATTTGATATTACGCAGTCTAGCCATAAAATTGTTCCAAAAGTAAATCACTGGTAAGGATTTAACAAAGATGGCAAGAGAAGCTTCTAGTGAATGTTCCTGGGTTTTCAAGCCATGACAATTGCGATGTTAGTCAAAAGTAATGTCCTATTGGCTAATGAATTAAGTATTGGATCATCAGAAAAGTTTTGTGTTTTAACGACAAACTCAAGATATCATACTCACAATGATAAAAGCATTCAATAAATAATGTAAGGGCTATTTTGTGCGATAACCTTTCGCCATCTATGGGGTAGTTGGAAAATCTTCACCACATGTTACTTGGGTTTGTTGGTGAAGATTCGTCGAGGAGGGTTTTGGCATTCTTTGATATCCACGTTGTGTTTAAGTACTTTCTCAGAGAGAAAAATTAAGTTTTAAAAGTAAAAGTCAGGGGTGTATAGGGCATGGCTCAAAGATTATAATTTCATGGTGCTGGAACTTCACGAACCACCTATGAACCATGACATTAGAAACAACCCCAGTCCATATACTACACAGATTTTACCGACTATCTTGTATGTATTCTTGCCCTTGAAAGGTACTCTATTTCGGAAATATTTTTATTGTCTGTTTCTCTTCACTCTAATACACAGAATCGAACCTATTGCACAATATGTTACTATGAAAAAAATAATGCTAGAAATAAAATACACGTCATTTACTAAGATTAGATGAGAAATCAATACTTTTCTTTAAAATTCAACTTAAAATCACGCGTGATTATGAAAAACCGCAGAACTTTCCGGATAACCCTGATAATTTTCAAAATCAAAAGTTCGTAAAGAAGCTCTAACAAAGCATATATTTTCTACAATAAAATTAGATAGCTTTAAAACTATTAAATCTATCAAGGGGCCCTGCGTTTTATATAAATTATGAAATTATTTGTAGCAGAGAATTTATGACTAGACTGCGTATATTGCCATCATCAGATGTTGAATATTTTTCCAAAACCTATTGACTCACTTGATTTATAATAAATTATGGGTAAATCTACTAATTTTTATTCAATCCCAACGTTCCCTCAGAGAAATGAGAAGAGTTAGTTTCAGTCAGTTAGTTACTGAAACGCCAGAAGATAAATTAAAAAAATAATTGATGTAGCTATATATTTTCAAAAAAACTAACAAATAATATACAAAGCTAGAATCAATTTGTATTTTGCAGATAAAGAAGAAGCCAAAGAAGTTATTTTTTTTATTGAGGTAAGTCACAACCTATTTTAATAGTAAATTAAAATTGAACTAAAATTGGAAAACTATATTAGATTTTTATTTGAACTCGTAATCCGAAATCGCCTAAAATCCAATATAGATATTATGATATTAAAATATTTTAATTTTTTCTTAAACTCGAACTTTTGAGGTATTTTGAAAATAACAATAAAAATATGTGTGTGAAAAGCTACTGATAACAGGAAATATTATTGAGAGTTTATGCATATATATAAAATCTTGGTATTAAACTGAATAATTACACTTAAATATCTTCAATTTATTATCTAACACTAAACTTTATTAAGAAAAAGGCATCTCCTTATCGTGCAACTGAAAGTTGCTGATGGCTTGCGCCATCTATCGGAATAAATATCAGCTATTCTCGTTGATGTTTAATTATTCCAGAATTGGCCAAATACCCATTCTGGATTGATCAAGAAAGGCTAACCACGGACGCGTTTCGGGCTGTTGGCCCTCATCAGCGTGGTGCAAGCTGTACCTCAACGACCAAAAAATTGGTCATTAAGGCATCCTGAAAAATTTATGCACCGTATCCCAGTACAATGTTACATTTGTACTATTTTTCACACTAAACTTTATATTATTAGCAATGCGATCCTATTTAACATTTAAAACATCGGACATAATAAATCACAATATATATGTTTACAAAAAGTTTATCAAATAATCAAAGAGATCATTCAGCACATATCTCACTTCTATAAAGTTCACTTCCTATAAATTTTAATATCGTATTTCTATAGTACTCTCGCTGAAAAACAAAATGATCCCATAATAACAGGGCAGGTTTATGTACCTACTTTCTTGATACAGTAGAGCCTTCCTGTAAAGTACACCTAATTGGAGAACCAAAGTGAGTATAGGGAGAAGTATCCTCTTACTAGAGAATTGCGAAATATCAAAAATGGTAATTTTGCGAATGAAAACTGTTCTTTACAGAGAGGTGTCCTATAGCAGGAGTGTCTTCTCATTGTATCACATTATTTGATTAAATTTTATAGCAAAATATAAAACTTTAAACTCGATTAGGGAGGGGGGAAACATTATACTTAATTCAATTTGTTCATAATTAAAATATGAATAAGAGATAAATGATTTTGAAGTACACCTCCAAATTTAGAATTTTATTGCACACAAGGTATTTCGGTGGTTAAAAATGTTCAAGTAGGATCATTCAAGCTGAGAGAACCGAGAAGTTTTGTAGTCAATGAGATGGTGATCTACACAGCAGTAGCTATTTGAAGGGATGACATGTAAGTAACAGAAAAAGAAACACAAGGCGGGGGGAAGAGCTTCTTCTATATGAGGAGGATCATACAAGGGTTCGGGCGAGATGACCTTCTACGGGTACAAAAACTCGAGTTTTTCTTCTATAGTTAATAGGGGGATTGTCATAATACATTTCGTATGTGTTAAATATTCACCACGGTAGAGAGCATTCACCACTTTCAAATTCATTTATATATAAGACACATAAGGGCGCGAATGAAAAGCAAATACTAGAATAATTAAGTCTACAGCTTAATCGACTGGTATTAGAACATTGTCAGCCCCATTTGGATTCCAACATCATTAGCAGCTATTGGTTGACTATGTTCAACCTTTCAGTTCCAGATAATAAACTGGCGAGCACAATATCTGAAAATCCTGTACCATAGAATGTCAGGCCTCGCCTGTGAGCTAGAAAAGTGATAACTATTTCCTTATTTAACTCCTAGGGAATGGTTTGCAGACATGAAATACCGCCTCGTACAACAGTAAATTGTCAGTATTATGTGCTAGTTTCAAGACCCTGTCTAATCACAGAAACCTTCTGAACTGCTTTGAATAGGTTGGCATTTACATCATGACAACGCATGATCTCCACTCACAAAGTTTATTATTGAATTTTTCTACTAAAAAGAAGGTCGAAATGTGCCTTACCCAACATACAGCCATGAGCTTCCTCTTATGAATTTTACCTTCAAATCAATGCTTTCGTAATAGCGTTTTGATTATTCAATTGTCGTTATGAGTAAGGCGGAGGTGGTTCTAAATATGTAGTCAAAATATAGGCCGCAACATCAGATTTAGTAAATTCGGTCAAAGAATCTAACCTGTATAACAGGGCGTCGGCTGATAGCTCTATCAGTACAAAGAGCAGCTTCAATTTCAGGACATCCGAAGAGAGAAGTTATGAGATTATCATGACCTTTTCCACGTGTACTAGGGAAAATAAAAATATTATTTTGTCAAAGCTGTGCCACAATCTTTGTTATTAAACTAAGCTTTCTTCACAACATTTTGTACTTATATAAAATTTATATATCTGCCTGTTCCTAAACAATGGTCTCACACATTTTGCAATATATTATATTATCACACCCAATCTATTTATTATAAATATATTCCTGTATATTGCAAAAGATATAAGAAATATCATTTTATTTGTTATGCAGGAAGTTCCTCAAAAAAAGGATGCATACTTTGAGGATGCATTAATTGATAATTTGAACGAGGAGTTCAAACAACTTTACCGAGAAATGGTAAAGAACCAGCTCCTCCTAGACGAGCTGGACAAGCAGGTGAGATTTCCTAACACTACTTCTCTACAGTTCAGCAAACCTGGGTTTGTGGGATGGCAGATGGAGGCGGTGAAGATCAAGCTGCAGGAAAAGGTGAGACCATTTCTCCATGTTACAATTATCCCATCAACTAACGACTGGGGTTTCAGCCCGTCTTCCTAAAGATGTCCAAGGAGGCCGTCGCCAAGTAAGTCAGAACCTTCATATTTTATTATAAATTATATAGTATGAAGGGAGAGACTATAGAAACCAATTACGTTTAAATTTAGTAGAATATCTTCAGAGTTGTACTCTATGTACCACTTATTTAATACGAGGGCCATCCAATAAATAAGTTTCCCTTTTTTTTAACAATTAAACGACATTATTTACAATTATGCAGTTATTTTATTTCATTATACAACTCATAGGCTACCTTTCTAAAAAATCACCATTTCTGTCCAAACATTTTTGGTGCCGTTGTAGCAATTTTTAGATACCACTGTTGTACCAAGCCGTGTCCTGTCTTCGTAGCCAGTGGTTCGCCTCCGCCTGCACTTCGTCATCATTCGCAAAGTGCTTGCCTCCAAGGTGCCACTTTAGTGCTGGATAAAGATGGAAGTCGCTTGGGGCAAGTTCCGGAGAATAAGGTGGATGTGTGAAAATTTCCCATTTGAAGTTTTCCATAGCCATAACTTTGCCTGCAGAGATTGTGACCTTCGCCTTTTTTGGTGCACTTTCCTCAGGCTTCTTCCACACCATGCTTTGTCGTTTTGTTTCTGGAGTTGAATGATGCACCCAGCTTTCATCTCCAGTGACAATACTGGAAAACAGTTGATCTCCATCTCTTTGATGCATTTCCAGGAAAGCTCGGGCTGCCTCCATCCGTTGGACCCATCTTGTGCAGACTGAGAAAATTCAAAACATCTGACATGATTGTTCCAATCGAAGAGCGTCTAATTTCGATTCCAGGAGGCAGTCGAATCATTATTTCGTCAATGGTGACTCGGCGATCTGCTTCCACCACATTCCGAACAGCAGCAACGGCTGCATTGTCCGTGGCAGTAACGGGGCTGCCGCTTCGCTCGTCATCATGCACGTTTTGCCGTCCTTCTAAGAACCATGAACGCCATCGGCGAACCATTTGGATGCTCATACATTCTTCACCATACACTGACACTGAATTGCGATGAATATTGACCGCAGTTTAATTTTTCGCCGTGAAAAAACGAATTACAGAACGGAGTTCGCAAGTGGACACGTTCACCAGTGGTAGCTCCATGGAAACTGAAGCGCTACGGACTTGCGCGTACGAGTAGCGCGATTTTGAAGGTCACCAGCTTCCAACGCATCCTAGTGACCATTTCTTCTATACTAACTAATTTTTACAACGTTTCGTTCGCAGAAAAAAAAATAGGGAAACTTACTTATTGGATGGCCCTCGTATATAGAGTAATAAAAATACCTGTTTCTGAAAAACTTAAAATAAAAAATACAAAATCAAAATATATATATTCCAGAGAAAATTACTTTCGCGATGTTTTCATTTATATTCTTGAAAACACAACATTTGAAAAACAACTACAAATTCTCCAAATATGGGAACGGCTTGTCAGTAGCCAATCCTCTGTAAGGGTTTTCACCAGTTTAATCTATCAGGTCATAACCGCCCTTGTAGTGGCATTATATAGTCTACAAAATATTCAGAGAATTAGAGTTTCGAATTCTAAATATTTTATTATAGAAATATTCGCCCAAAAAGATGTTTTCCAAATATTTCTTTTTAAATGATATTTTGAAATTTGTGAAAAAAAAATAAAATCTAAGGTGAACATGTTTTAAATTTTCCAATTAAAAGTAATGTTTATGTGGCAGGCTGAGGGCGCCACGAAAGTAAAGGCCCCTCACTTCGACACCAGATCGCCCAACAAACAACAGAGAAGCGAATGGTGTCGCCACTATTGCCATCAGCTCGGGCTACTCAAATATTCATCAAATTCCATCAAGCTCATTCGGCCATATAATCAAGTTAAAATTGTCAAGTGCCTAAGAATTACCGAATTATTCTAAGGGCGAACTACAACTATTGAGCTACCACTTCATTCACCAAATACAACCTGAGTACGCCCAAATTTTGGTTTATTAAACCCCAGAATATGTCTCCTCTTGGTCCTCTGCAATCTGATCCTGCTTTCCCATGGCAAACTATCATCTGTCTCCACACATCCCCTGGCCTTCTATCACCTATGGCCAATCTTGACTCGTCCTCCCCTGGCCCCCTACCATCTAGGGCCGTTCCTCCCCTGGCCTCTACCATCAAGGGCCGTTCATCCCCTGGCCCCCTACCATCCAAGGCTGTTCCTCCCCTTGCCCCCTACCATCTAGGGCCGTTCCTCCCGTGGCCCCTTACCATCTGGGATCATTCCTCTTCTGGCCCCCTATCATCTGGGGCCGTTCCTCCACTGGCCCGCTACCATGTGGGTCTGTTCCTCCCATGGCCCCCTACCATCTAGGGCCATTCCTCCCCTGGCCCCCTACCATCAGGAGCTGTTCCTCCCCTGGCCCCCTACCATTTGGGGTCGTTCCTCCACTGGCCCCCTACCATATTAGGTCGTTCCTCCGCTGTCCCACTACCATCTTGGGTCGTTCCTCCCCTGGCCCCCTACCATCCGGGGTTGTTCCTCCCCTGGCCCCCTACCATCCTGGACTGTTCCTCCCCTGGCCCCCTTCCATCCGGGGTTGTTCCTCCCCTGGCCCCCTACCATTAGGGGCTTCACCTCCCCTGGCCCCTTACCATCTGGGGCCGTTTCTCCCCTGCCCCCCTTCCATCCGGGGCTGTTCCTCCTCTGGCCCCCTACCATCCGAGGCCGTTCCTCCCCTGGCCCCCTACCATCCGGGGCTTGACCTCCCCTGGCCCCTTACCATCCGGGGCTGTTCCTCCCCTGGCCTCCTACCATCCGGGGCTGTTCCTCCCCTGGCCCCCTATCATCCGGGGCTGTTCCTCCCCTGGCCCCCTACCATCTGGGGCCATTCCTCCCCTGGCCCCCCTCCATCCGAGGCTGTTCCTCCCCTGGCTCCCTACCATCCTGAGCAGTTTCTCCCCTGGCCCCCTACCATTTGGGGCCATTCCTCCCCTGGCCCCTTCCATCCCGGGGCTGTTCTTCCCCTGGCCCCCTACAATCTGGGGTCGTTCCTCCCCTGGCCCCCTCCATCTGGGGCTGATCTTCCTCTGGCCCCCTACCATCTGGGACCATTCTTCCCCTGGCCCCCTACCATCCGGGGCTGTTCCTCCCCTGGCTCCCTACCATCCTGAGCAGTTTCTCCCCTGGCCCCCTACCATCTGGGGCCATTCCTCCCCTGGCCCCTTCCATCCCGGGGCTGTTCTTCCCCTGGCCCCCTACAATCTGGGGTCGTTCCTCCCCTGGCCCCCTCCATCTGGGGCTGATCTTCCTCTTGCCCCCTACCATCTGAGACCATTCTTCCCCTGGCCCCCTACCATCCGGGGCTGTTCCTCCCCTGGCCCCCTTCCATCCGGGGCTGTTCCTCCCCTGGCCCCCTACCATCTGGGGCCGTTCCTCCCCTGGCCCCCTACCATCCGGGGCTGTTCCTCCCTTGGCCCCCTTCCATCCGGGGCCATTCCCCCCCTGGCCCCCTTTCATCCGGGGAACTTCCTCCCCTGGCCCCCTTTAATCCGGGGCTGTTCCTTCCCTAGCCCCCTTTCATCCGGGGCTGTTCCTCCCCTGGCCCCCTACAATCTGGGGTTGATCTTCCCCTGGCCCCCTACCATCTGGGGCCGTTCCTCCCCTGGCCCCCTACCATCTGGGACCATTCTTCCCCTGGCCCCCTACCATCCAGGGCTGTTCCTCCCCTGGCCCCCTACCATCTGAGGCCGCACCTCCCCTGGCCCCTTTCCATTCGGGGCTGTTCCTCCCCTGGCCCCCTACCATCTGGGGCTATTTTTCCCCTGGCCCCTTTCCATCCAGGGCTGTTCCTCCCCTGGCCCCCTACCATCTGAGGCCGCACCTCCCCTGGCCCCTTTCCATTCGGGGCTGTTCCTCCCCTGGCCCCCTACCATCTGGGGCTATTTTTCCCCTGGCCCCTTTCCATCCAGGGCTGTTCCTCCCCTGGCCCCCTACCATCTGGGGCCGTTCCTCCCCTGGCCCCCTACCATCTGGGGCTGATCTTCCTCTGGCCCCCTACCATCTGGGGCCATTCCTCCCCTGGCCCCCTACCATCTGGGGCCGTTCCTCCCCTGGCCCCCTACCATCTGGGGCTGATCTTCCTCTGGCCCCCTACCATCTGGGGCCATTCCTCCCCTGGCCCCCTAACACCTGGAGCCGTTCCTCCCCTGGCCCCCTACCATCTGGGGCTGATCTTCCCCGGGCCCCCTACCATGTGGGGCCGTTCCTCCCCTGGCCCCCTTTCATCCGAGGCTGTTCCTCCCCTGGCCTGCTACCATGTGGGTCTGCTCCTCCCCTGGCCCCCTACCATCTGGGACCGTTCCTCCCTTGGCCCCCTACCATCCGGGGCTGTTCCTCCCCTGGCCCCATACCATCTGGAACCGTTCCTCTCCTGGCCCCATACCATCTGGAACCGTTCCTCTCCTGGCCCCCTACCATCTGGGGCTGTTCTTCCCCTGGCCCCCTTCCATCCGGGGCCGTTCCTCCCCTGGCCCACTACCATTTGGGTCTGTTCCTCTCCTGGCCCCCTACCATCTAGGGCCGTTCCTCCCTAGGCCCCTACCATCTGGGGCCTTTCCTCCGCTAGCCTCCTACCATCTGGGGTCGTTTCTCCCATAGCCACCAACAATCTGGGGCCGTTCGTCCCCTGGTCCTCTACCATCTGGGGCCTTTACTTCCTGGTCCCCTACCATTTGGGGCTGTTTCTCCCCTAACCTCCAACCATCTGAGACCGTTCCTGTCCCGGCCCTCTACCATCAGGGGCCATACTTCCAATGGCCTGCTATCATATTCGGCCGTTTATCCACAGGCCCATTAACATCAGGGGCCTTTCCTGCCCTTGTCCCTCACCATCTGGGGCTGTTTCTCTTCTAGCTACCAGTCATTTGGGGCCGTTCTTCCCCTGGCCCCCTACCATCTAGGGTCATACTGCCCTGGACTCCTACCATCTGGGGCCATTCCTCACCTGGCCCGCCTTCATCTGGGACCGTTTCTGTTTTGGCCCTCTATCATCTGGGGCCTCTTCTGTCCTGGGCCCCACCATCTGAAGCCATACTTCCCCTGGGCCCCTACTATCTGGAGCGTTTCTTCCCTGGCCCCCTACCATCTGGGCCGTCCCTTCCATGTCCGCTACTAAGATGGCACCATAAAAAGTTCTACATTAGACATCAAATAAATAATGAATTCTGGGAACAGGTGAAATAAATTGACGCATTACATCAAAATATTGTTTTTTTTTTTTTTTTATGAATAAGTAGAAACTAACTTTTTTTTTAATTGTGAAAACTTGTTAGTGCTGTTCAGTTAAGAAAAGAAGGTGGATACATAAGGGGAAAAACAAGCTTTCAATATCTCTTGTCTTCAAAAATAATTACCATGATTAAACCAGAATGGTTTAACAAATTGTTATATCTCCAGGAGAACGGTGAGATTAATTTGAAGGATTAAACCCTAATTGGCCAATTTAATGATAGTCGTTAGAAGTGTGAAAACATGTTATCTCGAAGCAGAAATCCTTTTATTCATTATTACGGGATTTCAGATTTTGACACATTACAAAAATTGAATTAATTTTTGGTTTACCTTCTGAAAATGCACAATTTTGTACCATTCAGTACTTGGCAGTAAACAGAGGATACAGAAAGAGTCTTGTGGGGGCGTCAGGATGTGCTCAACTGAAGAAACTCTGAAGATTGGAAGCTGGTTAATGAGATCAAGCAAGCGGCTCAAAGAAGAGAGTGGAGGTGGTGATCATCTCCAAGTTTCCTAGAAGCGGCTCGGACGGCCAGCATGATCATAGCAATTATCTCTTGGGTGAAGATCTCTTTTTTACATAGCCGTGTAAAATTGATTTATTTTTGTTCATTTTTTCTGTGCAGTTTATATTTTCCCCTATCTATATATTATATTCTTTTATTTTATAAGCTTCATATTTATAATTGTTGGCGTTCTTTTTTGAATAATTAACTTTTGTTAAACATTTATTTACTGCAGAATTGTTATCAGACACACACACACAAAATAAGTTATTTTCATATAAGTTAAAGTGTTTTCATATTTGCTAACTTTTCTCGTTGTTAATTTCCTTTTCTCGGTTGAGCTAATGATCCCAAACAAATATCAAGCTTTTAGTTTGAAAGTTTTTTCATTGAAAAATAATCATTTTATATTTTAAAAAATATATATTAAAATATTTTCATAAAAACTAGCAATTTTTTTAGGATTTCAATTTGTTTGTTAAAAGTGTTTTTAAAAATATTAATTTTTATAATAATTTCTGTGGGAAAAATGTAGAATAGAAAAATTCAGTTGTTTATATTAAAAGTAAATAGGCCTGACCACTCACATGAGCAGTTTGAATGGCAGAATGCCCTCTAGTGGAACAAAAATCAACTAAAGTTGATTAAACTTGTTCCGTTATATGTGGCCAACCCATTTTCATTTTCTTGATGAATCAATAAGTCAAACACGTGCGTATTTCGGGCAGTTGTCCCTTGTCAGTGTGGTGTAGCCTTCACTTCGATGACCAAAAAATAGTCAACTGACATTCCCCACAACCCACTGATAGTTGAGCTAGAAGATGGAGGATGCGGGCAATTTTATATTTAATTTTCGGTATCGAAGATGCTAATTTGTTTCCTTCTAGCTTAACGCCCAGTAGGTAAGGATGTGAATCAACATCAATTGGGTCCAAAGTTGTAACAGGTTGAAAATAGATAAATCCATAGGTAAATCTTTAATTTAAAAGACATATATTGGATCAGGTATGTGATATTATTCTTTGATCCAAATTATGCCTTTTTTAAAAATAAAAATTTCTATATTTATATACAAAGTGTGGCTATTAACACTTTTAAGACCAAGGGCTTGGTTACTAATTACGCTTGTGGGACCGGACAAAAACAAGACATTTTTTAAAAATTGTATCTGAAATTATATTATATATATATTCATAAATTTTTAAATATGTGCTAATAAAACATTATAAAATATAATGACACTGATTAAAAAATTAACAAAAAACATTTATTTTATAAAAGTTGGTATTTATTTTTTTTTAAATAATAGAAAGAACTTAATTCACGCCATAAACTATAAAAAATACAAAATCAGGTTATAATGAATTTAGAAACATAAAAATAAAATGATTATGCCCAATATTCAGTTATTGTGTGGTACTTTTCAAAGCAGTTATCAATACAAAGTGATATGCCACATTGTTTGCACATATAGCGCGTGTCTCGACGACAGGCACTTCCGCTGGTTGAGAGTCTTCCTGTGTCTGCACAAACTTTACACTTTCTTTGACCTATTTTTCCATTTTCGAGGACAATTTTAGTTGGAAAATGTCTTCCACTAAGGCGTGAAACATTACATGCAACTTGTGCTTGACCCCCTACTTTTGTCGCTGAATTATTTTTCTTAGTTGTACAACTACTTTGCCTTGGTTTTTTAGCTTGAGGAGGATCAATATCAATTTCATTATCACTATAAATAATAGTTTCATCATCTGAACACTTTGACAGTCTTCAAATTTATAATCTGGGTCTTTTTCCTCATCATCTATTTCAGATCCCGAGTCAAAAACGTATTCTAAGATATCATCCTCAATATTAGAATCAAAAGATGTGGAAATACCTTTTGAAGTACTCGGATGCTCAAGATGATTCATTATTTATATTATTTAGAGCGACCAAAGTTAGAAAAATAGCGTGATAAGTTAGCAAGAAATAGAGAAAAAAAAACGAAAGGAAAAATGTAAACAAATGACTCAATCAGACCGAGTTGCCATTAGTTTCCCTGTACACCGGAAGAAGGGTCAAGACGCCATCTATTGCATCTCAAATGAACTAATAAACATCAAGGGTTATATTTCCTCAAAGATTCCCGTATGTCTGCCGTTATTTATTTTCCCATGCATTTTAGAAGTATGAGGACGTACCGGTACGTCCTTGGTCCTTTAGTTTCGAAGCCCTAGGACGTACATGTACGTCCTTGGCCACGAAAGTGTTAAATAACAGGAATGATGTTGCTACCATCAAACTGCGTGCATGCTGCGACATGTTTGAACATGACTGTGTTTGTTAGGGCTTCCCTCGCCCTGAGCTCATTCGACAAACCAGCGGGACACTCAGTTTGATTGTAGCAGCCGATCGCGCTAGTGACTCGTCTGAAAAATGCCAAGTGGTCAGATGGAGCAATGGGTGAATCTCAAGTGTTTATTAAACTAGGAAACACTGCCACAAAAGCTTATGCCATATTAAAAGCAGTGTACTGGAATGAATTTTTACTTCGCACACAAGTTTTTTAATGGTTTAAACGGTTCAAAGAGGGGCGTGCGGGAGGTGAGGGGCCCAGGACAGCCTGCAACATCAACAACGGACAACCTTGTCTTTTTTACATCCGTGGCATTGTCTACATTCACTGGATCCCCAAGAGTTAGATGGTCAATCAACATTTTTACTTCGAAGTTTTAATGGCCTTCCGTGAGTGTGCGAGAAGACAAAGACCCAATTTGTGACCAAGTCCTGGATGCTCCACCAAGACAATGCACCAGCCCATTTTGCTTTTTCTGTGAAGGAGTTTCTCACAAAATACGGCATCACAGTGTTGGAACATCCAACGTACTCCACCAACCTTTGCCCTGTGACTTTTTATTTATTTCCCAAATTCATGTCTCAAGACATGAGTCTGAGTATTTAATAGCCACACCTTGTATATATTCACATATGTGTGAGTTGGATCTATGAAGATAGGGGCTGAAGTCTCCAAGGGGCATCACTATGTCAACCTTCCTATATATCTTCCTGTATATTTGAATATAATGGAGCATTACTTATAGCACATTTCATACATCTAATATAACCCTAATTTTTTTGCTTATCCCTAGTACACGTGGTACAGGCCATGATAATCATGGTGGGTAGTTAGCAACTGCTTTTACTGTAAGCGCATCACATGTCTAACACATGTGAAAAGCAGTTCGACTTTGCACTTACAAATGTGCCAGAGCCCCGTTTGGTTACTTGCACTCGTTGGTGGGGTTGGACTTTTGCAAGAATCGGGGGCCATTGGAGCTTTTTTTTTTTTTTTTTTTTTTTAAGAAAAAAAAGTGTCCAATTCGGGAATCGAACCCGGGTCATAATGGTCGAAAACCAAACGGTTTAACCAGCCTTCCACCGACCCTAAAATTTAAACAGGCAATATTATGAGGCATACATGTTATACCTAAAAACAATATTTGATCTAATTATGGCTGGAGGGTTGGATTAGATGAGGTCATTTTTGATTCAAACAATTAAAACAGATAACCAGACAGGTAATCTTGTTGTTGTTATTTATCCCCTAGTGTAAAGATTACACAAATTCCATGAATTTTTGGAGGTGTTTTGTGTAAATCTTTCTCACAGGTTATTCCCAAGTTAAAATAGTCAGTTCGCCATATACTAAATTAACTAGTGTAATTATTCCTGGATATTTCTTCCATCCTCTGACCTATTAAATTGCAATTGGTATGTAGATCTATAATCTGAGGCCTCCCAGCTTGGTCAACATTTTCAACAAACATTTTATATACATGGGGACAATCAGACTTTGCAAAAGGTTTTAAAATATATATTAATGCTTTTCATTTAAATTTCAAAATCAAAACCTTATCTGTCTCCAACATCTCTTTAAATTTCCTAAAGCCCAAAATATCACTTTTCTTCCCTGAGACTTTTCTAAAGGAAAGTAGGGGGATTAAAACAGTATTTTTGTAAAATGTATACTTTTATTTTCGGAACATCAAAAACACAAATTATATTTACTAAAAAATGGCTAAATGTTTATATATGAGGAAATACAAGAGTGGTTAAATTTACATTGGGGACAATATTGTACATATCAGTGTTTTTTGGAGGGGGCAGGTTTGGCATGGTGAACCAACGACTTCCTGTACTCAGCCAGTTCCTTCAACTCTTGGCGTGCGCTCTCCCTGGCCTGCTCTTGTTCTTGGACCTTGTTTTCCCATTGCTGGGCCTCTTTTCTCCAGCTGGTGCAGAGCCTGCTTTTTAGCCCGCGTCTCAGTGTGGAGGTCTGTGCAGAGAGTTCACAGCTTTGGTTCACCTGGAGGTTGGTTCACACTTACCTCCTAGCGAGGGAGGGGGGAAGAACCGGTACTGGGGCTCCTCCTCCTCTTCCACCTCCAGTACAGCCAAGTTAGCCACTCTACCTCATTTCATTGGATAACATACCACAGTCAACCAACTGAGCAGGGGTTATAGTGTTGGCCTTGGTACCTCCTTCAATATTAACCAAAAACAGCTAAAAAGTGGAAAACACATAGCTCACCTAAAGCAAAAATAAAAAGAAAAATCCAAGCAACACATATTACAGTTTTCAATTGTAAGGTTAACCACAAAGAATTTGTTCCAACCTGACAAACTGGCTTGTATTATTGAACAGTTTTAAAGCATTAAAAATAGCTATTAGAAATAATGTAAAAAAATCAGTTGATGCTTGTCTAGTGTACAGGAGTGATAACAAAAGTGAAGAGTAGCAAAAGATATGATTGGGGCATGAATACATTATACAGTAAAACCCCGCTAATACGAACCATGGATATAACGAACCTAAGGCGATTCCCAATTCCATTGCATTGAAAATACCATCGTTATAATGAACTTTGCGATTTTTAAAATAACAAAATACCCATATAACAAACCTATTTTTTGGTCCCAAAATAATAAAATCTATTAAAAATACTATGCTTATAACGAACTTAGAATTGTAATTTTAAAAAAAATAAAACAACAAAATTTTGAGCACATTTCAATGCAGATCGCGGTTTCAAAACAAATTTAGCGGCATTGTTTTGATTTACATTTTATTTTTGCTGTATGTTGTAGAAATTTTGACACATTATACTTTTTAATAAATAGAATATCTTTGCATCCATTAAATTTGAAATAGAAAAAAAATGCAAATGGCTTCCAAAATAAAGGAAACAATGGCATTCTAAAAACAAAAATGTTGTTCCTTAAAAAAAAAAAGGCCATTTTCAGAACTTTTCAAAGTGAAACAATACAGGCAAAATGTTAAGAACATATTAAAATAAGAGAATATAAATTTTATATTATAAGAGATAAAATATAAGGCTATTAAAAATTGTTACAAAGAGGAATCAACCCCAACTTTTGCCGCGATCAAACATGTTAGGGCTTTAAAAAAAAAGTTCAAATAAACGGGTCTGTGATGAAACAAAAATCATTTTTATGCCATGAACTATGGTGATTTTAAAGCCAGCAATATTTTGCATGACAGGTTAAAACAAAACGAAATCTAGACTTAGAAGAATATGTGGGAAAATGAAATGGAAGAAAAACACTTAACTTCATTTGAAAGGTACAATGCTTGAAGAGTGCTTTGAAGCAACAAGGTATTAGAGCCCTTTTTCCAAGTAAGCATTTAATTATGTAATATGATGAAGATGTTTTGAAATCATTTTATATCTTTGAATATATATTTAATAAAGCTTTGCCTAGGATTTGTCTTGATTTTTAAATTAGACATAGAGGTACATGTATGTTAATGATAAGAAGAACCTATCATCTAATGATTTCTTTTATTATTCAGTATTAATATAAGGAAATTGGTCAATTATGGGAATTAAAACAAAGTGACCACTATTAAGAGGAAGCCTCTTGCTGTGTGTATGGCTGTCCTTTAATTATACGGTCTAAAAATTTTTAAAAGTAAAAAAAAAAAAAAAAATAGCCAAACCGTGGCTATAGTGAACCAAAAGCTCTGTCCCATTGTGGTTCACTATAGAGGGGTTTTACTGTATATTTTTAAATAATACTATTTGAGAATGTCATTTAGGGTGTCATAAAACCTAGACAGAGGGTTCTGGAGAATCCACGGACAAAGGCACTGAAGGAGGAAACTCTCCTTGTGACAAATGCTGATCACAATGATGTAAAAACTCTTAGGAGAGCAATATGATCCTTTCCTTCATTGGCGCATTCACCAGAGAAACCCTATTTTTTGTTATTGTCGTTTAAAATGAATGGGAACCTTTTGTGTGAGAATGCATTGAATCAAAATATAATTTATATTGTTTTAATTATGTTAGTCTCTTAAGGTCTGTTCTAAATCCAGAGTATGAAGAGCTAATGAGGTGATAAAGCTACTGTGTAAAATAAAGACTTGCTAGCCTCTAGTCCATTAAGTTACTCACCTGCTTGGGTTTAACCCGGGTGTTAGTTTGGAAGCTGAAGGGGTGAGGAGAAGTCAGGGTTATCTCCGGTTTCTTGGGAAGTCCAGTGCGGGAGTAGTCAGGGATGGGCTTGGCAGTGAAGTGGGGAACCTGTACAGCTACCGGCCTGAGGCCACAGTCTCAGCACAGTGCGGCACCCACCTTGGTCTTCTCCTCAGCCAGCTCTGCCAGCCGGGCATTCCTCTTGGCCCATCTCTGCCGGTCCGCCTCATCAAATGTGAAAGGCTCGGGCTGGGTCAGCGTCAACTCAAGTGGAGGCTTTTGAGGCAGATTCACTTTGGTAAAGTTGGGCATTGGAGTAGCCTTGAAGTGGATCTACAAACAGCCAGGGCATTCATCTCCTCGGAGGGTAGATAGTACTCATTGAGGAAGACATGGTGCAAGAAGTTAAATACTCCTGCAGCAGGAGAAAGGATGACTGGTGACTCCTTGAATAATTAAGTTACTTAAATGATTCTTTTCAATTCTCTTCACATGTGTAGACATGTGGTGCACTTACAGTAAAAGCAGTCACCTACTTCTACCCACCTTGATTATCGTGGCCTGCACCAGGTGTACTAGGGATAAGCAAAAAAAAAAATTCTTTTCAAGGAAAAATGTTATGGATTCTCTCTCAAAATCTTACAAAATCCTGTATAGATGCAGAGCTGCCAAGAATGAGGAAATCAATCTCAGCAACATCTTTCCTGATTGCAGCTCTTCACTCATAAATAACCAGAGGATAAAATTATTTTCCACGCATACAAAATACTGAAGTTTTACTAATAATGCACAATTAGAAATTATCTTTAGTTCATTAGAACTCTTTAATATAGTTTTCTTTCCATTGGACAACTAAATGCCAAAATAAAAACGATATCATAATTCTTCTTTATGAAAGGCATCTCAAGAACTTCTGCTCACCAGATTCCTTCCATGATCTGCCTATGAAAACCCATCTTTGTGACCTAATTGCAAAGATCATTTAGTACAGTAGAACCTTCCTGTGAAGGAAACCTAATTGCAGAGCCAAAGTGTCCTTTAGGAAGAGGTGTCCTCTTACTGGAGAATGGCTAAATTGCAAAAATTTTGCAAATGAAAACTGCCTTTGTGGAGAGGTGTCCGCTAAAGGGAGGTTCTACTGTAGTTCCAAATATCCAGCAGAATTAGAGACCATTGATTACCGTGAAAATACTATTGGGTATAAACAAGTATCCGACCGATGGTAGATGTGAACTTTTGAAATTATTTTAATTTTTGTTTATTTTTTATTTTAGGAGAAACAGCACTACAGAGATGACAGGAATAAATTGTATTTAACCATTTACCACCGATTCGCGGCAATGTGTTAAATACAACGTGCCCGTATTCAGTTCATTCTGTTCA
Organism: Cordylochernes scorpioides; assembly: GCA_030710605.1. Classification (NCBI taxonomy): domain Eukaryota; kingdom Metazoa; phylum Arthropoda; class Arachnida; order Pseudoscorpiones; family Chernetidae; genus Cordylochernes; species Cordylochernes scorpioides. The sequence continues at coordinate 117,846,108 of CP092864.1, forward strand.
GATCTTAACCGGCGGTTGCATAATGTCTAGCCACAGCTCCAACCCCTCCTACAACTGGCCCGGAGAAACCCAGAATATAACAACCTTCCTGGACTGGGCCATGAGCCCAGCACCAAATAAACCAACTGAGCATTACATCCCCACCCTTGTCCCATCAATATATTCAAGGAAAACAATAAGTAAACTATTTTAAAGGCAGAGATGCTTAAGAGGGTTTCCCATCAAGTTGTAGACAGTCCGACAGGAAAAAAGATGGGAGAGTGCTGTGGGAGTAGAGTGAATGTCATCCAACTCTACCATCCCATTTAATGGCAGCTATCTTCCCCTCTATCAAATGGCTTAGGACAAAGAACTTACCTCGGGGACTGGTTCTTCTGTGGAGGCAGCCGGAGCTGATTTCTTGTTAAACCTCAGATAGCGGCTCTGGACAACCTGCATCCACCACACTTCAGGCTACAGGGTGGAAACAATCTCCCAATAGAGTGGCTGGATATGATTGACTCAATTTTTTTTTTCTTTGCAAGATAAAGACTGTCAAAGCTAAAATATTAAGTTTAAGGTGGTAAAAATACTGTTTTCAAATTTTAGGTCCTGTCATGAAATTCACCATCAAAGTGACTGGGAAGAGAAACTTTCCCTTTACTTAACTCACAGGCTACAACACTGCCTTTAAAGGGAACAAATATGTTGTGCTGAATTATATATCCTTGCATAATTCAGAATATGTAAAAGCTCAAATGAAAACAATGCTTCAACAAGTGCAAACACAGTTTACATTGAAAACTACATTGATATTTAAGAAAGCAATGCTGGGACATGAAAAGTTCTTTAGATGACAGCCAATCTCAGTAAATATTAAAAAACAAGAAGATGTAGCTTGGCACCTGCAGCTCTAGAACACATTTTGGCTTGATTAGATGCAATAAACAGGACCCTTGGGAGAGGCCGCTGCTTATCATAAAACAGCTCAAAAAGCATGAACTCATGGAATTCGTTTAATCTTTACACAAGGAGATAAGAAACAACAACACAAGAATGACATCAGGTTTACTGGGCAATGACATATTGAGGACTCACCTATCATCCTCTTTTGTCGTCATTAGCTTTTCTTTCAATTTATCTCTTACCACATGGCATCTACACTCATGGACAAAACTTGAGGAAACCTTTTAGCATGTATATTGGGAAGCCTACCAAATGGGGTTTGCATATATATATATATTATAGCTGCTTCCAAAATAGGTTCCATCTATTCTATAGGAGGCGGCCATTTCTTTTGGAGCTAAGTCGGCCTGCCACTGAGTAGTGCTCCCAGTCTTAATGACAAAGGCAGCCACATTCTACTTCACCCAGTCATGATGGTTGTCAAATCTCAAGCTTTACAAGCTTGATACCCTAATATGATTGAGTGGAGATAAGAAAGAAGAATATATTTTGGTAGTGAAATAATCTCTAATATGACCAGGTCTGCCTCAAGTGTGCCTTGAATCTTGGTGCAATGATCAACTAAAGCTGCACCCCTACACCCCATTCCATGAACTCATGGAATTCATGTAATCTTTACACAAGGGGATAAGAAACAACAACAGATAATATATAATGAGACAAATATGTGAAACTGCAGTAGGTGGCAACCTGATGTGAAAACACAAGTCCCACCTAATACAAGTTGTACCTCCCATGATAATGGTGGATAGTTTACAAGTGCACCACATACGTAGAAAGCTGTATAACTTACATGGTCCATAGCCCCGTTTGGTTACTTGCACTCGCTGGTGGGGTTGGACTTTTGCAAGAATTGGAGGTCATTGGAGCATTCTTTTTTTAATAAGAAAAAAGTGTCCAATGCGGGATTATGATCTAAGGTTGTAGCGGTCAAAAATCAACGGTTTAGACCATCCTTCCACCGACCCATGTTGCTTATTTACTTTAGGTATGTCATGACCAAGGAGAGTTGAAACTGTTACTATACTCTAGAGGGATGACTAAGGCACATAGGTTGGCTTCAGACTGAGCTGATAAATCCTTATGAGAGATGTGCCTCTGAATGACAATCTCCACAACTTTCAGCAGAGAATAAACTGGACCGTGTAGAATACGACTTCTAAGGATTCAACACTATTGCAATGACAAAAAAGTAAGATTGTCCTCTCATGGGGGTTCCACTGTATTGGCATGAAAAGAACACACATATAAACCAGTTTTGGTGTTTTCTTAACAGCAAAAAAATTCCATTCTTATTATAAAAAAAAACTAGAACCTAGGCCATTTATGTACTACAAGACTAGATGGAGAGAAATGATATTCCTCTGGTGTTGTTATCATGGGAGGGAAACTTACAGTGGATTGGTTGCCGAGCACCCCTGGAGCCACAGGCTGAGCCCGGAATTGGAAGGGAGCCGCCAACTTGCTTCCTGCAACAGTATAGCGGCGCTGCAGGCAGCGAGCCCTGGTGATCATGTTGGGAGTTACAGGCTTGGTGATGGGCCGGGGCCGGATCTGTCCAACCCCAGGGAGGCCGACATACTTGAGGTACACTCGAGGGTCCACAGGTTGGGCCTTGAACTGGTACCTTCACATCCTTCCTTGTTGGTTGGTGGCATTTATTATGGCAGCATGAAGAGTGGATCCTGGCAAGGTGGAACTTATGGTGAAGAGAGGGTTTGGGACAGAAACCTGGAGTCTAGGCCAGAATTTCTCAACCTCCTTTTTTGGCCTTCAAACCAGTACATTTTTCAAAAAAAATTGCGAATTGATGATTTTTTATAAATGAAAACAACTCATTAGTTAACTGCAACATTTTTATTAACACCTATATATATATACTCTCATGGACAAATGGTCTCATGGTGACTGGAAAGTCACCAGTCGTTTATTTTTTTTTTTTTAAGGAGACAGAGACAATGTTGTTCACACTTGGTAATCTTGTGTGTCTTCAATAAAGGTCACTGTGTATCAAATATCTTTCAGTGTTATTGTCTGAATCCCGATATACATGTTAAAAGGTACAACTTCCTCAAGTTTTGTCCATGAGTGTATACATATAAAATCACAGAAACGGAACTATCTCCTCTGGAGTTGCTATCTGTAGCGGTCTATATGCCCATATTTTCCTTGTACAAAGCCATTTTATACATAATCTTCAATCATAGATTTTCTATCACTTATTCATCATCATTATTTATTAAACTATTTTAAACATCATCTATATACAGTCTTCAATTTGACTAATTAGACCATTTTTTCAATCTGAAATCTATCAAATAAATAACATCAATTCAACCAACCTTTATTCAACATCATCATAATCCAATTTTAAAAACAATTTAAGTTAATTTCTGTATGAATACAACTTTATTGCTAAATAAGTATTACACTGCACTATGCACACTACTTAAGTTCACCCACATGAGCACTTATTGGCCAGCTACAAGTGTTGCATTGCAGCAGTGCAAATGTCGGCGGGAACACGGCCCATATATTACATGTGACTTCCATGTTCTAATGGACAATTTAGGTGTCATAAAGCCACCGCAATGGTTCAAGTGGCTGCAAATCCCCAACATAAACAATAAGGTAACACACATCTGCTATTTGAAATAACTTAGTTTGAAGACAACCAAACTTTTTAATCAAAAGTTCGGCCCAGTTAGGGTTTACTATAGCAAGATTTTATACTGTATGTGGATTTTTAAAAGTTGCTTTTTCTTTTTAAATTATCCCTAGTATATGCGTGGTACAGGCCATGATAATCATGGTGGGTAGAAGTTGGCAACTGCTTTTACTCTAAGTGCACCACATGTCTATATATGTGAAAAGCAGTTCGACTTTGCACTTACAAATGTGCCCAAACCCCGTTTGGTTACTTGCACTCGTTGGTGTTGTTGGACTTTTGCAAGAATCGAGGGCCAATAGAGCATTTTTTTTTTAATTTAGAAAAAAGTGCCTAATGCGGGATTCAATCCTGGGTCATAGCCGTCAAAAAACAACAGTTTAAACCACCCTTCCACCAACCCGCCTTTAAAAGATGTGTTTTACACAATGTGTAACAGATTACAAAACAGATTTTAGAGGTTAAGTTTTGCTACAACTCCACTAAAACACCTGTACTATCTGCCACAGTTGAACAATAATATTTACTTACTGAGTGACAGGCTCCTCCTCCAGCACCTTGCGCTGACGAGACCGGATCTTGGTGAGCAGCCGTGGGGTCTTGGGAACTATGGGTTTGGTAGGGACTGGAACATTCTGTGATGACTATAGGAACTAACAACACCTACTGAATACATGATACCTTTTTGTCATCAATATTATAATATTCTTATAATTGACCTGTCTATAGCGCCCCTTCTTGGGACTCACCAAAATAGAGTACTATAGAGAGGGGGTGCTATAGACAAGTCACTTTTAATGTAAATCGCATTGTACTATGTATTTAAAATCGGGCGCTATAGATAGGAAGGCGCTATTTAGAGGGGGCGCTATAGACAGGTTTAACTGTAATAATAATAAAAATTAGATTTTCAATATTTATGTATTATATTCCGAAAGAGTATTTATTTCATATTATTATGTATATTTGGCACCACTGTAACTTCACATCACTTTAAAGATAGGCGCAAGGACAGAACAATTTAGACAAGAGCTACGGACGTGGAGACTACGAGGACGACAAATAAACTTCTGAAGGTAACTATTTCATTATTTACTTCTTATAATTTACCTTTATTATGGAAACCCAATCGGTACACACATAATACCAATAAAGAGGGAAAAAAAGTTGATTACCCTGCAAAGATGCAATCTGGCGATAACAAAGGAATTATGTTTCTCCCTACTTGTGGGAGCACCTAAAATTGAAGTGAAAATAAATGCAAAGAGTGAATAATGCAAACGATTACTGAAAGTGAAGAAAGGTTAGGAAGGTAGCTAGAACTGGATGCTCCTTGTTCAGAGTGGAAGAAGAGAGAAAGGCAGAAATAGGTCCTTCAAGATAAGATTGGATGAAAGACATCTAGTTGCAGAGCCAAAGTGTAGCGGACACTAGAAATATAAAATGTAAACTTGTAAATGGGTAAATGCATGATTATACAGTTAAACCTGTCTATAGCGCCCCCTCTAAATAGCGCCTTCCTCTCTATAGCGCCTGATTTTAAATACATAGTACGATGCGACTTACATTAAAAGTGACCTCTCTATAGCACCCAATTTTGGTGAGTCCCAAGAGGGGGCGACAGGTTTAACTGTATAATTAATTAAAATACTTTGTTAGTTCTGTAATAATATTCTTCAAGAATTTTATCCTTTAAATATTATTGCTTAAACACAAGGTGATAAAACCAAATCCAAATAAATAAATAGTGTGTGACGTTTCTGTAACAGCGTTGTTACCATCTTCAGACAAAAGTACTTTTTTTTGCTTATCCCTAGTACACATGGTACAGGCCATGATAATCATGGTGAGTAGTTAGCGACTGCTTTTTTTTTTATTGTAAGAGCACCACATGTCTACACATGTGAAAAGCAGTTCGACTTTGCACTTACAAATGTGCCAGAACCCCGTCTGGTTACTTGCACTCGCTGGTGGGGTTGGACTTTGCAAGAAACAGGGGCCATTGGAGCATGTTTTTTTTTTTAAGTAAAAAGTGTCCAATGTGGGAATCGAACCCGGGTCGTAGTGGTCGAAAACCAAACGGTTTAACCAGCCTTCCACCGACCCCCACAAAAGTACTGAAATACGGAAGTACTACATTCAGTACTTTTGTCTGAAGATGGTAACAACGCTGTTGCAGAAACGTCACACACTATTTATTTATTTGGATTTGGTTTTATTACCTTGTGTTTATAATCTATAATCCAAATTGTGCCTTATTGCTTACTTTATCATTTATATTTGTGTTTATATTCTGCATTGTTCACTTTTTAAAAGAATAACAAAAATATTTTTGAGTTGATTTTTTTTGTGTAAAATATATAAAATAATTAAAAGGGTAACAAATTAAAAAAAAAAATAAATGTCTATTTGAAATATTAAGTATTTGTAAATATTTCTAATTATATATGTAAATAAAAAAATGTTAATCATCAATATAAAAAATGTGGAATAAACAGTTGCTAGATTGCTATGTGTTTGATTCTTTAAAAATCTATAAATATTTTAAAGAGAACATTGTTTTGAAAATAGTGCAATCCATAAATCAATCTTCAATTAAAAAGGCATATATTGGATCAAAATATAATTTATTTTACCAATATTTCAGTTGGCTGAACGCCAACCTTTATCAAGGTTGTGTTGTTGTTTCTTATCCCCTTGTGTAAAGATTACATGAATTCCATGTGTTCATGCTCCTCGAACTGTTTTATGATAAGCAGCGGCCTCTCCCAAAGGTCCTGTTTAGTACATCTAATGCAAGCCAAAATGTGTTCTGGAGCTGGAGGTGCCAAGCTCTTCAATGGCTTAAGATGGCCTGTTCTAAATCTTGTTAGTGTTGTTTGATGCTGTCTATTTCTGAGGTTCAGAGCTCCTCTTGGGTCCACACCACTGTACCAACTGTGCCTTTATCAAGGTATTATAACATATAAATATGTATTAAAGGTGGCATATCCTGACCAGGAGCACATGTGCTTTACAGAAGGCAGAGCGCCATCTGGTGGAATATAAATCAACTAAACATTGATTTAGCCTGTCCCCTGATATTTAGCCAACCCAATTTCTTGATAAATCAAGAAAAGCCATCCACGATATGCCAGGATATGCCATTTTTAATATTGATTTCAAGACCTGATCTTTTTATCTTTCATTTTTTCTTTCGTTTTTTAATATAAATATGTGTCAACAACAAACTCAGCGCCGCATAACGTCAATAGAATTAAGTTTAAAAAAATATGTTTGCTTATATTCAATGGGGAGAAAACTATGATATATATATTTATATTATGGACAAAATAATTTTTGTAAAATAAGGGTGTGAATATTTTGAATATTAACAATATTGTCTAAAGAATATATAACTAGCAACTTATTTAAACTTGAATTCTGATTAAAGTTACTTGTTACATAATATGATGCAACAAGCTGGTGAGCTGTAATAAAGAACAAAGAAACTGTCATCAGTAAGCCTATTTTGACATATCGCTAAATTTCAGCCTTCATTAAATGATTCAAGAAGAAAATATGGCTGAAAAGTAAATAACAAGTGCTCCAGAAACCTATTAAGTTAGCAAAAGATACCTCCCTTTTGGAATGACAAGCCAGAAATTTGGTTTTACCAAGTGGAAGCACAATTTTCCATAAATAACATAAGCAACGAGTCAACAAAATTATCTTGTTTCATAACTGGAACCCAAATATGTTGAAAACCTGTGGGATATTATCACTTATTCAGAAGTAAATAAATATTTTCTAGCCAAACAAATACTACTAAATCTATTAAAAGAAAATTAATCAAACAGAGAAATATGAAAATTGTAACCGGAATCAAATTGGGTGATATGAAGCCTGGCCAACTTCTTCATAAATTGAAATCATTAGCCACTGATGATGTATGAGAAAAAATGAATTAAAACTATATGGTAAAAAAACTCCCTCAATTAATAAAAATATAATAGTAGTTAGTGAGGAAGATATGGAAAAGCTTGCCACTATGGCTGATAAAATTTCAGAATTGATCCCTAAAACAGATCTCTATGGTGTGGAGAAACCTAAATACAATGAGAAAAACATCCAAAAACGGGGGAGGTAGGTTTAGTGATGGAATTAGAAGATAGAAAGAAAATTGCACAAAACAGGGGGGTGTCATTTCATGATGGCCAACCTCTGTATGGCTGTACTACATGGAGTGATGGTAATAAATATAATTACTCTCTATGTGATGCTGTTAGGGATATGGGAGGAATTAGAAGTTTGGAAATGGAGGAGAAAAAAAAAGCTTCAATAGTAAAAATAATGTAATACAGTATATAGAACCTCCCTGACACCTAATTGCAGAGCTAATGTCATTTAGGGAGAGTGTTCTCTTACCAGAGAGTGTCAAAATAGTAAAAATTTGAAAATGAAAACTGTCCTTTATAGAGAGGTGTCCTCTCATGGAGGTTCTTTTTTTTTTTTTTTTGCTTATCCCTAGTACACGTGGTACAGGCCATGATAATCATGCATGGTGGGTAATTAGCGACTGCTTTTACTGTAAGCGCACCACATGTCTACACATGTGAAAAGCAGTTCGACTTTGCACTTACAAATGCCAGAGCCCCGTTTGGTTACTTGCACTCGCTGGTGGGGTTGGACTTTTGCAAAAATCGGGGGCCATTGGAGCATTTTTTTTTTTAAACAGAAAAAAGTGTCCAATGCAGGGAATCGGTTTAACCAGCCTTCCCATAAAGCCTGGTGGTATCTGTCAGAATAAAATCTTAGAGCTGAGGAGTTGTAAAACTGAAAGATTCAATAAATTTGCCATGATCAAATTGATGAAAATATGCTAATAGATCGAGCTAGATTTTTCATCAATTTTGGTGGCACTATTATAAAAATTCTTTCAATCCTTTTTTCAGCAAAATATTGACAACTTTATTCAAACACCACATTACTCCATGGCAACAAAAGAAAAGGCTAACTGTATCTGATAAGGCACAATTTGGATTATAGATTATAAACACAAGGTAATAAAATCAAATCCAAATAAATAAATAGTGTGTGACGTTTCGGTAACAGCGTTGTTACCATCTTCAGACAAAAGTACTGAATGAGAAATTTTACCACAGCATGGTTAAAAACACTTGATAACAGTAACTATTTAAACCATGCTGTGGTAAAATTTCTCATTCAGTACTTTTTTCTGAAGATGATAATAATGCTGTTACCGAAATGTCACACACTATTTATTTATTTGATTTGGTCTTATTACCTTGTGCTAACTGTATCTGTAATCTTCAAAAGATCTCTTGGCTCTTTGAAGTGAGAGTTACATTTTTTTAGTTTCTTCAAAGAAGACCCCAGAAGAGAAGATTAGGTGCAATTTAGTTCATAAAGTAGAAACACAAGGTATAATAAGACCAAATCCGAATAAATAGTGTGTGACATTTCGGTAAGAGCGTTGTTACGTCACACACAATAAATTTATTTAAAGATTTGGTCTTATTAGCTTGTGACGACAGAAGAGTTTGGAACACCTTGTGTGGTGGCTGTAAGGCAGATACTCACTTTTGAAGGCCATTGTTCCATCATTCAACTTGGCCTTCTTAATCCCGCGTTCAAAGTTGAGCACCTGTTCCGCCAGAGGCTGATAGTTCTCTTCATTCTCCCTCTTGCGCTTGTTCTCTGTGAGTCTGAAAGGTACGGGCTTTGTTAACTTCTCAATGGGCTTGAAGAGCTACAACACAGCAGTACCAGTTAGCTCCACTCTGCCTGCTATCATGGTGATAATGGGGGATGTATTTATCAATTCTGCTATTTACAAGAAAATAAAACCTAATCCATATAAATTAATAGTGTGTGACGTTTCAGTAACAGCGTGTCAGGCAAAAAAAATGATTTTTTATTTATTTATTCTTTGTCTGATTTTGGTAACAATGCTGTTACTGAAACGTCACACACACTATTAATTTATTTGGATTAGGTCTTATTATCTTGTAGCTATCTTCTTATATATAAAAGTCAATGTCTGTTTCGCGATAAACTCAAAAACCACTAAACCAATTGGTACCAAATTTTGCATGTCGCTTTTTATAAACCTGAGGAAAATTTTCGGCTACATATTGATTAGTAATTTTGGCTATTTATTTTTTTCATTTGAAGAACTTTTTTTTTACCCAGAGTAAATACGAAGCGAAGTAACAACACCAGGCCAATTAGACGACCAATGAGCGTTCTGCTTTTTTTTTTATGTTGCTTGCGTACTTTTTTTAAAATATCTTTTTATACGAGTGTTACTTTTTTTTACAAAAGTATTTGAGTAGTGAGAGAGAAATTTATATTAATAAGTGCACAAATGCAATAAAAAAAACTTTACAAAATTAGCGTTACTGTATGCAAAAAATGACTCGTATTTTTTATTAATTTTTGTTCTGGCCTTTGTTTTTTTATCTTTTTTTGTTTTAAATTGTTTAAAATGCAGCCGCAGTCATTAGCAAACAGATATGTTTGCCTAATTTCCATGTGCTATTTTATTTTTTACAGAAAAATATTTACATGCCAGTATGTTGGATTAATTTTTTTATAAACCTATTTTTTTTCTTAAACACAAGGTAATAAGACCAAATCCAAATAAATAAATAGTGTGTGACGTTTCGGTAACAACGCTGTTACCGAAACGTCACACACTATTTATTTATTTGGATTTGGTCTTATTACCTTGTGTTAATATATCTTTAAATGCCTAAGGTCATTCACTCACTCTTCCAGGTGTGTGTTGTCTTAATGTTTCCCAGAACTCCTTGATAGGCTTGGGTGGCTGTGCTTCCCTGGCCTTGGTGTTCTTGGTAAGTCTCTGGAGGAGGCCCCTGGACACAACACTACATGGAAACATATTCTATATACAGTTACGAGCGTCATCATCTCTGTCACCGTTTGCTTTTTTTTTGGAATGGCGCTCTCCTATTGGTTCGCTACGATGGCGCCGCCACTGCGCGAGACACTTTGTTTTTGACTTTGCCCCCCCCCCCCCCCCCCCCCCCCCACTCGCTTTTTGGTTTTTGTAACTATTGTGTTGGAGCGGGTCGCTCCTTAAATAAATGCATATATTAGTTAATAACTAGATGGAATCCTCTCTTTCTTTTTCCCAGTAAGAGACGCCTACGGAAGCCAACAGTACATAGACAGATAAAGCACATAGGCTATAGTTATTAACTAATATATGCATTTATTTAAGGCGCCAATTTATAATTGTAACAAATAGTATTTGAATAAAAACATTCAATCGGGTAAAACACGGGCGTTAATGATCCAACAGGTCCACGTGTCTAAATTAAAACACGGGTGTTGCCCGGGTCATTCGGCTAGTGTATATATATATACTAGACGAATGACCTGGCTTCGCCTGGGCATTCAGGAGTACATAAAAATGAATAAACGCCGTTAAGATGCTAATAATATGTACATTTAAATATTAGGAGAGATTTTGCATATTGCTTGATATTAGAATATTTTATTAAGTTAGTTTGTATTTTTTGCATATTGACTATTGTTTGTTTAATTTTAAGAATTATCATATTGACTATAACTTTTATTTATTTTATATAAAAAAAAACAAAGGCCAGAACAAAAATTAATAAAAAATACGAAAGCCATTGTTTACATACAGTAACGCTAATTTTGTAAAGTTTTTTTTTTAATTTCATTGTGTGCACTTACCGTAACTTAGTAATATAAATTTCTCTCTCAATACTTTTATAAAAAAAAGTGACACTCGTATAAAAAGATATTTAAAAAAAAGTATGCAAGCAACTTGAAAAGAAATGCAGAACGCTCATTGGTCGCTTAATTGGCCTTGTGTTGTTACTTCGCCTCGTATTTACTCCGCGTAAAAAAAAAGTTCATCGAATGAAAAAAAGAAATTGCCAAAAATACTAATCAAAATGTAGCCGAAAATTTTCCTCAGGTTTATAAAAAGCGACATGCAAAATTTGGTACCAATTGGTTCAGTAGTTTTTGAGTTTATCACGAAACAGACATTGACTTTTATATATATAGAGATATTATAAAAAAAGATTTTCTCCTGTTGATTTTGGAATATTGTTTAGATATAGAATTATTTTTTTTATTTGCTGATGCTTTTGAAAACATGTTTGTGATATAGTTTTGCAGTCGTGGAATCTTAAAAAATATAATAAACTTCAAATTACAATTTGCTTTAATTGTGCTCATGAAACAATTTAAGAAGAAATACCTGGTTTGAGGCGTAAAGAAGAAAATAAAGAAAACAAAACTTATTTACATAATTAGAAAATATATGAGCTGGCCAACGGGAAACAACAACAATGGATTTATATAGGGAAAGCTACCACACATGGCGGTCGATTTTACAGAATAGTTTAATCTATGGCAGTCGTTTTTAGAGAGATGGTGTTTTTTTTTTATCAGCATGGAACTGCATATAACATAAATTGTACTCATATTTGTAAAAGATATATACTATCATTGGATTTTCCTGTTCTAACTTTTAAAAACCATTTTTGAGAAATATCTTGAGGGAACTAAATATCCTGTCTCATGATGGTAGTGTAGGGCTAGGAAGAGGAGCAGGCACACCAGTGCTCTGTGTAGAGACAAGGTCAGCTAGGAGATGTAAGAAGAATCACAATAAGGGACCGACCCTCAAGGTCTGAAAGATAGTTACAAATATCTGGGCTTGGGGGAGAGGGGTTTCTCAAAGGCCTCATTCTGGATGGGACGGAGCAGGTGGAGGTTGGAGATGGGGCTTGAGTTGTGGCGGGGGGAGAAATGACTGTCAATGGAGCCAATAGTGGTGTTCTTTGGTGTGCCATATAGGGTGCTGGTGCTCTGGTCCTTCGGTGCCACATCCTCACTGGACACAATCTGTCACAGCCTGCTGCTGGCCTCAGAAAAACACCACCTACCTATCCTGGTGATGGGGCGGTGACTCCTGGATTTCTGGAACACCACATTGGGTTGGACAAAACAAGGTAATAAGACAAAATCCAAATAAATAAATTTGGATCGATGGTAACAATGCTGTTACCGAAACGTCACACACTATTTATTTATTTGGATTTGGCCTTATTACCTTGTTTTATAATCTATAATCTAAATTGTGCCTTATCAATTGGGTTGGACAAGTAATCCACACAATGGAGAAATTTTACTGAGTGTTACAATAGAAGAATGAGATGTATAAAAATGACATTTTTATCCATCATTTACCGTCATGTCCCAATATACTGCACCAGCCATTATAATTTCCATTTCTAAACAATCTGAATTACACAATAGAATCCCATATAACTAGGCAGGCTAACTTTAATCTTATTATTTCAGGTGATGGTCTTCTCTCTCTTCTTTCTTATCTCCACTCAATCATATCAAGCCTGTAGAGCTTGAGACTTTTGATGGTGTCTCCTGGGGATAAGTAGAGCTCATTAATGGATGAGTCAATACAGTCAATAATGTGTTTTGGGGATGCAGGTTGAGAATTGCACTTGGTACAGAATGGGAAAACCTTGCAACCATTCTGGAAAGTCATTGTCAATAGATGACCAGACTTAAGTCTGGAAATCAAAAACTGTTGTTCCCTTGGGAGGACAGAATAGGTGCTTGTCCCTCCTGCTCTGTACCAGTCATGTGCAGCATTAGATTTCCATTCCTGCAAGGCATTGGGTTTTGATGGTACGGAAGAGGCTCTTTCGTCTAGTTGGGAGGTAGATTCAAGAGCTCCAGACTTTGCCAGAGTCTGCTAGATCATTTCTAGGGATTCCAACGTGAGCTGGAAGCCATTGCACTGTGACTGAGCTGTTGGCTGGGAGTGTCGGTTTACAGATTTAGCGATGCCCTTGAGGAGAGGTTCTTGACTGGAGAAGCAGGTTTGAAGGATATAAATAGCTGATCTTGAGTCGGAGTATATTATTATTTTGCTTGGCGAGTTAATGTTGATGCTTATGAGAGCAGTATCTATTGCAGAGTTCTGATTTATAAACTGAAAGGTGTCTAGGGTGTGTAAAAGATATTTTCAAGGATTTTATCTTTGTAAAAGTAATTCCACTGCCAGACAGTCCAGTTTGGCTACCGTCAATGTAAATTGTGATGTCAAACTGTGGTTATAGTGAACCAAAAGCTCTGTCCCATTGGGGTCCACTATAGAGGGGTTTTACTGTATATAGTTTTCTGAAAATAAATATTTTAACAATGTGCTAATGGAGGAAAGAAACTGAAGTGGTTGGAAGAAAGTTTTGATGTTTTCCAGACTGTAGCTAATTCATAGAAGTGGGAATTCCAAAACCCAGGTTTGATTCTTGTTTAAAGTGCCTTCAACACTTCCTTTAGTTGACAGTGTTTCAAATCTATCTACCTTAACCAACTATAATTCAACACTTCCTGGGCTGTCGGAAAGCTTGTAAATGTAAACCCACAACACCACAAGTAGTGAGTGACACCATAGAATGACAGATGGTATTTTGTAAAACCTTGGAGAAATGAAGAGTAGAAGTTTGATTTATATGTGAAAAGAAACATTCACGTCTTAATATTTTCATTTGCAATATATATATATATATATATTAAAGGGCATATTTTGGATCTAAAATAAAACAAACATTTTATTTAATATAAAATGCCAATATTTCAATAGGCTATACGCCTAACTTTGTTGGGTCAGTTTTCCATTAAACAAAACCCAACAAAGATGTAAACATTCATTTACATCATATAAACACATATAAATACGCAGTGTCTCGCCGAAGTGTTTGTTGCCTAGGTGGAGAACTCCCAAAGATGGCCGACGATGCTCTAAAGGCCCCCTTCCCTGACGCAGGGCCTCTCTTGGAAGGATGTACAAAGAGCAGACACCTGAAGACGCCAGTCTTCCAAGCCAAAAGCTGACGCCTGGTGGGGGAGGGAAGACACGAGTGACATCCAGAGACATCCGTGCTGAGAACTGCTGTACCATATGTACATATATTGCTGTACCATATGTACATATATTCCCCTCTTTTTTTTTTTGTAGTAGGTGACCTAAGGAAAACAGTTTGTCATATTAAAAATGTAAATCAATAATTTTTATATACACGGAATATATATATATATTAATTAATTCCTAAAGGAATTAATTTTAGGGATTAATTTGTTTTATCCAATATACAACTTTCTTTCTCGCGCGGCAACACGGGAAATTGGGGGGCGTGGTCATGAGGACGTGCTTGTTTGCTCCCGACGAATGATATTGCCCATTGATCACGTGGGTGTTTGCTCTCGACGAATCAAAATGCCAGCCAATAAAAACTTTGGCATGATCAACGAATGGAAATGAAGAGAGGCTAGGATAAAAAGGCCCCGTTTTGACTAGAAAGGGAGGAGAGAGAAAAAGTCGCTCAGTGAAAGGAGATAGAGCCGGACAGTCCGTTCTGAGACGTGGAGGAGACCAGACCTTACCGCCCGTTCCGAGAGAAGGTAAGGACCGCCATCATGGCCCAACCCCCCTTTATAGTTTTCCAGTAGAAACAGAACTATTTAGATTTTTGAATGGGCCCTAAAAGGGCTTTAGATGATAATTTAAAGTAATGTTAGTATTTTTAGTACCTTATCCCGTTAGAATAGATGGAGATCTATGTTTTTCCTATTATACAACGAAGAATTTGTAACCTTATGTCACCTCTACCTAGTTATTATGTAAATAGAATGTCTCGCTAGTATAAAATGTCCCCAAATTTTCGCCTAATAAATACCTATATATGTTTGATTCACTCAGAGAGTTCTGTTTCCTTCTATACAATTTCATTCTCTAGTTTTATGGTAATTACCCCCACCTTATTATCAAATCCCATATAATATGGACCACCAACTCTGATGGAATAGAGTTGTGTACTGTGCGTTTGCTGTGGCATGTTGACACAGTAACAGTTGCAAAAATACGACTTTATCATGGCTGTTTTGAGGGTATATATATATATCTGTTAGGTTTTAATAATACTTGTATCCTCATGTGAAGAATCTGTCTTTCCCCACTGTTTGAACAAGATACAGTATGATTCTTACCTATTTGAAGGGAATGTTGTTAATAATCAAGTCTCCCATAAAATGCTGGCCATGTACACTGTAGTGAATGTCTGTGTTTCAGTATGTTCCATCATTGACTACCATTATATTGTTCGTTGATTTAAAGGGATTAATAAGATCCATGTTGCCTTAAACTCATTAGGTTGTTCTCTCTATAATTTTTTTTTTGAAGACCTTTGTTTTAGATACATTATGATTATTAATGTCAATAGTATAAGTCTAGAGTACTGCTTGTCTTTTATTTGTTAGATTTTGGTGTAATCTTCATAAATAGAGTCCTTCCCATATATTCAGGATATCTTAGTTTTTTTTTTTTTTTGTTTTGTAATAACATGTTCATCTTTATCTGAGATCTCCCAAAGTCGTTGTATGATCTCAAAGAACGTGACACTAAAAATTTGGGCGCGACACGAACCCGAGTCCGACCCGTTCCAGCGTCTGGATTTCTCTTTTGGGAGAATGGACCACTATTAAGTCTATAGTTTATTTACCTTATAGTATATTATGTTAGACTCTAGTATAATCTTCACAAGTGGGGTCACTTCCATATACATATATATCCAGATAGCAAATTAACTCCAATATCTTAACCTCTGCGAAATCCCTATGAGAAATGATAAACTTCGAGGTTGCGTATCATTTTCCTTTTCCCGCTTAATAAGGCTCAAGCTTTCGGATATGGTGATCCGTTATGGGAATAACGCGGTGGTAGTGGATCGTTAATAACTATATATATTTATCTAATGTACTTACATCTTTATAAAATTTTCCATAAAGGAACTATTAACATCTTGTTATATGCTAAGTATAGACTATTTACATATTTCTAAACTAAGGAAAAACTATAATATAATAATTTAGCTTATGAAAAATTAGAATTAGCTATGGAACATGGTTAATGAAACAAGAATTACTGTATCAGATATGAGGAAGTGTACGTTTAATTGCTATTCATTTCTATCTATGGATCTGGTGCGCCCATCCATTCTATCTATTATTTGTCTGCCGGGTTTCACCTATGTACATAATATAGCATTGGTTGCATTCTATTGATTACATCACTATTTACAGTTGATCTGTAGAAATTATAGAGACCTGTTGCTATAATTTTCCACTATGAAATAGCCCTCAGCATCTCTAGTGGGTGGCTAAATCGCTAGAAGGCGAATCTCTTAAAAGGATAAGTTGGGACAACGAGGAAGGGTCCGCCATTTTGTTTCTTTCATAGAAGAAGAGAGGGGAGAATAGACGTAAATTGAAACCCCTGAGAAGTTGGACCCCACATTCCTGAGACATCGTTAGTTCCCGCGCTATTCCCGACGCCCCCATACATTCCAGGAAGAGTCCATCAACGGGGCCTCCCCTGAGGGGCCCTTCTCACGCCGACATGGAAACTTTTTACTTGGAGCTGCATTTCTCAAAATCCTTCTGTGCCTTGTATGTTGTCTGATATTCCATTTCCATTCTTCCAGTTATAGTTTTATACGCTCTGGTAGGGGAGCTGTTGTCAAACGTTACACTTACAGATTTCTTTATAAGAGACTTTTACTAAGGCACTATATGCATTTCCAGGATGGTGGTGACATTGAAAGGTCACGCTCGTAGATTTTAAATAAGGAAATTGTATTAAGTCACTCCCTACATGCTCCGTTCTCGTAGGTCTAAAAAGGGGAACGCGACAACTTCATCAGGGCGTTTCTTGTTTTTAAACTGCTTCGGATGATCACGCGATGCCTTCACGCGATGATATATAAAATATTTACAACTCTGGGGCTAAAATTTAAATATATACACACAAATATCAATAATAATAGACTATATATACATGATTCATAATAAGTATAAGAATAAGAAATATATATATAATGTGTTATTGCTTTGTAGTAAATGTAGAGTATGTTATAGATACAAGAGAATAAGACTTAATCCAAATAAATTTATAGTGTGTGGTAACATCATTATTTGGATTAGGTCTTATTTTCTTGTATCTATAATCCAAATTGTGGTTTATCAATGAAGCGTATGTTGTGGTTGTTGTTTCTTATCTCCTTGTACAAAGATTACACAAATTCCACGAGTCCATGCTCCTTGAGCTGTTTTATGATAAGCAGCGGCCTCTCCCAAAGGTCCTGTTTAGTACATCTAATGCAAGCCAAAATGTGTTCTGGAGCTGCAAGTGCCAGGCTACATTTTGGGCAAGTGGGGTAGATGTTATTATTATTTTCTATCTTTTTTCAATGGCTTGAGATGGCCTGTTCTAAATCGTGTTGTGTTGTTTGGTGCTGTCTGAGGTTCAGAGCAGGAAATGAAGAGTAAGTAAGGCCACACTTATAAATACCATGGTAGGCTTGGGAAGATTTCCGGGCTTTCTTGCTACCTGCCAACATACCAAGGTAGTGTAAAACATATATATTATATAGTTGCCCCTAACAAGATAAACAATTTGAGAACAAACAATTTAAATATAATCCATTCTATGAATCCTTATTTACTGAAGGAAGGTTTGCCAATCATGGTAGAGTAGAACCTTCATGAGAGGACTCTCTCGCTAGAGGACACCTCTCTACAAAGGAAAGTTTTCATTTAAAAAATGACCATTTTTACTATTTAGGATGATAAGAGGACACCTCTCCCTAAAGGACACTTTGGCTCTGCAATTAGATGTCCTTTACAGGGAGGTAGTTCTACTGTATGCAATTATAATCTATACATATAGTCCCAACCACCCTGGGAAGTCTGGAAATTTGGACACTTGCCATCAGAATGGAATGAGTGCATAAAATTTCAACATGCTCTGGAAGTATACACAGTATGGCGAATAAGTTTTGACTCGTGCTAGATATCAGCTAATAGCAGAGCCACTTATGTAATCACACATCCGTAGTAATTTTCAAAGCTTTATCTGTCATGTGGCGAAGTTTCAGCCATTTTGGTTAACTCTTTCTAGCAATACAGCAATTATAAAGAAGTAAAAATTTGTTCTTGTCGGAATTTTGAGATGGAACAGAGAGCTGTCATTAAATTTAATGCGAAATTTGGTAAAAGTGCATCTGAAACATTTTGATGAAGCAAGTTTATGGTAAGTTATGTTTAAGTAAATCAAATGTTTTCATTTGGAACAAATGGATTTTAGGCGGAAGAAATAAGCTAATGATTATAAGCATACAGGACGACCAACTTCTTCAATAAAACCTGAAATGATAGAAAATGTGCAGGAATTTGTTTCAAACATTTGCTGTGCATCCCTGTGAATGATGGCAGAGGTGTTAGACATCAACAAAGAAACAATTCGAACCATTATACATGAAGATTTGGACAAAACAAAAGTCTGTGCTAAATTTGTTCCACACACTTTAACGGACAGGCAAAAATCATTGAAAAATGCACATTGCAGGGACACCATTTCTGCCTCCAAAAATGATTCAAACTTCCTGAAATCAATTGTTACAGGTGATGAAACCTGGTGTTTTCAGTGTGACCCAAAATCAAAGTGACAAAGTGTTGAATGGAAGTAAAAAAAAAACTTGCCACAAGACAAAAAGGCGAGAAAAGTTCTGTTGAAAATTAAAGCAATGCTGATTACATTTATCTATAGTAAAATAATTATCAATAAAAGAATTATTCCAAATGGACAAACCATTACCGGCGAGTAATATTTAGACGTTTTGAAACGTTTGATTGCCAGAATTTGTCCAGAATATCGCGATCAAGACAGTTGGTTGTCACATCTCACTCATTGTTCAGCGTTTTTTGGCCAAAAATAACGTATGTGTGTTGAAACAAGAAAATAAGACCTATTCCAAATAATTTAATAGTGTGGGACGTCTTGATTTAAAAAAAAAGTATTTTGTCTAATGATGGTAACAATAGTTACCGAAACGTCACACACTATTAAATTATTTGGACTAGGTCTTATTTTCTTGTATCTATAATCCAAACTGTGCTCTATCACGTAAGTGTGTTGAATAATCTACCCTACTCCTCTGATTTAGCACCCCATGTGACTTTTCTTTTTTCCCAAACTTAACCAACTTAATGACCATCCAAACAGCTACTATGTGCACTTTGGAGGCAATTCCTCAAAGTGAGCAGGCATTTAAATCATTATTAAATCTCTGTAACAGATGTATTGAATCCAGAGGGGTTTATTTTGAATTTAAAAATATTTTAAATTTTGATAATTTGGATAGTTTGGATTATAGATTATAGTTACAATAAAATAAGACCTAATCCAAATAAATTAATAGTGTGTGACATTTCAGTAACAGCGTTGTTACCTGTTAGGATTTTTATAAGTTGTTTTTTCATAGATTGATTTATTTATATTTTGACCAGATGACCGGACGACTTTACATGTATATAATTGGTTTTTAAATGATGTAAATTAGTTAGTTATGGAAGGAAATTAAAGGTGTTAATTTTCTTAGAGGTGTTGGTGTTTACTCTGCTCGATTGTAGACTAGGAAAGAATTGGTTCCTAACATTACCATCTTCAGACAAAAGAATAAATGAGAAATATTAATAAATAAAATTTATTCTTTTGTCTGATGATGGTATGTTACCATGTACCATGTACAATGTACTGTTACCGAAACATCACACACTATTAATTTATTTGGATCAGGTCTTATTTTCTTGTAGCCCTTGTTGAAATTTTATTATGATGTATTTATTTTATTTTACAGATTCATTCTTAAAAATTATTTGCCGCACTGTGTATTAAAAATTGATATCAAGATTTGTAGACAGACATGGAAGCAAGTTAAATAAAAACTATAAAAACAAGGATAGCAAATAGCAAAAGCAACAACAGAGAGAGGGAGCAACAACATTACCTTTTGATTCAGAGAAAAACACAACCACATCAACCAATAGTCCAACTCCCGATATTCCAGTGACTTCCTCTCTTCAGGGGAATGATTGAATCCTAGTTCGACTTATATACATACACTATTGAAATAAATGCAAAGTGCCACGTATCTGCATATGTAAAGAATTCATAAAAGTTTTTAAAATAAAAGTTTTGTAAATTTTAAAAGTTTAAGAATATAAAATTATATGGCAGCGGTGCTTATCTCCATGGTTAAACCAATTCCTGAAGTCCACTCCTCTCCCAATTTTGTGATGGTAGTTATAGGCCTGGGGTCCTCTGTTGTCAGTTCTGAGTATGACAAGATATGCTCCGGAGAAGCTTCTGCACTATTGCATTTCAAGCAGTTTCCCTTAACTCCTATAAAATTATATACATAGCCTTTTAAAAATGTGTCTGTATTTACATATGCAGATATGTGACACTTTGCAAGTATTTCAGAAAATAGAGTATGTATATCAGTAGAACTAGGATTCAAAGTAACCATTCCCCTGAAGACAGGAAGACACTGATATGTTGGGAGTTGTACCATAGGTTGATGTGGTTGTGTTGTTCTCTGAATCAACTTCCAACCAACAAATGATCTTCAAAATTACCTTTTGAGGAATGGGGGGATTCAGCAGAGTGGTGGGGAACATCTGTCAACAAACCATGTCAGCTAGAGGTGAAAGCTGGTCCTGTGGCTGGAATACATTTCTTTATAGTTGTGGGGGGTCGGTGGAAGGCTGGTTAAACCGTTTGGTTTACGACCACTACGACCCGGGTTCGATCCCCGCATTGGACACTTTTTTCTGTTAAAAAAAAAAAATGCTCCAATGGCCCCCCGATTCTTGCAAAAGTCCAATCCCACCACCGAGTGCAAGTAACCAAACGGGGCTCTGGCACATTTGTAAGTGCAAAGTTGAACTGATTTCACATGTGTAGACATGTGGTGCGCTTACAGTAAAAAGCAGTCGCTAACTACCCACCATGATTATCATGGCCTGTACCACGTGTACTAGGGATAAGTAAAAAAAAAACTTTATAGTTGTACTAGATGTGTTGTTTCTTGTCCCCTTGTGTAAAGATTACACGAATTCCACGAGTTCATGCTCCTTGAGCTGTTTTATGATAAGTAGCGGCCTCTCCTACGGCCACTAGATGTGTACAGTTGTTATGTGAAATACTAAAACTTCCGATACACTCATTCATTCCATAATTCTATAGTGTCGCTATCTCCCAACAAACTATGTCAGCTAGAGGTGAAAGCTGCTCCAATGACTGGAATACATTTCTTTATAATACAATATAATACAGCTTATGATTGTAAAACAACGTTTAACAAGTTTTATCGCAAATGTTTCTTTTGAACAAAAAAATCGTGATTTTAAGGAGAAATAACGACTATTTCTATCCTTAGGGATGAAGTATGAAAGGATGAATTGTGAAGAGTAATGAATGGAAAAATAAATCTCTGGACATTTTTATTTTCCGTTCATCATTACTCATCACAATTCAACCTTTCATACTTCATCCCTTAGGATAGATAGATATAGTCGTTATTTCTCCTTAAAATAAATTACGATTTTTCATTCAAAAGAAACATTTGCGGTAAAACTTGTTAACGACATTTCTTTATAGTTGTACTAGATGTGTAGAGTTGTTATGTGAAATACTAAAATTCTGATACACTCAATAATTCCATAGTGTCACCCTTCAATGAGGTGGAACCAGAGTGAGATGACATTCCAAGTTGACTGTACTACATGACAATCACCCTTTAATCCACTCATAGATTTTTCCTTTGAAAGTAAATATTTGCTCACCTTGTAAATATACATCTCTCCTTGTTTATAAACAAGGTAATAAGATCCGCCTTTGCCGGTCCCAAGCCCGGATGAAAAAGGAGGAGGGGGAGCAGTAACAAGCTCACTAAAAAACCTGGGCTCAGCTGGCCCGGCTGATAGTACCCTGTAAAGGCCCCTGATCTAGGGATACTGGATGAGTAGTGTTTGTACTCCATGTTAGGAGCAGCTGCACATGGCGCCTGTTCCTCATGTCAGAGGCAGCCATTTCTTTTGGAGCTAAGTCGGCCTGCCACTGAGTAGTGCTCCCAGTCTTAATGACAAAGGCAGACACATTCTACTTCACCCAGCCATGGGGGGTCGGTGGAAGGCTGGTTAAACCGTTTGGTTTACGACCACTACGACCCGGGTTCGATCCCCGCATTGGACACTTTTTTCTGTTGAAAAAAAAAATGCTCCAATGGCCCCCCGATTCTTGCAAAAGTCCAACCCCACCAGCAAGTGCAAGTAACCAAACGGGGCTCTGGAACATTTGTAAGTGCAAAGTCGAACTGCTTTCACATGTGTAGACATGTGGTGCGCTTACAGTAAAAAGCAGTCGCTAACTACCCACCATGATTATCATGGCCTGTACCACGTGTACTAGGGATAAGCAAAAAAAATAATAATAATAAAAAAATGATGGTTGTCAAAGCTTGATACCCTAATATGATTGAGTGGAGATAAGAAAGATGAAGGTAATAAGACCATTCTGAACCAATCTGAAGATAGTAACAACACTGTTACAGAAATGTCACACACTTTATTTAGATTTGGTCTTATAACTTTGTGTTTATAATTTATGATCCAAATTGTGCCTTTATCTTCTCTCCTTGTTTCTTTTGTTGTGTTTTCCTAAACATGGAGATGATTGTATTTGTTGTGAGCTAATGTTTTAGGTTCTATAAATTGGTGAGGGCTTACAACGTGCAAACACTAGGATCTACACTTGTATAGGGTACTCACAGAGTAGATACATTTGACTAGTTATTTGCAGGGATGCATGAGGTGTGAATACGTGAAAGAACCCTGGAAGAATTCATTACCACTCTCCTGATCTCAGTATAGATAGCTCTTACATCTTATTGAATGCCTTAAGAAGGATGATATATCCCTGATGAGATGTGTACCTATACCTATATTTTAAAAAAGAAAAAATATATATATATATTCTGAGACAGTCAAACTTATAACTCTGACAAAGAGGGAGTAATATCTTAAAACACATAGTGAGATCAATAAATTTCAAAGTATACTGAGACTTATACAAAAGTAAAATATATGAAAATTGTATTTTAAAATCTTTAAAATAACCACCCACACTACGTTTATACTTAATCTTTTTTTTTTTTTTTTTTTCCAGATATCAAAGCACCTCTGAAAAATCTTTCAAGCTTCTCAAAATATTATTTGTATAAATATAAATAATTTAGGCCAATCTTGTCAAATAATTTGGAAAATGTTGAGATGAATTTGTGCTAAAGATTTATTCAATTCTGAAAATCAATAAGGAGTTTTAATGTGGATAAAATTGAATGTTGAAAATAAAGTGTTGTAACTTAAAGGTAAACGAGAAAAACGTAAAGTGGATCCCTAACAAATAAAGGCTCCGATCAAACGTATTCACCTACCAAAATAGGAATCTCCAAGGCTATTATCTTTAGTGTTGATGAAATCAACAAACTGTGGGCAATCTATTTGATCCCACATCATTTTTGTAGAATCTTCAAAAGAAATAATTTGTTGATTAATAAAACTATTTTGAATTTTCACCGCCAAAACGGAAAACAAATTTTAAAAATATAAAAAATTGTAGCAGTGTAGTCAGATATTTACTTTGTTTTTTAATATTTAACAATTATATACAATATCCTTTTAAAATAACTAAAATATAGAACTTCGCAAGTTTAAATTAAATTTTCTAATTTTAATTAAAAATTATTCAATTCCTAATTTCATTTTTTTTTAAGATTTTGATATATTTTTAAAATAAACAATATTGAAGCAGAAAATTCTAAATTTAATCAACGGATTAATATTCCACAAGTTTTGTTACTTGGCATATTTTTTCATTGCCTATCCGTTCTTTAATGTAAAACCAGGGTAGTTGGCGTATTCTGGAGACTGGGTTGACCAAATAAATAATTTCTTATAAAGAAGTTTATAATTTGTTTTGATCAGAATAAATTGGCTTGTCATCCTCGTGTCACCAAGCTAATTAGCACGACACATTTTAGAATGAAAATCTTTTCATTTTAATGTACTTCTGAATATTAATTGTTATGAAATACCTAATATTTTATCAACAGGTTGTTAATTTTAATATTTTGTAACTAGGTAAATTTCTCTTATTGCCTTTTTGTTCTTTTGAGTAGAGAATAGACATAATTGTTTTAAATTTTTCATGTGAAAACCCCATGTTCGAGTAAACTTCATTGGTTCACTCCCGAAATTTTAGGTATAGTTGGCGCGCGAGTCTTCCCCAAGAATGCAGCAGAGCGCCCCAGGATCCAAACAACCCCCCTTCAGACAACTGGTCTTACACATTCTTTATTCTCCAATCACAACCCATATACAGTCAATTTATGCACGTTACCATACATTGTTGGTCAAATATATACAAAAATATACACAGATTAATTAAATAATAATAATATACTTCAAACATCCTCCAGAGTTGATGAGCTACATCAAGTATCAAGTTCTGGAGGGGCCACCAGAAGCTGCACTAGCTTCACCAGGAGTCAGCACTCCAACTGAAGGCACCAGGCCCAGGCCGTCCTTCACAGGATGAGTCTCCACTCTAGGCCCATTAGTCACCTTTCAGGAGGCATTCTATCATCTTTTATCAATACTGATGTATTCATCCTGACATTGGAAGAGATGGTCTTCCATTTATTGAGCTGATGCGAGATATTTAAATAGTCCTTTGACCATCTTCTCCACATAAGTTGTGTTGGGGCACGTTTTTTGTAACCATACCCCAACAGAAGGCGTATGTATAATCAAATCAAATGGATACATGGCTTCCCTCCCACATAGACTTACAGACCATTTTTTTTGCCCAGAAACTTAGACACTTGGTGACACCAGACTTCCATGCCGAAAGCTGATGCCTGGTAAAGAAGAAGACATCCAGAGACATCCGAGCTGGAAACTGTTGTTTCATATGTACATATATTCCCCTCACCAAAAATTTAGGTAAAGGTGACCAAAAAAAAAAAAAAAAAAAAAAAAAAAAAAGAGAAAAATGGAGAAGGAAGATCTCTAAAGACTGAGAAAGGAAAGCATCACATTACAGTCCAGGTAAAAGGGCCTGGGTCAATTTTAGCCAAGACGGGGGGGCGATATATATATCGTCCCGAGAAAAAAGGGAGGATTGTATTTCAATCCATGTGGAAAGGAAGGGGGGGCTGGAGTCTGAAATCTTACACTACCGCCGTGGTTGTTCTCTCTTTAGATTTTTTTGTTTTGGTAATACTATATATTCTATTTTGATGAGGCCTGGGGCGTCTAGGAAATTGATACTGGAGCGTTGGCCATTTTGATTGGTGTTTCTTTCGGCGAATGAAAATGGAGAGAGAGATGAATAAAAGAAGGTTCTTTGCCAAAAGGCAGGATTCGATCGGAGTCGCTCAGTGAAAGGACTGTCTGCAGACAGGAGACCAGACCTTTGCAGGCACTTTCGAGAAAAGGTAAGCCATTTGTCATTATGACTTAGCGCCTTCCCCCCCCCCTTTTGTGTAGTAGCCAACCTAGATTTCGCATGGGCCCTAAAGGGCTATAAAGTAACTTCAGGTCACCTCTACCTAAATTTTACTATGTAAATAGCATATCTCGTCAGTATAGACATGTTCCCAAATTTTAAGATATTTAAATAAATATCTAGAGAAATTTTCTTGTTTCCTCTGTTACCTATTCCATACATAATATGCCTTATGGTGCTATTCCCACTGTTTAAATGAAATGTTGTATGTTTCTTACCTATTTGAAGGGAATGTTACTAATAATCAAGTCTCCCATAAATTACCGGCCACATACATTGCCGCGAGTGTCTGTGTTTCAGTGTTTTATAGATTGCCCAATTTAATAACGATTTCATGGGTTGTCTGATGAAATTGTATAATAGTGTCGCGGCTGTTTCCATCTTTAGACCATTGTTCTGACAAAATTATATGCTCGAACCTTGTTTTAGCTCAACCCTTAATCAATTACAGAGTTTTCTTTCCCCCTGTGAATGTGATGATGTAAAGACATATGCCGATAGTGCATCACTGACAGCTGTGCTGCTATTATACAACATTAAGGTCTTCCTGCGGGTTATATACATGGGGTTGTTGGCCTAATTTGCTATATATATATATATACTTAAGTAAGGAAACTTTTAATAAGTCACATCGTGTATCCTCCCTTTTCAACTATCCAAACCGAGAACCCATCAATGTCGCCCGCCGCGGGGCTCGAATTTAGTATATGTTTCTTCCCCTATACTTTAGAAATATATACCTAATGAAAAGCCATACTATTTTAGGTATTGGTGAAGTAGTCCACGCATCCTGAGATTAACAGTCTATTATAAATCGTGAATTTTAATTTATGCTTTCCGTTTCACTGGCATTTTATCAGGCAATGAAAGTTATGTTGAGGCGGTGTATACCGCATCTCTCGCAGCTGTCTTTTACGATTCACATTGTTTGTGGCAAAACCTTAATATTATCATTGATTTCTGATATCAAAGTAAAACGTCTATGGGGATGAGTATCTTTTATTCTGGTCTTCTCGAGCTTTCGAGCTTGTCCGCCCTTCTACAGGAGAAACATATACAATATATCAAGAAAATATAACGTCGCCTGATGCTAAAACTATTATGATTCTATGTACATATATATATACATTAGAAAGTTTTGCATATTATTTGTTTTCTTAAGACATTTTTTTTATTAAGGTATTACACATATTCTACTATTGTTTGCTATATTCTATGAATTATCTTATAGGTTAGAAATTCTATTATTTAAGTAGTTTTATAATAGTTATTGGCTATTACATATAAGTTACTTATATTATTGTTGATATTATTAGCTGGTACTAGGATATATTGTGTTATATGTTTCGGGCAAATCTATTTCTATTAATGCTATTGTATTTTCTGAATAATAGAAAATCAATTATAAGCCTTTGATATTTGCTGTTTATGTTATTGTAATGTATTCTAGGTTCTCCTAATGCGAAAGTGTGACCTGTTCCTTTGCAGTATTGAAAATTAGAGACCTATTGTCTTGATTAATAACGTTGCGTCTATGTTCATATATTCTATTGCTGACTCTCCTTCCTGTCTCCCCTGCGTATTTGGCTTGGCAGCTGTATACACTCTGACAAGGGAAGGTTATCTTAAATTGATAAATGTGCAATTTTTTTTTGCCTTAAGTAGAGATTTCCAAGATTCTATTTCTGAAACATTTTTTTTGGATGAGGACAAATAAAACCATCTTGATAGTATTAAATCTGCAGTATACATTTGCCAGCAGAAGGCATGATGAGATTACATGAAATTTAAACCAGTTATATGTTTAGTATGTTCCTTCAGTTGTAATTTGACACCGTCTTGAAATAAAGAAATTGGACAGTGCGCTATATCTTGATGCTGGATATTTCTGTGTCAGAAAGGTGTAGTTATTCTGTTTAATGAGAATTCCAATAATTATCGAAATTTAACAGATTATCATTGGGGATTTGAACAACTGTCTTGAAAATTTTTGAACAGCCTGAGTAGATAAAGGAATCCTGGAGTTAGAGTGGAGAATTAGTAGTACAGACTGACCACTCGACGCAGATAACTCTAGAGAACAATTATTGTGTTAATCCGCCGTAGACAAGAAGAACATTGATCCTCAGGATATTCGATAGGCAGAATTTTGAGAATTGATAAGGTCATGGTTAAAGTTAACACAGGCATATGGGAGTAAAGACAGTGATTTAAACAAGATAAGAGGCAGCCTTGTGTCTTAAAAACTTTCAGTGGAAGCAGATGCCACTGCAAATATTCAGGTCTAATAATTTCCAAATTTGAAGTCATGCATGACGGGTTAGCACGGGATTGACGCCTGGACGGGCTTTTCACTGGGATTAATCGAGCTTGCGAAAGAACTAGAAGAAGTGTGACATGTCACGCCACTGTACTAAGATAATAATTGAGAAGATTTATGTTGAGCCAACTGAAATTAGTAAAGAATTAAGAGATTAAGGTCTTATTCTTTGAGTTTTACACTAATTTCAATTACGCGATATGGACGGCGTTATAAGTTGGGTGGAAATGGTTCGGCCGCAATGGGATGGTCTCCTGGAGATGGTACGATCAAATAATACTTATTGAATGCCGGGCGGGATCGCATAAAGCATTAAACGATATCAAAAAATGCTTAAAGAGACACCCTAGAAGATTGGGGATCGACAAAATGACGACATGGAAAATGCTCAACATTGTACATTGGCAGCAAAATGATATCTTGCTATTGTATGGACGACCACTCCTTCCTGAAATGTGCAGCGGATGTTAGTCCCAGAATTAGGTCCTTTGAGGCGACACTTTCCTTTGCAGATGACATAAAGACGCATGACAAAACAACACATGAGCCTTTAAACTAACTTCAATTTCTGCCACCAATTAATTTAGTTGACCAATAGCTATAGAACCACTGGAGACCTCCATACCTGTGTGAATATTTTAGTGAGAAATGAGCGATTCAATTCTATGAGCCATGAGGTATCCTGTAAGATCGGAGTTGTACCCCATTCAATTTTTTTTTTAATAGTAGCCAGTGCGAGATATTTCCAGGATTTTTTTTTTTAACTGTCATATAATTCGAAAACTAGAAAACTACACCATTTTAATACAGTTTACGTTTAGCACCCATGTGGACTCAATATGACCATTGAATGAAAAAAATCGAAGACTAATGAGCGAGCCAACCTAAAGAGAACGAGTTTAATAGGCTTACAATCAATAGTTGAAGCAAACTATTCGCACAAATTTGTTATGTTCTCTCTCTAAATGATCTATGACATTATAGGTTTTCTTAACAAGGTAACTACCCCGCCGAGTGTATATGGAGTTATAAAGCTTAAGGGTCATAGGCTGTTGGAATAGAGTAGTTCAAAATTAAGAGTGATAATAGATCGGGATCCAGATCCCGATGACGGGTTTCGAGGAAACACCAGAGGGATGAAAAGGCAGTGAAATGTGTAGAAAATGATGGAAGAGAGATGAGAGAGAGGTGATGAAAGAGGTGTTGAAAGTGATAAAAAGAGTGAGAAAGCGTTGAATGTTGATGAGAAAGAGATAGAGAGATGCAGAAAAATGTTGAAAGAGAAAGAATTGGAAAGGGTTGGATAAAGAGTTTTGTAAATAGTAGATAAAGGTTGATAGAAGAAAGTACATTTAATGTATAAAGCGTAGCTGTCGACCGCAATATCGCCTCGATAGAACTATTTCTTTTAAAATAAGACATATTATGCACTGGGGGTTTGTGTAAGCTGATTTACATAAGTTTCAGCGATTGTATACACTATTTAATATAGATAGGTCTTTATTAATTACAATATTAGGTCATATATTAAATAGCAAATAGGTCTTAGTGTTATGGTGAACTTTAAACAGTTTGCAGTTTTTTTTTTAAACATGTGTTCTAGTGCTAAGTGTTGAAAGGAGCTTTAACACCATGTTTCAGGGTTTGTGTGTTATTTGTCTCAACCTTGTCTTTGTGCAGAATACCGTCTCACAACCTTACTGTAGTGTTTGTTGCCACCTTTAAAGATCTTCACAATTTGTTTTAATATTAGTGTGTCATTTAGAGAAAATTGTCACAACCTTATCCTTGTATAGAACACCATTTTACACCGTTTTATTTAATAAGTTATATGAGAGATTTTAGATATAGTATAAGAGTTACTATTTACATGAGCCAAATCGACCCAACAGTTAGAGCAAGAGGGGGGAACTCAGATATTTCCTCCTTTCACGTGACGCGACTGTTCACCCCGACCGGTCGTGCCAGATAAGAGGGAATACCAGGAAACTCTGTCCTCCTTGCACTTCGGGTTTTGTGATAGGGCTCCATGCTCGCTACAAGGACTACATCTTGGGTTTTCGTGTTCTCCTAGTGTAGAATTGGCTCAGCCTCATTTTTAGTATAGTATATAATTAAGAGTTGTCTCACAACCTTGTTTTAATATGACACACCGTTTTGAAGAGCTTGTACAACCTGTCAGGATATGATTTAGGAAAATTTTAGTTTCTTTTTATTGTTATGTTACAATTTTATCCAACAAGGGGTGACAACCAGAGCGAACTCAGAAGTAATGAGACGAGGGGAAGTTGACAGAGTTAGTGTGAACAGTTTAACTTTACGCAGGTCTACAAGGGTGAAAAGGCCCACACAGTGTAAATTCTGCTTAGACTGTCGCCACTAACTAGGATTTTGGAGTGTGTACGGAGAATCAGCTCGATAGAATGAGAAGTTTAGAGATTTCAACCTTTTTTTTTTTTTCATTTAAAAACCTTTTTTTTTTTTTAAAGTAGAACTTCATTAGGATTCCTTTTTTTTCTATACAAACTGTTTCTTGTTAAAACCCGAGTTTCAAAGACCAATGAGAATAATGTATACCATTGTGAATTAATTATTTAGTATAAATCTGAATTTTTGGTTATTATCGGGAGTAATAGATGAAGGAAGGTGTAGGAAATCACAACTTAGAGGGGGGCTATGTCTAAAATAACAAACCTAATAGGCATCCTATGGCTTGTGTTGGGTAATACAGAAACCCTATAATCCCTGGCCTTCAGGTAGTAGCTTTGAAATAGGTTTCTAATGAGGACATGAAAGGTCAATCTTTCAGAGTAAAGTTGTGAAGTATAGGGACCCTAAGCCAGGGGTAGAAGTTAAGTAGGCCCAGACCGTAGTCGATCCTCGGAAAGCACTTGAGAATGTTAGTGTTGGGTAGTGAATCGTAAACCCTATAAATCCATCTTTCAATAGAGTGCTGAGGTCGGACTACTGAAAAGGGGGTAGACGCACGACGAAGTAAGAGGAAAGTGACTTCACCCACAGTGGCTAGGGGAATGAATCAATCCGCTTTTATGAGGTGTCACGTTTAATGGTTCTTTAATCGCCCTTATATTCTGTGTGTGTCTTCATAGAATTGTCGTGAATAGTCGCTTAGTGTCAAGGCAAGGGCAGTTTTGAAATTACATTTTTTAAAGATAGGTTAGCTTCCAGATTATTTAGAATTGTTAACAATTATTGTTAACAATCATTTATTGAGTATAAAGTATTAGTATATATAGAGCTTGTACAGAGGCATTTCTTTTGAGTAACATAGGGCTTTAGTTCCCAATTTGTTTTAATTTTATTATTTTATTTGATTTCACATTGTGTCCTGAAATATGTTATTATTTGTTAGGATCTATTGATATTGATAAATGAGTATTTTGGCCTTTGTAGCAGCTTTTAACTTTAGTTTATATGCACACCGTGAATGATAGGGGGGAGGGTGTATGAATGAATTGGTGTAATGAATGTGTAAGAAGGTTAAAAACTATTATATTGTGAGCCCAAAATACATTAGAATAGGGTTAAGGACTTCAATAGGATCGATTTTTATTTTATTTTATTTTTATTTCGAATTTTGTTAGGACCGAGAAGCCTCAAACAGGACAACTACAACTCTATCTATTGTTAGGAAAATATTCGCTCCACTTTGTTAGGTCTCCTTTTAGAGGAGTGCAAATATTGATTTCTTTTATTAGGGTAATCAGTTACTCTATTTCATTATATCAACTTGAATTTTAAGAGTCGTAGATAATGATCATATCTTGATTCTCAGGCTGGAAGGTTGTGGGAGGTTATGATCAGACCAGGAAACCCACAAAACTTCTCCTCATTAGAGGAAACGAAGAGGTATAGATTGAATTTTATGCAGGATGGGGGATTTGTTTTAGCCATGCCGTATAGCCTGGGGTATAACGGCGCGACCTTGGGTAACCGATCTGACACCGTAGTTTCGACGCTTTTAGCGTGGCTGGAGCGAGGGTATTCCAGACGGGAGGTCCTGTAAGATTGGCAAGTAGGCAGAGATTGCCCAGTTATTCTAGACGAAGTGTTTCCGTCTATTGAATTTTTTTTTCGGTACCAGTTTGATCCCCCATAGCTAGCGGAAGTTTCTTCTAATAAAGGATTCGCCCTGCCATACGTTTTGTTGGAATGAATTCGAGTATAAGACAGATTCGAGAGGCAGAATAAGTAATTATTAGGACCTTCAACGAGTTTAAACTCGTTCCATGATAGGATAAGATTTTAAAGTATTAGTTAACTATAAGGACCGCGAACGAGACGCCAGAACGAGCCAATGAGTCAGAGTTTTAGAAGTGTTGTATTGAGGACAGTAGAATTAAGAGCAGTTATACAGGGAGTAGAATTCTGAAGGAATTTGTAAAAG
This sequence comes from Cordylochernes scorpioides, assembly GCA_030710605.1. Lineage (NCBI taxonomy): Eukaryota > Metazoa > Arthropoda > Arachnida > Pseudoscorpiones > Chernetidae > Cordylochernes > Cordylochernes scorpioides. The sequence continues at coordinate 117,879,013 of CP092864.1, forward strand.
AACCAAAATTTCAGATTGATAAAATTCAAATTTATAAGATGTAGATTTGTAGGATTCAGGTCAATGAATAGAGGGTATATTAGTAGATGAAAGTAATATGAATTTCTTGGAAGGGGGAGGTAGCTGAACTGTACACACCCCAGAGACAAGGTAAACGGAGTCACAAACAAAATGGGAGAAGTTGATTAGTTTCTCTGTCAAACAGAGAGCTTTCTTTATACGGTTGTCACCCTAGATTTAAATGGACTGTGTAGTTTAATAGAGGTCTGGGATATATTCCATTTGACCAAGATTCTAAATGACGTACCCATCTGAGTTGAGAGTATTGTAACAGAGGAATCTAACACATAAGAGAAAACACACCCTCCAGTAGGATCGGGATAGACGAATATTACCCAGTGACCAACTCGTGATTCCAGACTGAATAAGATTGAAAAACTTAACTGAGATACTAAACCTTGAACCTTCAGCGCACAAATATATATTATGTTTACATTTTCTTTTTCAATATGTTATTATTTTTATATCATATATATTATATTATAGTCATATACTATTCATTTCAACAATTTTATTTTGACATTCATGATATTAATATTTATATTAAATATTTAATTAAATATATTTTGTCACCATATATAATCTTGTAGTAGTTTTCTTTTGTCATCTATCATGGGATGATTTTTATCACTTATATCTTAACATATTTAATCACTATCTACATGATATGTTTTTACTTCAATATATATGTTATACTCATCATATAACATGGAAGGATTCATTTTATCATTACATATTTCGTGCCTTATTTAATGATTACTTACATAATTTGTTTTCTGTAATTTTTATTTAGCAAAAGTCATCATGTCATAGGCTAATCATTATATACCAAGATATTTCTTTCAGCTAACTATAATTATCCTTTCCTTTGATTGTATATATATATAACTATACCACACGAATGTCTTGATTGGTACGAAAATAAAGATGCTGGCATGTTTTAGGAGTTGGACTAGTCAGTTATTTCTAAACGACTTCTTGGCGCCCAATTTTTCATATATAATATGTAATAGGGAAATGTCCTAACTGTATTGTTAGCAGAAAGAAGGTAGCAATGAATCCAGTACCCCAAGAGGCAAGGATGGGGTTGAGAGGACTTACCACTAGGAAGGCCTACTCCTCAAGACCAAAGAAGAAAGTGGAAGGGTGGTATATATACCCATGAATGGTAAGACAGATGACCTTGCTTACTTCCATACATATGATATGACTGTCCCCAATAACCTATTTTGATAACAGTGTTCTGACAGAATAATAGCACATAAAAACCCCTTTGCCAGGATGCGCAATGCCCACTAATGTTCGGAATAATAAACATCTAGAATGGCATACCATCATTTTGACTAGCCTTATCTTCCCTATAGGTTTCGGTACATCTGGCTTCACCTAGTAATGGAAAATGCATTTTGCTAGAAATGGGCCTGCTTTCATAGTAACTGATGAAAGGCAGATGAATAATGAATAGCACAAACGCATTTGTCCATTACTTGGCAGGGGGAGGATTGTTGGGGCACGTTTTTTGTAACCATACCCCAACAGAAGGCGTATGTATAATCAAATCAAATGGATACATGGCTTCCCTCCCACATAGACTTACAGACCATTTTTTTTGCCCAGAAACTTAGACACTTGGTGACACCAGACTTCCATGCCGAAAGCTGATGCCTGGTAAAGAAGAAGACATCCAGAGACATCCGAGCTGGAAACTGTTGTTTCATATGTACATATATTCCCCTCACCAAAAATTTAGGTAAAGGTGACCAAAAAAAAAATGGAGAAGGAAGATCTCTAAAGACTGAGAAAGGAAAGCATCACATTACAGTCCAGGTAAAAGGGCCTGGGTCAATTTTAGCCAAGACGGGGGGGCGATATATATATCGTCCCGAGAAAAAAGGGAGGATTGTATTTCAATCCATGTGGAAAGGAAGGGGGGGCTGGAGTCTGAAATCTTACACTACCGCCGTGGTTGTTCTCTCTTTAGATTTTTTTGTTTTGGTAATACTATATATTCTATTTTGATGAGGCCTGGGGCGTCTAGGAAATTGATACTGGAGCGTTGGCCATTTTGATTGGTGTTTCTTTCGGCGAATGAAAATGGAGAGAGAGATGAATAAAAGAAGGTTCTTTGCCAAAAGGCAGGATTCGATCGGAGTCGCTCAGTGAAAGGACTGTCTGCAGACAGGAGACCAGACCTTTGCAGGCACTTTCGAGAAAAGGTAAGCCATTTGTAATTATGACTTAGCGCCTTCCCCCCCCCCCCCCTTTTGTGTAGTAGCCAACCTAGATTTCGCATGGGCCCTAAAGGGCTATAAAGTAACTTCAGGTCACCTCTACCTAAATTTTACTATGTAAATAGCATATCTCGTCAGTATAGACATGTTCCCAAATTTTAAGATATTTAAATAAATATCTAGAGAAATTTTCTTGTTTCCTCTGTTACCTATTCCATACATAATATGCCTTATGGTGCTATTCCCACTGTTTAAATGAAATGTTGTATGTTTCTTACCTATTTGAAGGGAATGTTACTAATAATCAAGTCTCCCATAAATTACCGGCCACATACATTGCCGCGAGTGTCTGTGTTTCAGTGTTTTATAGATTGCCCAATTTAATAACGATTTCATGGGTTGTCTGATGAAATTGTATAATAGTGTCGCGGCTGTTTCCATCTTTAGACCATTGTTCTGACAAAATTATATGCTCGAACCTTGTTTTAGCTCAACCCTTAATCAATTACAGAGTTTTCTTTCCCCCTGTGAATGTGATGATGTAAAGACATATGCCGATAGTGCATCACTGACAGCTGTGCTGCTATTATACAACATTAAGGTCTTCCTGCGGGTTATATACATGGGGTTGTTGGCCTAATTTGCTATATATATATATATATACTTAAGTAAGGAAACTTTTAATAAGTCACATCGTGTATCCTCCCTTTTCAACTATCCAAACCGGGAGCCCATCAGTTGCAAGACCTTCTAGATTAACTGCAATCTCGTCAAGAGATTATTCCTCACCAAAAATAGGTCATTTGTACACAAAAGGATAGCTCTGTCAGCTTTAAATTGAGCAAGAGTCAATACCCTTCAATCATTAGGATCATTACTCATTGGGTACAAAGTCTCGAATTCAATTTGAACCAGAATGGTCAGAAGCTCTTCATATGTCAACAAATTCCTCCTGGTAAATCGCCTTATTATACTTCAAAGCTCTTGACCCCAGCTTCCCAAAGGTCGCAAAAATGGGGGCTTCTGGAGGGTTCAACTTCCACTCAGTTCCTACGTTAGGACACCTCGTGACCACAGTAGTATGCCACGATTCACCTAGAATCCCTACCTAACCTAACAATGTCCCACCTTTCCCCATCTAAGCTGCAAACCTCTGGTGATTGTGAGGCGTAGAGATGAAGCCTGAAATCACCTTTAGCTTTGGCAGCACAGAGTCAGAGTCTGAGACAGACTCAAATGTCCCTACCCTGTGTTGGGCCATATTTTCACAAAACAGACCCAACAATGATGTAAACATTTTTTACGTCATATATGCACAGTGTCTCGCCAAAGTGCATGTTGTCCAGGTGGAGAATCCCCCAACGAGGAAAGGACGAGAAGATGGCCGACGATGCTCTAAAGGCCAAAGCCGGGGAAGACACCCAGTTGGGGATGACACTGACCCTGTCCAAACCAACCAACCCTCCACAGAAGGACAACGACGAGGTGGATTAAGAGATGAAGAACTGGAATTAGCTCTGAGCGTGTATCCCGAAGCCCGCTGCAGAAAGGTCCAGAGGGAGAAATTACAGAATGTACATATGTATATATGTATATTATCTCTTCCTTTATATATGAGATAAAAGGTCCGGAAAAATCTATTACCATCTCGAAAATTCTAAATTTATTTTATTTCAGAGAATAAAATTAATTATATATTTATAATTCTAGATAGATTAGTTTTTTTTTTGGTAACAATATAAAAATTTTTAAAGAAGAATTTACTAAGTTAAATTCACAAGAAATCGATCTGTTAGATAATATCATTTTTATTATTAATTTAAAATTTCTTTTACTAAAAAGAATTATATTTTTTATTTTATTTTCAAATATATTCTGCGAAATTAAAATTATTTTCCTTTTTCTCTGTAAAAAGAAGATGATAAAATTTTGAGAGACGCCTTTTTTTAGAAAAATTTGGCAGTTAGGAGGAAACGATCGAGCTGACGAGATGAACCGGGGACGGTGCGTGGAGAAAGACAATGATAGGTTTAATGATTTTTAAATCTTATTGTGTGGGCCTAAAAAGGCTCGTTTATAGGTATACGTCTATGTAAGAAGTTTTAATCTCTCCTTTTATTTTGTAACTTTGCAAAAAATTTTTTATTAATCCATTTATCTAGATGTGGTATCTTGGTTGAATTACCAGGTCGAATATTCCCAAATCATTTTCTTTGCATGAAGCTTCATAATTTACTTTATATGCTATAATACGTCAAAGAAACGGGAAATTTCACTAGAAATAGTCTTAAGTCTATTTAGAATTATCTACAGATGAAAAGTTTGTAAATTTGTTGGGGTAAAATAAAAACTCATATATTGATATTTTAATGTGTGTTTGTAATAATTTCTCCTTGAAGCAAATATATATATAAACAAATTGTTGAAATTTCTAGTAACCATCAGAGGTTTTATTGGTTTAATAATTTTCTTTGAATGCTTTTACTTGTAAAGCAGGGGAAAGGGGAAGTATATGTATGCTATGGACAAACTATGTATGAACCTTTTAGTGTGTGCTACATCTTTTTGTGTGCGTATCTAAGTTTAACCCACTTTGGAATATAATTATAAAACACTATTATTGCTGAGCTGAACCAAGTTTAAGTTCGAAACGTCCTCAATAGGACTTAAATCCGACTTAACACCTGTAGTCGAGACTTCTGACCTATAGTGGTTGACTTGACCTCACCAGTACTAAGCCAGGGGCATGGAAGCGGGATATTTTGATATGATAATCCCCCCCCCCCCCCCCCCCCCGGAAGCGGAGGGTAGCGACAACAAAAGCGAGCGAGTTGCTGAAAGCGCAGGACACTGGCCTGGTTGCTGCTTTGGCGCCCTTTTCCAATCCTGGACATGGTGGCTAGATCGAGAGGTAAGTGGGCTAGAGAGGTGATTTGTGGACTAAATAGGCTTCTTTAGTTATAATTTTAATTCTCACTTTTGAAATTATTATTTATGTATTAACGTTTTTTTATTTGAAGCTTTTAAAAAATCTTATTTGTGATATTATTTATTGTTGTGTACTTTGAAAGTTTTATATTAGTCTAAATAAAATATGTTTAGCCGAAAAAAAGGAATGGTAATTCCCCCCTTTAGCATTTTTTTTTTTGCTAGCTGGTTCAGCTTTAGGTCATTACATTTGCCATAGATGAATAACTTTGTGGTCTTGTTGGGCCATATTTTCACAAAACAGACCCAACAATGACGTAAACATTTTACATCATATATGTACAGTATCTCGTCGAAGTGCTTGTTGTCCAGATGGAGAATTCCCCACCGAGGAAAAGCCGAGAAGATGGACGACGATGCTCCAAAGACCAAAGCCGGGGAAGATGCCCAGTTGGAGATGGCACTGACCCTCTCGAAAACTGACCAACCCCCCACAGAAGGACAACGACGAGGAGAATTAAGAGATGGAGAACTTGAATTAGCTCTGGGCTTGTATCCCGAAGCCCGCTGCAGAAAGGCCCAGATGGAGAAAGTACATATGTATATATGTATATAACTTATCCCTTCCTTTATATGCAAGATGAAAGGTCCAAAATTTTATTACCATCTCGAAAATTCTAAAATTATTTTATTTCAAAGAATAAAATTAATTATATATATATGTCATAATTTGTATATAATTAAATGCAACCCCGACCCACTATGTATGTACCATGTATGATTTTCAAAGATTTAATAAAAGAATAAGGTAACTGGAGGAAAGAAAGTAACAAAAGACATAGAAAGTAGATCTAGAGGAGAGCATATTTATTAATAACGACGCAGTTAACCTTCTGACCCCAGGTCCCTGCGAGCTAAGTTTAAACCGACACTTCCTGGAAAAACAGGACGTATCTAGTGACCAGAAGTTATAAATGTTAAAGCTAACACCCAATATTTCCGGCAAAGACAGGACGTATCTAATATCCGTCGAAGTTATAAGCGTCAAGCTACCCGACACTTCCTGACCCAGGCCGGGCATAACTAACACTAAAGGAAGCCGCCGGCCAATCAGAAGATAGCATCTAAATAGGTCAACCAATAGGGAAAAATCAGGTGATCATCTCTCAACCAATCAGAGAGAAACGGAGTCTTGGTGTTAAATCGAAAAGCAAGAATGGTCAGTTACGCTTTGGCTCCCAAGGAGGTGACATCGTCTCTGGACCTCTCCCCCTCTGCTCATCCCGTAGCTAAGTACAATCACCGCCATGTGATCAGATAATTGATAAGTCAAATCGCTCAGCTCTTCTCAAGCTTTCTTTCCTCCAATCCAGTTGCCTTTTATTTCCAACTCAATCACGTGTCCTGATTATTCCTAACTGTATGCTGCAACTTCCACTCAAACGACTGCGCTTCAACCAAATCTCACCATTCGCATCCAACAACAAGAAACCCCGCAACGATATTGCCACAGAACGGTTAAGTCGACAGGATAAAGATTATGGAGCTTAATCAGGATCAAGATGGAAATTAGCCCAGACACCAGCAAATCAAACGGCAATGACAAAACCAGCGGACAAGAAGAGAGGCGACCAGGCGCCTTCTAGCGGCCATCATATGGCAGATGACCGTGGCCATCCGACGTGTCAACGCCCCACAAAGTGAGACGGAATTCCGGAGCGCCATTCCCCGGGGAGGACGACGGACACAACCCCCGCCAACCCCAGGCGAGTGTCACCAAGACCGGACACCGACCACCGAGGAGTCATCCACCGCCATGCCGTACACAGTCCCCGAAACCAATCCACGCGATCCGGGTCAGCACAAACGATCCCAAAATGATCTTCCAGTACCGGACTTCACTTCAATTTCGCGGACGGTGCGAGCAGTCCCGAGCCAAGCCAACCATCCCAAACCAAGACGTTCCAGAGGAGACCTGTTGAACTGAGGTAGGCACCCACCCTATGGCGTCAAGAAATTGACTTTGGACTCATAGCTAATCCTACCTACCCCTTTTAACCATATCTAACCTTTGTACTCAATGAATGCACGCACGGGCTAGGCCAAACCTGTCCGAAAGGACTCGCACTACAATCAAATTTATCACACATGGAAACCCTTGCCTACATTCATTGCCCAAACCTCCAATATTTACATGCCACCATTCTAATCTCACACCACGCAACTTTTCACTCAACCCAATTGCCAATACTTTATGCCCACCACATATAAAGCCACCACGACTTCAACCTACAATTCCAATAATGCCCAAAAAAGTGTCCGTACACCGACACAGCTCACCCACTTACCACACAAAATCCACACATGACCACACTTCGCCACGCCATAATTACGCAAATGTACCTCACAACATACACGCACCCATACGTCACCACACAACAAACACGCACAATCCGCACAACAAACGCAACACGCGCACCAAAAGACGACAACCACCAACAAACGCATGCACCGTCGTTAGTAACAATCATCTCGTCTACACAAAACACAAAAAAAAATGTTCACCTTAAAAGATGCCATATACACTAACAATAGAAATTTCGATATATGACTTTAATAAATTTGTTGTTCATAGTGAGAACAGGTTAAATTTTGTACAAACAAGGATTTCGCGTGACACCTTTTCATTCACAATTTTTTTTTTCGATTCGTGTCACAGGTCACCCCACAAACCTTTTCACTTCAGGCCACAGACGCCTTTCAACACACCTGTGACACGTCTCCACCCAACACGTGTTCACGTCGTAAGCCTCATTTTCACTCAATTCCACTCTAATATCACTGAATAGCTTTTTTTTCTAAAGTCACGACGACCATTCGATTTAATAAATGGATACAACATCCGGCTTTTCAAAATACAAATAACGTCGAACTTACACCAACTTATCTCTTCACGATGTATTGGCAGACCATAACACATGATACAAGACATCGTCAAACAAGTAAAACCCACAAACAAAACAAAATTTCGTACACCAAACATATCACACACGCAACGCAACCAATGCCAAAAGTAAAAGATTCAATTATAAAAAACAAGATCTGAGCCGCACCAAAAATAAATAGGCGGACAGGAAACGTAGTTCCCCCACTCCATGACTCCAATTACGTGCAAATAGTGGGTGGATAAGTTTAGACTGGACCTCGCGTCCCCGACACGTCCCGCTTCCGACGTCTCATTACAGGGCCCCGCTCATCCAAATTAGGTCACCGCTCTCCCCAGCCACAGATTCCTCTATGCCACCAATTTTGGATCCCAGTTCCAGCCTGCGTATCGATTTTTACAATGTAGTCAAATCAACTGTCACTCGGAAACCTAAAAAAGGTACAAGACGTCACACACATTTAAATGAGTTCATACTCCCATCATAATTGATCAAATACTTTACAAACTTTCAAAAAAAAAACGCTACACCTTCCATCTACACATAAATACCACAGACCTTAGGATCTCGACAACACATAGAATTCACACACACATTTCTTACACCAAAAACTACTAACATTTTTCACAATACACACAAAGACAAGAAATTTATAGGGCAAAATGGAGCAATCAATACATTTAGATCAGGGCATGTAGATACCAAAGGGTTCCAACCAATACACCTTATTTTTCATATCAATCATTTTCATTATTTTCTCTCGATTAAAATTTAAATATTTAATCAATTTATCAATTTATTCAACTTATTACCACTTTTAATCATTAATTATCATTTTTATTTTCCAATTAGTTTATATTATCATTTTATTTATCAATTATCATTTTATTTACCACTTAGCTTAAACTGCCACAACTCAATTATCAACGAAAACTCATTGGTTTTCGATTAAACTAAAAACATTAAATCACCCTTTGTTGTTGAAACCTTTTTATTTTTCATTTTTCTTTTTTTCAAACCCTCAACTTTGATTTCACTCAACCACTTTTATTTTTATTTGATTTCAAAATACCTTATGAAATTTTATTTTTATTTTTATTTTGATTTCTCACAAACCCTAATAAAATTCCCTCGGTTTCCATTCCCAATTTCGAGCTAGAATATGGTTAGGCATTTTTCCTTTTTTTTTTTTTTACCATTCAACCAAGCACTCAACTTTGATTTCGCTCAAAAAACTTTTATTTTATTTTTATTTTTGATTTCTCAAAAGACCTAATAGAATTCCTTCGATTTCATTCCCAACCTCGAATAGAATATGGTTAGGCATTTTTCCTTTTTTTTTTCGCCATTCAACCAAGCACTCAACTTTGATTTCGCTCAAAAAACTTTTATTTTATTTTATTTTGATTTCAAAAGACCTTATGAAATTCCCTCGAATTCTTTTCCAAAGTCGAGCAAAAAAAGTAACTAGGCATTTTCCCTTATCACCATGCAACAAAATAATTTTTCTTTTTCAACCAAAAACATTCAATTTTGATTTCATTCAACTATTTTATATTGTTTTTATTTTGATTTCAAAAACCTTAATAGAACTCCCTCGATCTCCTTTCTTATATCGAGTAGAATTCGTTTAGGCACATTTTCCTTTTTTAGCCCACTATGTACCATAGCATTCATTGATTTCTTACAATTAAAAATTTTTTGATTTCTATTAATTATACTCAACCTATATCATCAACACCATTCTATTTTACTTATTATGTCACCAGCAATGCTTGTATATAGCCCCTCAATACCCACAACTAATTTTCCCACAAAATTATTTTTCACTTTACAGAATTCTCTCAGGCTAACCCCTTCTTGAATTCTTCACATGTAGGGGGCGCATCTGTCATAATTTGTATATAATTAAATGCAACCCCGACCCACTATGTATGTACCATGTATGATTTTCAAAGATTTAATAAAAGAATAAGGTAACTGGAGGAAAGAAAGTAACAAAAGACATAGAAAGTAGATCTAGAGGAGAGCATATTTATTAATAACGACGCAGTTAACCTTCTGACCCCAGGTCCCTGCGAGCTAAGTTTAAACCGACACTTCCTGGAAAAACAGGACGTATCTAGTGACCAGAAGTTATAAATGTTAAAGCTAACACCCAATATTTCCGGCAAAGACAGGACGTATCTAATATCCGTCGAAGTTATAAGCGTCAAGCTACCCGACACTTCCTGACCCAGGCCGGGCATAACTAACACTAAAGGAAGCCGCCGGCCAATCAGAAGATAGCATCTAAATAGGTCAACCAATAGGGAAAAATCAGGTGATCATCTCTCAACCAATCAGAGAAAAACGGAGTCTTGGTGTTAAATCGAAAAGCAAGAATGGTCAGTTACGCTTTGGCTCCCAAGGAGGTGACATCGTCTCTGGACCTCTCCCCCTCTGCTCATCCCGTAGCTAAGTACAATCACCGCCATGTGATCAGATAATTGATAAGTCAAATCGCTCAGCTCTTCTCAAGCTTTCTTTCCTCCAATCCAGTTGCCTTTTATTTCCAACTCAATCACGTGTCCTGATTATTCCTAACTGTATGCTGCAACTTCCACTCAAACGACTGCGCTTCAACCAAATCTCACCATTCGCATCCAACAACAAGAAACCCCGCAACGATATTGCCACATATATAATTCCAGATAGATTAGATATATATATTTTTAAAGATAACAATATAAAAATTTTTAAGAAGAAATTACTAAATTAAAATCTCAAGAAATCGATCTGTTACATTTTAATAATTTTTTATTATTAATTTAAATTTTCTTTTACTAAAAAGAATAATATTTTTATTTTTTATTTTCGAATATATTCTGCGAAATTAAATTACTTTTCTTTTTACTCTGTAAAAAGAAGATGATGAATTTTTGGAGGGACGCGACTTTGAAAAAATTGATCAGTTGAAAAAAAGCAATCGAGCAATCGAGGTGGGCCGAGGTCGGGACGTAAGGAAACACAATGGTAAGTTAATATCATTAAAAAAATTTTTTCTTGTGTGAGCCAAAAGGCTCGTTTATAGGTTAGAAGGCATATATAGTTTTTAATAGGTGATATTTTTTTTGGCGGTAAACTCTACTATGTAATATATATAGTAAATAGAAGATTTCTTTTCATAATTCAATGGAATTAGAAGTGAAGAAACGTTCATTAGTGAAGTACCTTTTGTCTTGCATGTAATCCTATTTTTTCTTTTTTTTTTGCACCAAATTATAGAGTGTTAGGTATAATAAAATTTGGTATTATGCATTTTTTCACTTTGTATTTTTTTGTGTTTTACATCAGACCAAACATTAATTCCCATAAAGTGTACAAAAATGGAGTGTGTGGGTTATTCAAAAGTGTAAAGGTGATGGTTATATCAATAGTGTTGTATTAATAAGTTTTCTTTGTTAGCCCACTTTGAGGTTTACCCTGGTATCATGTTATAATAACGAGGTTGAAACTTGTATAAATCAGTGTTTGTGACATGTAGAGACCTGTGGAAATAGTTCTTAAAGTGAATAGTTACGGAAAATTATTTAAAATCTTCTCGAGCCAGAAATAAACCTGAACGCAATTGTTTCCACAATTTTTTTTTCCATGATCACTATATAAATGAGTGCAAAGCGTCCTCTACGTGCTAGAAATCGCTTAAAAGTCAACAGAAAAATAGACGTAGAAGAATCTGTGACCAATTAAAGATGTACAGCTCGAGTCACAAACACACAAATAGACAGATATAGCCTTTTTCGGTCCTTCGGCCTCTACCTTTCGACAATTGAAGGCTCACAGGTCCAGCATAATCTACACCACTAATCGAGAAGGGTTTACCAGGTGTTGATATCTCCTTGGGTAAATCAATCATTAGCTGGTTTTTAGTGACACGATTGTATCAAAGAGACGTCACGCACTCTAGAATATATCTTTTTACTTGACCTTTTGTTCCTAGCATCCAATACTTCTGTCTCAAGGAAGACAGCATCAGGGGTACACCTCCGTGCAGAGTCCGCATATGAACCGCTTGAATAATCATCTGAGATACTTTTCCTGTAGAAGGTAATAGCGCAGGATTTTTTTTTGTCTGTATGTCATAGATGGAGCTTATTTTAATCTACAGTCGACTCCAAGGATTTCTTGATCATCGAGGAATAGTGCTAAACCAGAAATCCTGCTCGTGCGCTTCACTGTTCCCAAAGTGGTCAAACTTGTTTCTTCCCTGAAATGCTGGAACTGAATTGCTTGAAGCATTATCCTATAAGCACTTCCTAACTCAGCTGTGGTTAAGTGCGACTGATATTTCTCCGCACTGTAACGAAAATTATGGCAAAAATGCAATATACAGGCCAGTATTTAGATCTACCCATTAAAGGTTGAGGTCATTTCTCGCATAACCACCAAGAAAGGTATTTCACAAAGAACAGGAACACTCAGGAGCTCAGTTTACCCATGGTTTTAAAACACTATCATTTTGGGCCATTCTGTTGATTCTGCCGATAAACAGGAAATTTATTTCTACAAAATGGAAAATTTTCAACTGGGACCTCATAATTCCTCGCGAGGCGATATCCGCTGGATTACCCCCTGTAGGAACATAGCGCCACTCCCGGATTTGTCGACAACTCTGAATCTCTGCCACACGATTGCCTTTGAAAGTAGGGAGATTTCTGGACATAGTTCTTATCTAACTCCAGTCTCTGGTAGAATCGGACCAACAGGTAGCACTCTCCACTTTGATATTTAATTATTCTATTATATTTCACTAGTCTGGTCAACAAAAGAACTGAGCATAATTCTAACCGTAGAATAGAAATATTTTGAATGGGAACCAACTTAGTCTTCGATGTCAATATCCTACACTGACCCCATAATCAGTGGGAATTCTTATATAATTGGCTGCCGCATATGCATCTTCAGAGGCATCACCGAATCCATGTAATTGTACTCCCTGGGTATTCCTCCCGAGACCCAACCATCGGGGTATTCTCACAATTCCTACCATTTTCAATTCTCTCCTAAAATCATTCCATGATTCAGTCGAAGATTCATCTATCAGTTCATCCCATTCCCCCATGGCAGAGCACCATCTAGTGGAATAAAAATAAACTAAACGTTTATTTAACTTGCTCCGTGATATTTGGCCAACCCAATTTCTTGATAAATCAAGAAAACCCAACCACGAACGCGTTTCGGGCTGTTGGCGTCAGCGTGGTGCAGACTGTACCTATATGACCAAAATTTTGTTCCAGAGACTTCTCGAGAAATAAAGAAATGGGTATTTAAGGCCAAATTTGCTTAATAAGGCCAAATCTTCACTACGTTGACGAGGGCCAATAGCCCGAAACGCGTTCGTGGTTGACTTCTCTTGATTTATCAAGAAATTGGGTTGACTAATTATCACGGAACAACTTAAAGAAAGGTTTATTTCATTTTTGTTCCACTAGATAGCGCTCTGCTATCTAGAAAGGCTCATGTGAGCCTTGTCAGGATATGTTATTTTTATTTTTAATATCAACACCTGACCATTTTTATTGTTTTTTCGCATTAGGTTTATATATTAAAATGTCTGTTTTATTAATTCTAATATCTTTGAATGTTTCTCAACAAATTCAGTGTTAGCTTAAGTTCTAAAAGGTCAGCCATTTTATAAATCTGTACGAACGCACGCATATCACCCCATAATATATGCATATGTTATGTCAGTGCATAATAATATTTTTTTAAACAAAACAACTTTAAATGATTATTCTGGAGTGTATGTAGAAGCCGAGAGACTTCCTTCCAGCCTCTGGGATGACAGACTGCGGCTTCGGCGAACACACAAGCGGGGCCAGAAAATAGTACGGATGGCCACCGCTGCGTGGCGCTGAATGCCGGCGGCAGCCAATGAGAACCTTTCAAACATTCTAGGTCAGATGTCCTTTGTCTACTTATTGACTTTGTATATAAATATAACTGATGCAGAATACTAATAAAACTAGCTAAGAAATTATTTTTGGGCCATCGCTGGACTTGATTAATCGACACACCACACATATTCACCGTCTGAGACGACAACCGATGGATTGTCATCAAGCTTTCGTCCTCTTCCCTGGCTGCCAAAAGTGTCTGCTCTTTTTGATGGTCATCTCTGTCTTCTTCATCTGCGAGGTTTGTATCACCAGATTTCTCAATTTGTTTTTTTCTTCTGATTCCTCATTTATCCGAAATTTCGTTAGGATCGCGAAATCACTGTGCTGCATTCCAACCTTTCTCAGAGGGGAAGAAAATAATAAGGGCAAATATGGATATGGATTTTGGTACACGTTTTTATTATCTGAAAAGAGAGAATACTTTCACAATTAATAATCTCTCCTTAGATGTATAATAACGAAATTGTAGACAAGTGGACTTCAGGAATTAGTTTAAACATAGAGATAACCACCACCACCACCACCATAATAACGAAATGTCTTCGAGAGCTAAGAAAATTTTCAATTGGAAAATAAGAAAAAGTGATATATATAATATTAATAATAAAAAAGGTCAGGTGTTGGTATTAAAATAAAAAATAGCATATCCTGACCACGCTCATGTTAGATTTTTAGATGGCAGAGCGCCACCTAGTGGAACAGAAATCAAATAAACGTTGATTTAGCCTGTTCCCTGATTTGGCCAACCCATTTTCTTGATAAATCAAGAAAAGTCAACTACAAACGCGTTTGGGACTGTTAACCCTCGTAAGCGTGGTGCAGGTTGTAGCTCAACGACCAAAATTGTTTTGGTCCCTGAGGATTCTAAAGAAATAAAGAAATGGGTATTTAAGGCTAAACTTGCGTAAATACGCTGAAAATGCGATAAAAACAATAAAAAGTTTAGTTGATTTATGTTCCACACTAGATGGCGCTCTGCCATCTAAAAAGCTCATGTGAGCGTGGTCACAGGATATGACTTTTTTCATTTTGAAAGTAATATATTTTTGAATGATAAAAAGGGTCAATAATTATGTAACGACACGATATATAGATCATTATGGAGGATCAAAGATGGCCATTGTGGAACTTAAGTTCGTCAGAGATGTCTGTTCATCGACATTCCCCATCTTGGTGTTTTAAACGATTCCATAGATAACTCTCTTCGCTACACCAAACTCCGGTGTATCTTGTTCTATTTGTAATCTTTCATGAGAATTTGCTATCATTCCTGAAGAGCGTTGAATTATTGAGTCAAATTTTTGGAAAAATTCTTTCTGAATTCATTGATCCATCATATTCTAAAACATCTAATCCAAATTTGAAAGTTTAAAACATATATTTTATCGCCTATATATATATATATATATATATATATATATTTAAAAATGCCTATTTTGGATCATAAAGTTTTTATTTCCGATATTTCGTGAGGCAACTCGCCAAACTTCCTCTGGGAACAAAATCGCTTTAGAAAAGCTCGCGTATCATTTCGCGAGTATATACAACCGCTATAAAATTTAAATATCTAGAATCTACGGAAATGTATATACTCGCGAAATCATACGCGAGCTTTTCTAAAGCGATTTTGTTCCCAGAGGAAGTTTGGCGAGTTGCCTCACGAAATATCGGAAATAAAAACTTTATGATCCAAAATAGGCATTTTTAAATATTGTAATATATGGATTGCTCTATTTTCAAGCACATATATATATATATATTATATCTAGATATTATAAATATAAAAGCATAGGGCGCCTCTGCCGTCAAAATAAACGTCAAAACTAGACGCCATCTATTGACCGTCGCCGCAAACTAGCGGCCTCGGATCGGTGACAAAGCCACAATACTAGATTTGGCAAACTGAGAAGCGTTCATCTAGAGACCATGGTTTCCGACTAATGGCCCTCGTCAGCCTAGGGCGGACTTTGTTCCATGAGATTTACACGAGATCAGTTTGCCAAATCTGGTGTTGTAGCTTTGACACCGACCCGAGGCCGCTAGTTTTCTGCAACGGTCAATAGATGGAGTCTAGTTTTGACGTTAATTTGAAGGGAGAGGCACCCTATGCTTTTTTATAAATCAATTTTCTCCCGGAAAAAAATTCCTCGAAATATAAATTTTAAAATATTAAGAATAAAATTTATATATTAGGTTTCCTATGTCACGCTGCTCCAACAATGGGCCAGTCTGTAGGGCCCTGGCCGGGCTAAGACACCGTACACGGCCGTGCCAGTCCAAGCCATCGCCTGCGGGCCATGGTTTGTACGAACTCGAGCGAGTCCGATGGTTTAGTTCTTTCAGAAAAGGGAAGTAGAGGTCCATAGAGGTCCTAGGGTGGGCAACCTCCCTAGGATCCCTACGGCTCGAACCGCCACTATAAACAAAGGATAGTGCGCCGAGGCAGATACCTCCTGGGTGGTGGGATACTTTGCCCTCGAATAAACGATAAAAAGAAATAAAATAACTATATTTTAACAATCCTACTGATATTGAAACATACCAAACTAACTAAAACAAAAACGAAAAATGCTGATATTTATACAGTAGAACCTCCATGAGAGGACATTCAAGCTAGAGGACACCTCTCTACAAAGGACAGTTTTCATCACCAAAAATACCATTTTTACTATTTAGAAACTCTCCGGTAAGAGGACACCTTTTCCTAAAGGACACTTTGGCTCTGCAATTAGGTGTCCTTTACAAGGAGGTTCTACTAAACATAAATATATCATAATATTGATGTGATTCTTTGAGTTCTTGCCTGCCATATGGGTGACCTGGGTTCGATCCCAGCACAAGTCAGCTTAAAAAAATATATAGAAGTAGGACTCTTCGTCTTTGAGGAGAGCCCCTCTAGGTATATACATAGTTGTACATGGTATCTTTGTTCATGTGCTTTCCTCCTTTACTGTATCTCTTGGAATGCCGCTGGACGAAATTTGGCGAAACCGCTGAGAGGGTTTACCACTATAAACTAAGCTCTCTCAAATAATACTTTTTATACAGTAAAACCTCCATGAGAGGACACTCACGCTAGAGAGCACCTCTCTACATAGGGCAGTTTTCATTTGCAAAACTACCATTTTTACTATTTTTCAACTCTCCGGTAAGAGGACAACTCTCTATAAAGGACACTTTGGCTCTGCAATTAGGTGTCCTTTACAGGGAGGTTCTACTGTAATTGCAGTGAGGTTTATATAGAGAGACAATATTTGATAATATACACTTGTATATCATAAGAGAAACATATTGACAAAAAGAAACTTATTCTACAATTAGGTAACCATAGGAATTTCACACATAGAAAGGTAAAGTTTCAGCCATCTCTGTTCTTTATATCAAAATGTCTTCCGTCACCAACTAGTTAAACCAAGAATCCAATCAACATCCACTTGTGGCCAGTTGAACGACAGCTAGCATCCTTGTCAAAATAACAAACAACACAGGCGTACAAAAGCCTTTATTAAGACATAGACATGTAGTTTTATACATGAATTCGCCTAGGATTCTGAAAAAGGGAAATAATAAAATCTATTTCCATTAATGATGATAATGCAGATAATACGTGTGATAATCTGTGTATAGGAATTTGTAACCCCACCACAATCTATGCAAAATGTATCGTCAAAAGGTTTAATAAAAGTTAAGCCTCGCGACAAGGGAAAGAACAATTAACAGGATTGCATCATCTCCAGGAAGTAAAGGTCACTGCCCTGGACCCATAAAACTTAAGTTCAAAGGCCTTCTTCTTCCTGGAGGATTGCAATCATGGCGACAATGGAGGTACTAAGCCAATCACATTTAAGCATGACAAATCAACAACCAATCACCTTTAAGCATGACCAATTGATAGCGAATTGTTTGGTTTCTTCAAGGAATCGGGCTACGATGGTGAACACTTCTTTATTTAAGAACGGAACTTTCTAACTAACTGACAACATCCAATTGTCTCTATATATATCCTAACTCGAGCTGTCTATATGCAAAACCATATTTACATCTGAATATTTACAATTACGTCACATCTCCCCTCTTAGAGATTAGTTCTAGTCATCTCCAAAACGTCTGGGCGGACGAACTGTTCTTCCAGAGCGAGTCCTATAAAGAGCCTCTTTAGGAGATGTTGATGAATCGGTCACATCCGTAGGAGCATCTGAAGTGTGTGTGTTGGCTTCTGGGTAATTTACATATGGCTCTTCGTCTGGCTCGAAGTGTGGAGGCCCTGGAGACCTCTGACCAGTAGGAAGCAGATGGAAGCGATTTCTTCTAACACTTCCTCTCGGTGTATCAACCATATAAGATCTAGGAGTATCTGCTTTGGAAATGATGACTCCGGGAGTTTTAAGGTCCGTCAGCCAAACTCGATCATTTACATCCAATGGAGGCAGTTCTCGTACTCCTTTTGCTCGATCAAAGTAGTATTTTTGTTTTTCCCTTTGAATAGCTTCTTGATTTTTCAAATTCTTTAAATTGGGTGGTTGGTGTTGTTTCGTTGGTGTTGGAATAGTGGTGCGAACCCGCCGTCCCATGCTAAGTTCTGCTGGGCTGAAGCCATTTGCAAGTGGTGTAGCTCGATATGCCAGCAAAGCCAGATATGGATCCTTTGACTTGCTAATTCTTTCTTTAACAATTTTTACGAAAGATTCTATGAAGCCGTTACTCTGCGGGTATCTTGGACTGGAGGTGACATGAGTAAATCCGTATTCGTAGGCAAATTCCTTGAATAGTGATCCGAACTGGGGGCCATTGTCACTCCGAACCTCCAAAGGAATACCGTGCCTTGCAAAGATGGAATTACAGTGGACTATTACGGAAGCTGATGTCATGTCCTCTAATCTTGCAATTTCTGGGTATCTTGAATAATAGTCTGCTATTAACAAGTAGTTTTGGCCCTTTAGTGTAAAGAGGTCAACTCCAACTTTCTCCCAAGGGCAATTTGGAAGCTCTGAGGGTAATAGTGGCTGATGTCGATTTGTTCTTTCCTCAATACACATAGGACATGTTCGGACCATCTCCTCAATTTCGCTTGTGATCCGGGGCCACCAGACGGATCCTTTGGCCCTTTCCCGACATTTCACTATCCCAAGGTGTCCTTCATGGATTCTTTGGAGCAACCCTTTCCTGATATTCTCTGGGATAACGTATCTTGACCCTTTCAGGAGAATACCATTCTCAACGGAGAAATCATCCTTTGCTGGCCAATATTGACTTTCGGACATGGAGACATTTGTTCTCTCCGGCCATCCTTCCTGGGTGTATTTAATAATGTTTTGTATAACCTGGTCTTTGTCTTGACTTTCTTTTATTTCCTTTACTCGGACATCAGATATGGGCATAAATGAGACAACCTGTTGAACGTAGGCACATAACTCCTCCTCCAATTCCTGAGTCCCGACTTTCATCCTAGGTGATCTAGATAGCGCATCCGCCACTATCAAGTTCTTTCCTGGCGTATGTACGATCTTATACGAATATCTCATAATCCGTAGTCTCAATCTCTGAATCCTAGGTGTGAGATCATCGATGTTTTTGGAAGTAAAGATCGGTACTAGTGGTTTGTGGTCGGTTTCAAGAGTGATCACCAGGCCTTGGATGTATTGCTTGAATTTCTCACAAGCCCAGGTGATAGCCAGCGCCTCTTTTTCGATTTGAGCATAACGCTTTTCTGTTTCAGAGAGCGTTCTAGAAGCATAAGCGATGACTTGTCTCAGTCCATCTTTGGTTTGCCATATTACTGCGCCTAGCCCAAAAGATGAAGCATCGGCTGATACTGTGATAGGCAAAGAAGGATCATATAAGGCTAGCCCTTGCGCAGAAGTGAGATTTTCCTTTATTTGGTCAAATGCCCGATCTTGATCATCTCCCCAAATCCATTCTTCTTTCTTTGATAGTAACTTGTTCATTGGATGCGCTATCTCCGCTAAGTTGGGGACAAATCTAGCTGAAAAATTTACCATTCCTAAAAATTGTTTTAGTTCCTTGACAGATCTCGGTTTGGGAAACTCCAGTATAGCTCGTTTTCTTTTGGGGTCTACTTGAATCCCGTTAGGACCAATTTGATGACCTAAAAACTTAATAGTTGTAACTGCAAATTTGCATTTATCCTTGTTCAAGGTAAGTCCCGATTTAGAAACTCTTGTTAATACTGTTTCGAGTCTTTTATCATGTTCTTCTTGGCATGGACCATAAACCATTATGTCATCCATATGGCACAGAGTTCCTTCCAGTCCTTCCAATATTTGACCCATTCTTTTCTGAAAAATTTCCGGAGCGGAAGAGATACCGAAAGGTAACCTCTTAAACCGAAATCTCCCAAATGGAGTGATAAATGTGGTAAGTGCTGACGACTCTGAAGACAGTGGTATTTGCCAGAATCCACTATTGGCATCCAACTTTGTGAATACTTTAGCTCCTTTCAACTGGGCTAGCGTATGTTCTACCACCGGGATTGGGTGTATTTCCCTTAGAATATTTTTATTGAGTATCGAGAGATCGACACATATTCTTAATTTTCCCGAAGGTTTTGCAACGAGAACCATGGGCGAACACCATTCCGAAGAACCCTCAACTTTTTCAATTACGCCATTTGATGTCATTCTCTCCAGTTCCATTTGAAGTTCTTTCATTAGAGGTATAGGTACTCTTCTTGGTGTATATATCGAATAAGGTTTTGCCCCTTCTTTCAACTTTATTTCGTATGGAATGTCTAATTTTCCCAGTCCATTAAATAACTTAGGAAATTTGAGCATTGGGTCTAGCTTGGTAGGAGTATGATCTTCGACAATATTTATCCTCCTAACGAGACCTAGGATCTCGCTAGCCCTACAGCTTAGTAAAGGTCGGGCAACCCCTTTAGCGATGTAGATGGTCTCTTCGCACTTCTGCCTTTTTGATTCCAAAAAAAGCCTGGAACATTCCATTTACCTCTATCTTCTTGGAAACAGCAAAAAGATTCTTATCGGCCTTCTCCGTCTTAAGGTATCCAAAATGTTGCAAGTATATCCCTTCTGGCATAACCGAAACCTCTGCTCCTGTATCGATTTTGAATTTTATTGGCTGGTCATTCACCTTTATCACTTCACACCACTTATCTTCCGCATTCTCCTGCATTCCCACTATTCCAATGAATGCATAATTTTGGGAGCTTGATACTTCTTGTACGGTTTTAGTGTGACAAACCTTGGCAAAATGACCTTTCTTTCTGCACTTGTTGCAAATAGCATCCTTAGCAGGACATTGTTCTTTCGAATGTCCTTGGTAATATCCACATCGGAAACATTTACGTTTCTCATTAGAAGACCATCCTTGAGGATTATTTGGAAAATTAGAATTGTACGTTTTTGTACCTTTCATTCTTGTTTTCTGAAAAATTGTGCCATCTCTCCCTCCTTTCCTGTTTATCACATCCACGTTCCGATTTTCAGTGTCTTGCCTTATTTCTTTTTGTTGATTTTTTACACTTTCTGATTGGCGCACTATCTGGATTGCCTTCTCCAAGGTTAGTTCCGATTCCAACTGTAATTTCTCAGAAAGTTTAAAGTTTTTTACTCCAACTACCAACCGATCCCTGTGATCATCTCTTCTTTTAAGATACCATAGCTGCAGGTTTCTGCCAGCACGTAGAGATTGGTTATGAATTCCTCTACAGGTTCCGTCTCCCCTTGACTTCTTCTATTGAATTTTGCTCTTTCATAAATAACGTTTCTTTTTCCTATGAAATAGTCCTGAAATTTGGACACCACTAGTTTATAGTCATCAATTTGCGCTTCACTTAAGTTAAATAAGATCAAGATTTCTTCTGCTTTATCGCCCATTATGTAAATCAGAGCATTTACTTGCTCATTTTCACTTTTCTCTGAAAGTCCTGAAGCGATTCTATATCTTTGAAATCTTTTGAACCATATCGGCCATTCATTAGGTTTACAAAAATTAAATCCTTCTGGAGCAGCTATCTGCATATAATTAGCCATTTTTTTCTTTTCTTAAAAAAAAAATCTTATATTTCAACTTTATAATTTTGAAAATTGCTTTTACGCTTTTACCGCTTTTACGCTGCCACCATGTTTGGTTTCTTCAAGGAATCGGGCTACGATGGTGAACACTTCTTTATTTAAGAACGGAACTTTCTAACTAACTGACAACATCCAATTGTCTCTATGTATATCCTAACTCGAGCTGTCTATATGCAAAACCATATTTACATCTGAATATTTACAATTACGTTACACGAATCATCAGAGAGCACGTGGAAGGATCTCCACCAATGAGAAGTCGAGAGAGTTAATGACGATGATCTCGGACAAGAAGTTAAAAAGAAGGTAGGTGACCGTGCTACGAGCTAGGTGTGCTCAACATAGGCTCCAACCAAGGTAGTGTACGCTCCATCATGTGAAAGGCAAATACCTCCAGTCAGTCTCATCATTCTCCCTTTCGCAAGGTCTATTTTCTACCCCATCCCGGTGTGCTCGTTCTTCCCCTGTGGAAAACCACCATTCGACCAAGACTGCGCCATCAATCACCAATCCAATCATATCCACCCAACCACACAATTCGCCAGCAATCCCACAGTAAGTCAACACCCCAAGTCGACACCTCAACCCCAATTCGACCGAGAGTCGACACGATCCCACAGTGACTCGACACGATTCGACATAGAATTCGCCACGATCCGACATACGTATATACAGGAACATGTTAGTCGTTGACCTCAGTCTCATACAGAGATATGTATGGTATGTCCGAGAATAAAAACAAATAACGAACTGGAGAGAGCCACAGCCTACAAGACTGAAAGAGTTTTTTCCCCCAACTTTTCTCTTAATCCCATTCAGAGATCTAGGTGTGTATGCCCCTTTTATATAATTACATCTAATATATTGCTATTAACTCAATTTTATTAATTAATTATATACTTGATAGTGGACATTGCGACTACTGTGATAGAGATGCACGGGGACATTTGAGGCTCTTCATTGGACACGACAACAACAATTATATACTTAAGAAATATGAAAGAATTAAAGCACAAATGTTTCTTTCATACATAAAATAAACTTCCACTGTCCTTACTGCCATTTAAAAATATTGGGAGAACTTGGCTCATCAGTGGTGAACCCTCCCAGTGGTTTCGCCGATTTAATCAATCAGACCGCTTTATATATAATACTGTATTAGACAATTCTGCTTATATATGCTGCAAAAAAGGACGGGATTTTAGAAATGGTACTCAAGCAAACTATGGACATAAGCTTTTAGGACAGAAGAATCCCCATATATATATATATATAAAAGTTAGTGTATGTATTTATATGTATGTATGTATGTTTGTCGGCTATACACGTCCAAAATACGTAACTAATCTGACTGAAATTTGAACAGTATATAAAGTAGAATCTGGAAAAACTTATAGTGAAAATTTCAGGTTTCTATCCCGAATATTCGTCGAGTTATTTGCAAATTTGCGTTGCAAATTTTCCCTTTCGCTCGTGAGCAGCGCCTCTAGCGGGGAAGATGGGAGGTAATATCAGCTGACCTAATGTACATGTAAAGTTTGGAGCGGGTCGTTTCACAAGAGTGACATCCACGGCGCCAATTTATAATTGTAACGAATAGTATTTGAAAATCAAAATAATATAATTTTCAAATATCGTTGTGAAAATTTATATTTTTATATTTTAAAAACACACAAAGTTTGAAACAGGACGTTTCACAAGAGTGACTTCCACGGCGCCCTTTATAATTGTAACGAACAGTATTTGAATAAAAATATTTAATTGGGTAAAACCTGGGCGTTGCCCGGGTCATTCGGATAGTTATATATAAATGAATGTTTCATCGCAGTGAGGAGAGTAGAAGTTTGTTTTAAAGCGTAAAAGAAACATCCGTGCTTTAATGCTTTCATTTCTTATGTTTAGATGGCGCGTTATTTCTTTATAATTGATTATAAATTATGCTGAGGTATTTTCTTTAAATCAGTTCAAGAATCACAGCTTTCATTCAATGATCAAAAGAAGTGAAACTATATGGTATAAGGTTGTCATAAAAGTTCGTGTTTTTCTTTAAACGTTGTTTTTCTTATTACTTGGCGAATACTATCATTACGGCGAATACATAATAATACAATTACTTTATACATAATACAAAGACATTATACATAACGGCGAATAATATTATTACGACGAATACATAATAATACAATTACTTTATACATAATACAAAGACATTATACATAACGGCGAATAATATTATTACGACGAATACATAATAACACAATTACTTTATACATAATACAAAGACCGTGCGGCCACGCGTCGCGCGAGCTCCGCGTATTTCGCCTCTGGCGAGTGTATGGATCCCGGCGGTACGCCGAGTATGATACGGGCGGAAAGCCCATCAAAAGCCGAAGAGAAGCCTGTAAGGCACGGCTTTCAAGCTCAGCCATGTGCTGAAATACAGGGTGATCCAAAAGTCCCGCACTATTTTAAAAATTAATAACTCCGCGAATATTTGCGCTAGAGCAATGCGGTAAACACCATGGTGTTCAGGATGCAATGGGATTTTTTATGGCAAATAATGAAAATTTCGAAATTGATTTTAGTTACAATTTTATTCGCCAGATGGCGCACTACCAGAATCCGAGATTCAGCGGCCAAATTGTTTGATAAATTGAAAAATATAACTGATCGACACGTATTTTTCCTTTTTGAATAGCAGGAAAGAACCCTAATAACATCAAATAACAAATTAATAAAACACCACTTCGCCAAAAGTATGAAGAATTGGTTAACAATTTTTAAATACAATCAGAGATATGTAAAATAGGTAAATGCAAATTGAAACATGTAGCAAAAAAAAAAAAAATAATATTTTAGATACGGTTTGTGTTTCCGAAGAAAATAAATTTCTAATATTTTTTTAATTCAACTCTCTCTCAGTATCGATTATATTTATTTTAATTCATTTGAAAAATATGTATCTATCTCTGATAATTTATTTTACTCGGGAATGCCGTTGTTGTTGTCGTGTCCAATAAAGAGCCTCAGATGTATCCATGCATCTCCATCACAGCAGCAGCAATGTCCACTATCTTGGGTGTGTAAAGCTGCTGCTCTGGGTCTATGTCAAATTCCTGCAAGGCTGCGGTCATTGCTGGCTATGAGAATATGTGGGTAGGTGTAAGTTCCATACCAGGACAATTGTTGCATGCCCTATAGGTTATTGTGCCATCTGGATGTATTGTCATTCCTTTATAGTGTTTTGTTCTAAGTCTTGTTATAGTTTTTTTCATTTTTCTCTCAGAGTTTATTTCGCATTTTGATCTTTTCTTATTTATTGTTTAATTATCTTGTATTTTGACAAAGAATCAGCGTCAAATAATGACATTTGTTCTTTCCTTTGGCTCAACTTTCTGGCTTCCTTTGCCAATTCAGATGCCATTTCATTACCCCCGATCCCAGCATGGGCAGGGATCCATTGTAGAATGCAGTTATTCTCCAATGGTTCCAGTTGGGTAAGTAACGAGTGTATTTTCCGTGTGATTTTAGTATTGCCCTTCTGAATTGCTTCTAGAGCGGATATGGAGTCGCTGTATATTAAATTTCCTTCTGCTTGATGCAGGGATGGTTGGTTAAGGCATACATCAAGGGCTTTCCAGATAGCCGTCAGTTCACAAGTGAAGTTTGACGAAATCTGTCCTGCTCCTTCTTTGATTTTGATGTGCGTTCCATCTTGCAGCATTATGTTAATTCCGGCCCCTCCATAACTCAGGGTAAGGTCTGAAGATCCATCTGTATATGCTGTTAAAGGGGATGGCCTAGCATTTTTAATCAAGAATTTGTACTATGAGGACATAGCCGTTAATATTTCAAACACATTAGACCTCGAAGCCCAAGATATCAAAGTCTACCTCAATCAAAACAAAGCCATCAACATATACAATATGTATCACCCTCCAAACAATACACTTATTGACGATGGAACAATGGCTCAATTTCTTACAGACAACTCTTATTGTAGGTGACCTTAATACCAAACATCAACTATGGGGATGTTCCACGCCAAACCCAAGAGGCAAAATACTTTCAAACATATTTGACGACAATGCCATCATGTGCTTAAATGATGGGAATCCTACCCATCATTCATACAGCTATAATACTGCACAAGCCCTTGATATAAGTTTTTACTATCCTGACATTTTCCACAAATGCAAATAGCAAATATTAAAAAGTATTGTAAGTAATCATTTGCCTAATTTGATAGAAATTAGCTCCAAGACCAAAACCAGCTCAATTAAGAAAAATTCTGGAACTTCCAAAAGGCTAATTGGATATCTTTCGAAAACACCATTATTAAAGCAGCCACAGTTTCAATACCAAGAGGTAATATTAAGAAATGGATTCCAAATTATACACACCAGGCAAAAAATATTCAAACACTTATAACTAAAGGAAATGAACTACAAAAAAGAGCACCCAAAACCAAACAAATTGTAGAACTGAACTGAACATTGTGAATGCAAAAATAAAAAGATTATACGCAAATGTGAAAAGGGAAAAATGGAAACAAACTTGTGAAAACCTGAACCCAAGAAACCCAAATACAAAACTTTGGAATTTGGCAAAACAAATTGACAGATCCCAGTCACAAACCGAAAAAACTAATATGATTAAGAATACAGATGGTACACCAGCAACTAATTACAAAATTGCTGCCAATCTTTTAGGTAATTCATATCAAATAAGTAGTAAAATCAAGGTTGAAACAAAGGCCCGAAGGATTATTCATGACTGTAAAAATGTCACCAGCACTCATAATATTTTCCATGAAAAAAATCAATATGAAAGAGCTATAGCTTATGCATTAGAAAACACTGACCTAAACAAGACTCCTGGGCCAGATGGAATCCATGGCCGAATGATATCAAACTTGGGCAAAATTGGCAAAGAAAGACTTCTTAATATTTTCAATAACTCCTGGAAAACTGGAAAATTGCCTCAAGACTGTAAAATGCAACAATAATTCCCATTTAAAAACTTGACAAATCTGCTGATGACCCAAAAAACTACCGACCTATCTCCCTCACAAGTATTTGCTGAAAATTAATGGAAAAAATTATACTCAGACGACTCACCTACCACCCCGACACAAGAAATCTCTTACCAGAAGAACAATATGGATTTAGGAAAGGACATGGGACAATAGACCAACTCTTATTTTTCACACAAAAGGTAAAAGATGCACAAAACAGAAAACCAACTAACCACACAATAGCTGCTTTTTTAGACCTTACACAAGCTTTTGATAAGGTATGGAAAAACAAGTAATTACAAAATTATACAAACATTTCAAAAGTGATGGAAAAGCCATCACTTGGATGAATGATTCCCTTAAAAATAGATACATCAGGGTCAAATATAATGGCACTCTATCTAAAACCTTCAAATTGTATCAAGGATTACCACAAGGATCAGTCCTTAGCCCAAATCTCTTCACCCTATTTATTGCAGGCATAGAAGAAAATTTTTCACATAAAACCAGTATTGGACTTTTCGCTGGTTACATTATTCTATGGAGCAGCAACACTAACTGGAAAAAAGCTGAAAGAGATTTGAACAAGACTCTTCTCCACCTAGAAAAATTTGCTAATAAACATAAATTAGAATTTAACCCCCAAAAATCTGAAACCTGTCTTTTTACTACCGATAAGAAACTATACAAAATAAGACCAAATATTTTTCTGAAAGAACACCAATTGCAATATAATAAACATCCTAAATATCTCGGCTACACCCTGGATCCAGACATTTAACTCCAGTAAACATATTGAAGGAGTTGTTAGAAAAGGAAGAGACCGACTAAAAATCTTGAAATGTATTTCAGAAAGAGTGGGGAGCTGAAGCAACAACACTAAAATTAACTTACACATCTCTAATGAGACCTATCTTGGAATATGGATATCAAATCTATGGTACAGCATCTGAAACAAATCTAAAATCACTGGAAAGGATACAACTAAATGCAGCTAGAATTATTACAGGTCTTCGAAATACCTGCCCTAATAATATTGTACTTTACGAGGCAGACATTATGCCCTTAAAGGATAGAAGAAGCTACAATCTGCCAAAATATATAAACAAAATCAAGAGTTATGAAAACAAACACAGAACTTTCAATTACATACTTAATTGGGAATCCAATATAAGACTCAAAAAAGAAGGCCCTCTCCACCTGGCCAAAAGAAATTGATTTTTAAAATATAAAGTGGAAAAATATTATTTAGCAGAAAAAATATCTCCATGCGAATCACTAACAAAATGTTATTTTTAATGCCACTTTAAATGAACCCACCAACAAACAATACCAAAATCCAGAATACTTAAAACAATTATCATTAGAAATAATTAATAAAATTCCTAAAAATGTAATAACTATCTATACCGATGGTAGCAGAGACGAGTTTGGACACACTGACAGTGACTCTCTCATTAAAACCACAAATGGCAATGAGAAAATAAACAGAAGAAACCCAGTTTTTTGCCGTGTTCAGATTCGAACTTATAGCCATCTATGAAGCCTTAAAATCCATCAGAAACACTAAACATCACGATATATGGATTCTTACTGATAGTAAAAGTGCCATACAACACTTGAGTCACACAAGGGAACTTAGAGACAAAGTAAGCCGGAACATAATTGGTTATCTCCAAAAACTCTCAATACCTCAAAAATTCACCTTCAATGGATACCCTTACATGTTAGCATTGAAGGCAATGAAGCTGCTGATGCGCTAGCGAAAAAAGGCACAAAAGAACCCTTACTACAGAAAAATAAACTTACTTTTAAAGAAATAGAAACAGTAGCCAAAAACAAAAATAAACAAGAACTGGAGGATCCCACCTAAGCACAGTTGGTACACCCTAGAAGCAGATGGCCACCCAGACCTTTCGGTCCACAAGCCGGCATCCGAAGTATGCCCTTCGCTGCTATTCTGTTCAACTCATAAGCCAAGTAACGGTATCCAAGCTAGAGCTTGGACATTGTACCTGGAAACACCACCTCCCAGACAACGTGTCTGGAAGGATTTCTATACCGGTGGCCTTTAAACACAGCAAAAGAGGAAACTATTTACTGTGTCCAGCAGGGACCGCGGGGAGGCGGCCCCCGGTCGACTCTGTTCACTCACAGTTGAGGAAAAGCTCAGATGCCACGTCGGGGTCTTTCTCAAGAAGCTTGCTGTGGTTTCTCAGCAGCTTACTCTCGATCGCGCCCCTCGCCCTCCTTCTCTCTTCCTGCACACCCACTACCCTTGGACAATCCAAGACGTAGTGGCGTGCATCCACATCCCTTTCTTCATAGACGCAATCAGGGTTTCTCTTAATTTTAAATCTGTGGAGACTTGGGGAAGAGCCCATGTCCCGAACTACCCTAATGAATTTGTGGGACATTACCTTACAGAGGTACTTGGGTGTTGTTACCCAATTGAATACCTCTCTCCCTTCACACTTTTCCTCCATCTGTCCAACCATAAGTCCTGGACGTGCCCCCTGATCCTCCTATAAACTTCTTTCTTGGTCACTGGGGTCCTCAGTGATCTACCTCTAAAGCATCCTGCCTTAGCGAGCCTGTCTGCGAACTCATTATCTTCGATGAGGCTGTGTCCCCTAACCCTCCGGAGCCCGCGTTATCATCTCCAGCTCCTGGATTATTTGATGCGCGAGTTGCCCTTTCACCAGATTGATGGCGACGAGGGCCGACATACAAACTGAATAGAGGCGGTCCGGGCTGAAGTTCTTCTCGGCACACACTCTGAGGGCTACCCTGATCGCAACCAGCTCGGCTGAAAAGACCAATTCGTCCACTCTGAGTGTTAAGCTTTCTTGGAAGATCAGCTCACCATTAGTGAAAATCACTACTCCAGCTCCAGTATTGGTTCCAGACTTGCTACCATCAGTGAAAACCTCCGTGTCAATCCCTGTCGGCCCTCCAGGACTCCAATTCCACTTTGGCAACCACTGCGGAGGCTTCCTTGGGTCCCTCTTCCATTCCAGGGCACCCGCTTCAAGTCCCAGGGCATCTTCCCTGTTCTCCCAGATCTTCTGTCTGATGGTCTCCTCCTCTAGTTTCAATCCCAGGGGAATAAGCCCAGCGAGGACCAAAAAGGCCTCACTGCTGGTAATGCAATATCCCCCTGTGATTCTGAGTGCCGCTGTCGTCTGCACGCTCTCTAGAGTTTTTGCCACCTTCTGATCCCTGTTATAGCAGGATTGGCTCGACACAGGAGAGGCAGAGGTTCCTAAAAACAGTACCCTCCTTCTCCCCCCCCCCTATTGAGAGCCAACCAGGACAGGCCTGCACAACTCCTCCCTGCCTCTCGTCACCATCTCCTCCGCCTGGTATTGCCAACCCATCTTGTCATCAATGACCACCCCCAGGATGGTCATCCTATTGACCAACGCTACCCTCCGTCCTTTCATCCGGATAGCCGGCTTGTGCTCCCATTTGATCCTTTTCCTTTTAGTTCTTATGTCCCTAGGCTTAAAGCCGAGGGCTTTAGTTTTGGAGACATTGAACTTAAGGCCAGAGTCATGGGGCCAGTTCGAGAGGATTTGGAGAGAATCTTCAACACACTTCTCAGCCTTCGCTCTCGAAGCAGCCTCAATGATGAGGAACTGGTCGTCAGCATAGAGAACCAGCCAGGCTCCCTCAGGTAGCTCCTCCTGGAAAACGGTGTTTACCAGGATATTCCACATAATAGGTCCGCAGTAAGAGCCCTGGGGGCAACCCCTAGCACAGTTTCTTTCCAACTTCCGCCCACCAAAACTGAGGCTAATCCGTCTATCCCTCAGGAAGTCACGAACCAAGCTGCACAAATTATCAGGGCAACCCATGTCCATCAAATTTCATCAGCTTGTTCCAGCTCATGGAGTTGAACGCGCCATCAATGTCCAGGGCCACGAGAAGAACCCAAGCACCCTTATTTAAGCCCATCTCAACCCCCTCTAACACCTCGTTCAGAGCCGTGGTTGTGGAGTTCCCTTCCCTAAAACCATGTTGGAAAGAGGAAAGGAGCTCATTACTCTCTAGCCAGTGCTTCAGTCGCTGAGATAGTAGGCTATCCAGGACCATACCTAGACACACTAGTAAAGAAAGCGGACGATAATCATTAAGAGAATTACCCTTTCTACCAGACCTTTCGAGAAGCACTACTCGGGCAACCTTCCATGACTCAGGAAAAGTACCAGTGTCCAGACACCTATTGAAAAACCTGGCAAGAAGTGATGGGTGCATTCTTAACAGGGCTTTCACGACCGTGTTATCGATCCCTTTGGGACCAGGAGATTTCCTTTTCCCGAACTTGAAAGCCGTCAGTTTCACTTCATTCTCAGAAAAGGGCGGATCCATCAAACCACAAGTGGTCAGAGAGATCTCGTCCTCTGGTTCCTCGTTTCCGAAGTGCCGATCCAAGTTGTTTTATTTTATCTTCTGCTTTCGAGCGAGTAGGTCTAGAACACATTCTCTCTGAATTTTCTCATTGTTGGTGGATGAAACAGCACCAGTGATTATTTTGTCCGCTTTTGCTTGTCTTACTTTTAGTGATGAGCTTGAGGGAGCCCAGACCGGTGTTGCATATTCCATTATCGGCCTTATTAAGGTGATATATGTTGTTCTGAGAATTCTGGGTTTTTCTCCCCAATTTGTTCCACATAGCCATCTCAGAATGTTTTGTTTTCTGGTAGCTCTATTTGAGGTGCTAATTATGTGCTTTGAAAATTCCAATTCCTCATCAATGACAGTTAAAATAATTTTATTGACATCTTGTCAATACATACAAAGTGCACAGTCTGCACTAATTAAAAAAAAGATAATATGCATTATATACATGTGATATCTTGGGACCTCTGGGACCAGTGTTACCTGATGCTAGACGAACCTCGATGTCAACTCTACCGTGCAGTCGTGGTGGAAGGCGACACAGCTGGGCCAAAGGTGAAATAAGCAAATAGAGATTCCACTTAGAAGCGTCTGAACGTCAAGAAGGAATGGGACGAGGAGATTTCTGGCAGGAAAGGGTTTACCTTTTATCGGAGCGTCCGGTGGACAGGGACTGGAACGAAGACTAACTGAGGATCGGGGCCTCCTTTTATAGCTGAGCTGGGTCCGAACAGGTAACGGCTCTTTTCTGACGTGAACAGGGGGGGAAGTTTTATTATCCAGGAGGGCCACGACCTCGTAAAAGTTGGACTGGGTTTGCTAGGCCTTCTCTCCTATTTTCACCTAAGCCTGATTAGTTTTAACCTTAATTTTCTCCCGTTAGTCTCCATTCCTTCTATCTGTACAGTTGCTAAACTTTATTAGATTCTTACGCGGTACAGATTGATGTTAGTTGAGGCTTTCTATTTGCAGTAAATAAGAAGTTATATACAATTACGTGGTGGAACATGTGGTAGTAAATATCTGGACTATTTACAACTATTCCATGGTCTTAAATCATCACATACACTATGTACAATTAATATGGCGCCTCTACCAGCGCTGCAGAGTTTGGTGGAGAATCGCCAATGGGTCTCCAGCGACACCACGCATTTTGCGATCTACGATGAATACTTAGATCGCGTACTTCGCCGCTTATGAGATGGTGATGGCGCGGTCCTCGAGACCAACTGGAAAGATCCAGGACTGCAGTATCACACGTTCTTCCTTCCTTGGAAAATTCTCCATTGACCCAAACCTTTAACCTTCTTCCCCTTAAGAAGTCTGCAATCCAGGTTAAGGTTTCTCCTCTTACTCCGATGTTGTACAGCTTTTCACGTAATTTCTCCCTCCACACTCGATCAAAAGCTGAGGTCATATCAAGGAATATAGCCGTGGTCTTCTTTGGCGGTTTTTCCTGGAAAGAATCTATTATTGATTGACAGTTGATCAGTCGTACAGTGCTGGGATCTATAGGCAGTTTGGTAGAAGTTTATTTTATTATTGTTAGTGAGCCAGACTATGAGCCTAGAGTGGATAATTCGTTCTGTTATTTCACAAAGTAGGCTGGTGAGAGCAATTGGCCGATAGTTCTTGGATTCCTTGGCATCTTTGTTTGGTTTCAGTATTGGCACAGTAATTGATATCTTCCAATTCTTTGGTAGTTCACCAGTTTACCATGAAATGTTCAGTATTCGTAGGAGTTGTTTATTAGCTTTGTCTTCAAAGTGTTTAATCATTTGACCAAAAATTAGATTATCTCTTGGTGACCTCTTAGATTTTTTTATTGATGAGTTTAGCTCATTCAGTGTGAAGTCTCTCGAGAAAATATCTTGTTGATGGAAGTTTCTTGCTTGTTTAACTAACTGGTTTATATTATTTTTAGAGTCCTGTCTTCAATCGTATATTTGAGTATGGAAGTGTTAGTCATCTGTTTGTTCTCGTTCTCGCTGTTCTATTCATATCGGTTAGAGTATTGGAGGATTGGTGTTGGTTTTGATTCTTTTCTAACACTCTAATCATATTCCAGTGTTGGCTGTCCTTTCTTGGATCCATTTTTTCGCAGAACTATGCCATTTTTCTCTTGTTTGCATATCCAAATTTCTTGTTCTATTTTGTGACTAATTTCAATGTGTTACTTTCTCTTTTCTTCTGTTTTATTTTTTTAAAGAAGTTCATTGATATTGTCTCTCTCTGCAATCATTGCCTCGATGTTGTGGTCCTTCCAGTAAGGTATCCACAGATCTAACGTCTCCTTCTAGGTATCGATGCTTTTGCAGCTTTTGATATATTCGAAGAGAAGTTTTCCAAGTTTTTGTCAAGCGTTCTGTAATTCAATTTTTCGTTGCACAGTTCTTCAAGCTTTTCTGTGAATTTTTTTTTCAAGTCGGCTTTCCCAAAGTTCCATGTTATTTTATTCTGTTGGACATTCTCAATTTTGAAGTTTAGGGTTGTTAAAATTGGTCTGTGGTCACTGATTGCACCTCTCAGGATTTTCCATTGTGTTGTGGGTGCGATGTTGAAATTTATCGCTGTGATGTCTATTGCGGATTCTGTCCCCGTCGACTTGGATAGATAGGTGTTCTCTCCCTTATTTAATGGTGTAAGGTCGAGGTCGGTGACCTTTGTTATCCTGGACAGATGATCCCCAAGTTGAACTTTTGGCGTTAAAATCGCCGAGTATGATTGTGATATCCGAAGAGGCTTCACTTAATGTCTCTATTGTGTGTACCCATACAAAATTCAAAGATTTCACGAGCTGAAAGTTGACGATTTTGAGATGCGTCAAGAATTCGCTGCATGGGTTTTCCGGAAAATTGATATTGATGAAAACTGGCTGTCGAATGTTCTGTGGACAGATGATGCTCACTTTTCTCTAAACGGAGAATCTAACATTCAAAACAGCCGCTTTTGGGCGACAGAAAACCCTAGGATTTTTACAGAAATGCCACTTTATCAGCCTAGAGTTACAGTTTTGTGTGGGTTCACTTCTTCTTTTATTATTGGGCTATTTTTCTTTGAAAAATCAATGGAAGAACTTTTAAAACCGTTTTTGTAACTGGTGAACGTTATGTTCATATGGGGTATTCCCATATTGAAGGGAAAAAGCACTAAGCGAAATAACATTCATGAAAGTTGGAGGACCTCCTCATATCTCCCGAGGTTCCAAACAATTGCTGAAGGATACGTTCGTTGAAAATCGTGTGATAAGTCGCCACTTTATATACCAGTGGCCTCCAAGATCACCAGACTTGAAGCCTTGCGATTTTTGTTTATGGGGGTACATTAAATCGTGTGTTTATCGATGCTGGTCTACCACATTGGCCATGTTAAAGGCTTCTATCAGATGGCACGTTTTATCAATTTCAACAGATATGTTATTTAATGCTGTCCATTCTGTCATTTATCGTCTGCAGGCGGTGATTGAGAATGAAGGGTGCCACATTGAGCAAGGATTGTGACCTAATACAAGAGAGAAGGCAGTTACCTCATGTGTTATATAAGCTGCCATGTATTATATTATCTACCAATATTTTGCAGCTCTTCGTGTTGGGACATGGGATAATAAATGCTGTCCTCACATCTTGACTCTTTTTTTTTGTGAACAGTAATATTTTGTTTGTCATTTGCTCACATATTATTTCGTGCAAACCAGAGTGTTATAACTTCTCGAATAACACTGGTGTACACAATTTTTCCCCTTATGTTTAGTCTATCGCTTTTCGCTCATTAGAAGAAATAGCATAAGGAATATTTTCTGTACACCAATATCTTTAGAAATTTTGTGCAAAAAATAATACAAAATGATTTTACTACCACGTTTTTCAACGCAAAAGGTCGATTTGAAAAATATTTTTATTTGAGGGGACACATTTTTTAAAATTGGGTACAGTATGAGAGAGAGTTGAATTAAAAATATTAGAAATTTATTATCTTCGGAAACACAAACCGTATCTAAAATATCAATTTTTTTTTTGCTACATGTTTTAATTTGCATTTACCTAGTTTACATATCTCTGATTGTATTTAAAAATTGTTAACCAATTCTTCATACTTTTGGCGAAGTGGTGTTTTATTAATTTGTTATTTGATGTTATTAGGGTTCTTTCCTGGTATTCAAAAAGAAAAAAATACGTGTCGATCAGTTATATTTTTCAATTTATCAAACAATTTGGCCGCTGAATCTCTGATTTTGGTAGTGCGCCATCTGGCGAATAAAATTGTAACTAAAATCAATTTCGAATTTTTCATTATTTGCCATAAATAATCCCATTGCATCCTGAACACAATGGTGTTTACCGCATTGCTCTAGCGCAAATATTCGCGGAGTTATTAATTTTTAAAATAGTGCGGGACTTTTGGATCACCCTGTATTAGCGAATCAAGTTGTTCGGAAGAAAACTTCAATTTCTTCAAGCGGATATCAAATGTATGCAAATCCGCCGTCAGGCGATTGGAATGCAAATCTGGCCGCCGCGCGCGGTGACATCACGACCGGCTCGGCAGCAGCCGCGTCATTCAATGGCGCTGCCCGTGTCCTGGGAAACTGGGCGGACTACACTGAGGACCAAGGCCCTGGAGAGGACGACGACTTCACCGTCGTCAAGAATAAGAAAAGGCGCCGTGAATCGCCGGGTTCTCCTGCAGCAGCTGCACCTTCCTCTGGCACCAGAGGCGCAGGGGCCACTCGCCGGCCACGATCGTCCACGGGATGGGCACCGCGGGCGGAGGAGGTCAGGACCACCAGGGCGCATATCGCGGAGGCCAGGGCGCGGCAGGTGTCTTCAACCGAAGACCACTGCGTCTTCGTAGAGCGCAGCCCTGAACTGGAGCCCTACCATTACCTGAGGGCCATTGATCGAATGTTCGGGAGCACCAGGGAGGTCTTCCAGGTGACCAAAATGAACGGCCACTTCCTGGTGGGACTGGCAAACAGAGGCATGGCCGAGCGCCTCGTCAACGAGGGCCTCGAGGTGGAGGGAACCCTCCACAGGGCCTTCCCGTTCCGCAAGAGGGCGGAGCGAATTACAGTGGGCAACCTCCCCTTCTTCGTGGGGGATGCAGCCGTCATCAGCGCCCTTTCATCTTTTGGGCGAGTCACATCTATCGCCCCCAAGCTGATGAAGGCTGGCCCATACATCTACAACGACGGCCGCCGAGAGGCGTTCATCATCCTCCGCGAAGGAATGACCATCGAGAGGCTGCCCACCCGCCTCGACATCTCAATCAAGGGCGAGGCCTGGCCCGCATACCTGTCCTCCGGGATTAGGTGTTCCAGGTGCCGTGGCCAAGGACATCGCAGGGCCAACTGCCCCCTGCTTGCAGGGCGAACCACCGCTCCTGGACCGGTCACACCAACCTCTCCCACCGGCGTCCCACCAGTGACCGCGCCTGGGCTGCCTCAGCAGCCATCTGCCCATCCTCCACTTCCGGCGTCCCCCAGTCCAACCATGGAGTCCCCTAGCGCTTCTCCTGCGGCCCGAGCTGTAACCCCATCTGCAGCACCTCGGCCATCTACACCAGTAGCCCCAGCCGTACCTATGGAAATGGCGCCTCCTGCCTCTCCACCTGTGACCCCTGCTCCGTCCCTGCGGGCACCTGGGGGTAACGGGCCTGCAGCCCTACACCGGACATTCAGATGTCCGTTATCGAGGAGACATCGACATCCTCCACGTCCTCGTCAAGAACATCGACGAGAGAAAGTCTCGTTAGATTCATTGAGAGGAACCCCGGTGTCTCCTTTGCTGGGACGGACGCCCTTGGTCTTGGCCGGGAGGAGGTCCTGGACCTCCTCTCCTCGAAGACCAGGGCGCAAAAGAAGGGACCCCTCCTGTTACCTCTGCAGAGCAACGCTCTCACCGACCTAATCGGCCAACTCCTAAACCTGAAGCCCGGAGGAAGCTCTAACATCTATAAAATACTCAGGCAGGTTAAAGCGGAGCTGAGGTCCACACCAGCTGCAGTGCCTCCAACACCCCCACTGCCTGCGCCTCAGCCTGCTGTGCCGACGCTGCTCACTCCTGACAGGGATGAACTGACACCGGCAACAGTGACACCTCCACCTCCACCGCCTGCCCGTATCGACAGCCATCTGTTTAAGAAGTGTAAGGTTATACTGAACAACGCTTACAAGGATTTGACTGCCAACTCAGGGCCCGGGTTCAAAATAGCGACTTTAGATGACACCGTGAGTGCGGTCTTTTACCGCCAAACCAGGGAGAGTCTTCTCGCGAAATTCTCGCCTGAAGAAAAGACACTTCTTACTGGAATTCTCGACGCAGCCATCGAGTACGCTCGGGACTGCGATAGTCCCGCTCTTCGAGGAGGTTTGTCCGAGCTAAGGGCGGCATTGCCCTTCTGATGTAAATTGTAAATTGTAAAATTAAGTTCTTTTTCCCCTCTTACTCCTCGTGAGTGTAAAATTGACCCCAATAGTCAATAAAGTTATTTTTCATACAAAAATAATACAATTACTTTATACATAATACAAAGACATTATACATAACTATGAATACTATTATGGCGAATAATATTGGAATTACAATATTTTGTAATTGTTTACGGACTTTTGGGGCAACCATGTACTTTTACCCCCCGTTAAAGGTTTTAAACATTATTATGTGAAAAGTGTGGATATACCTTTCATACGTTCTAGAAGTAGGAATGTTTACCTCGTGATGGCGTGCAAATATTTCCTCCCTATCACCAGATTGTACGAGGCACAAGTTGACCAATATGGATGGTGTGCTTGGAGATAGAGACTGAAGGACATCATGTTTACACCGGTGTGGTTCACTACGCCGGCTGGTCTGATGTAATCCAATCTGAGAGCGCACAGAGAACATTGCGGATTTTAAAATCATTGTTTTCTAGATTTGTCACAATAGTGGATTACAGTAACACACATAAACTGTAGGAGAGATGCTTTCTATATCAACCTATTTAAATCTACTGGATATGGATTAAATAATGAAACAGGTTTCTGGAGGGCAGTTTCTTTTCATTCATTTAACGAAATCTCGAGTTTTAACGGCGTTTATATGTACTCCTGTAGAAGGTCAGAGATGCCCGAAAGCTCGAGATTACGTTAATAAAAATGAAAAGAAACTCCTCTCCTGAAACCTGGGGTGTTATTTAATGCTTTCTATATGTCGTGTTTTGTACCTATTGGTACTTCAAATCTCAGACACCATAAAAGATGAAATTTTATTTTGACAAATTCAATACTCTATCACATCAGCACCACCAACACTATATATATCTCTCCTTTTATATTTACACTAGACGAATGGCCCGGGCAACGCCCGGGTTTTACCCGAGTGCGTATATATTTTAAAAACGTTTTAATTCAAATACTATTCGTTACAATTATAAATTGGCGCCGTGGATGTCTCTCTTGTGAAACATCCCGCCCCAAACTGTGTGTGTCTTGAAAATATAAAAATAAAAATGTGAATTTTCATAAAGATTTCATCATGTCGATTTTTTTTTTTGCATTTCACCTACTAAATCGATAGAGATAATTACATTTGCAACATGAACTTAGGTATATTGACTAAATAGAAAACTGCATAGTAATAAAGAGCATTTTTTAAAGGCACCAATCGTTTTTTTTTTCAATAAAATCGAAACAAAAAAAAAATTCACAAAAAAATGACCCTATAACTTTCCGCAAGGTTCTAAATGGTCACACGACCAGTGAATATATAAGTAAATAGATAAATATATAGATATATATTCTAAACTGCGGTAAAAGTTTTTTGAATGAACCCATATCATAAATATGCAATGAAAATAACAATTAAAAATTACTAAAGCAATTTTTTTAATTAAGATGTTTGCATTGCAGACGAATAGATGTTTTGTTAGTAGAAAATTAAAAGAAATATTTAATTTTACAGAATGTTCTTATAGACAATATTTCTATGAACAAAAAAATAAAAATGACTTTATGAACAAAAAATATGTCCAGGGTAGCCTAGTGGTCATGGCATCTGCCCGGTAAGCGGAAGGTCGTGGGTTCGATTCCCATCCCTTGACACTTTTTTTATTTTATCCATTCTGACCAAAATCTATCCGTGAACTTCACACAGTGAACTTCACACAGACAGAATAAGGCAATTATATAAGTAGATAATTTTTCCTTTATGCAATATATACATATTTACTGCATTCTTCTTCTTCAAAAAAGAGAACAAATATGGAATCACTACACTATATAAATAATTTATAGTGAAACCCTTTAACTCTCTTCCTTGGTCAGAATAGAATGGTTTCCATACATTTAGTCGGACTCCTGATCTGCCCCCATCTTCTATCTCATAGGCGCCCTGTGTGAAAAACAATGGTCAAACTTCTGAAACTAAAGAGAGTGTACTAATTCCAATTACGGAGCCTCGTTAGAGTCCCGTATTTTTCGTCACTACCTCCCCGTGCCGGGAGTGGGTAATTTGCGCGCCTGGATGTGGTAGCCGTTTCTCAGACTCCCTCTCCGGAATCAAACCCTGATTCCCCGTTACCCGTAACAACCATGGTGGCGCATAAACTACCATCGGAAGTTGATAAGGCAGAAACTTGAAAGATGCGTCGCCAGTGCGAGGAAACTAGAGAGGTTTCGAATCTGGATGGAGACCCAACTAGTATCAAGATACCAAATCCAAAAAATACATTAAATGTGACGTTCCGGTAGCAATGATATGATCTAATTACTAGTATTGCACACAACGTAGGTAAATACGAGTATTGCGTATTACGTAGGTAAATATGAGTATTTATTTATGCTTATGAGGTGATACAGCAGCGTATTTACAATTAGAGAGGAGACAAAATGAATTAAATCTAGAAAAAAGAAGTGAGGACATATCGGTCATTAAAATTTGAGAGGCATGTCCAGTAGCTGCTGTATTGTCCGTGAGGTCAGACGTACGGACCTCTGTGGTGTTGATCTCTTGGCGGAACGACTTGGAAGTCGGACTCGGGCCCCCCCACTGCGGCAAAGTGGATCAACAATATGAGTATTGCGTATAACGTAGGTAAATATGAGTATTTCACACAACGTAGTTAAAATACACGTAGCCCACAAAGTACATATTTGGATTTTGTTGATACTAAACCCGCTTCAATAATAAGTATTTTAGAGAACATGAATGTATTCAACGGATTTCTGGACGAGTAGTTCAACTCCCAGCCTTGATCCAACAGGCAGCGGCGTTTTCATAGTTGGGAGTATAACAGGGGCAGGTAAGAAAATTGTCCTCCCTTTCGTCTTACTGCAGCTTCAAGGTTACGTTATCTAGCCCTGTAAGTTGCTGTCCTTGCGTAATACCCAGCATTGTCTACTGTCGTTGTTGATTTGGGCTGCTTTCTTTCATATCACGGCAAGTGTAAGCACCTAGAAACCCCCAAACCACATTAGCGAACATTTATTTATTTATTAATCATCCAGGCGCGATATTGAAATATTTGCGCCTAATACAGAGAAAGTAACAAACAAATTAGAACTTAGAATGAAATATTTACAAATTTATATGTATATATTATTCTACAGAGTTCATAAAATTTACATAGACAAAGTGGGTGAGGTAAAAGAGTTAGATCATTTAAATCAGGGAACAAACGATGTCTCACTTCTGTAAAGTTCGGACAGTCGTAGATGAGGTGAAGAGCAGTTTGTTCAGTTTCTCCGCAGGAACAATTTGGTGTTTCTGATAGACCTCTTTTATGTTAGCGAACATGTAAAATTCTCAGATGGTTCCTATATAAAGCCATCTACGTGTGGCTATGAAACATCGAAGACATAAAACAGAGAGTGGGAGAGTATTTAAATTCTACTTGTGTGAGTAAATAAACTCACAGTAAAACTGATTATCATTTTTAGAACACATTTTTTTACTTATTTCTCAATATATGATGAGCCTCGTCAAGTAAACTTTCCTCTATTTCGTCATAAATTCATTTCCTTTAACTTTTTAAAAATATAGATTTTTGGTAATTTCAATGTTTATTTCCTCTTATCGTCTCACAGTGAAAAGCAAGTAAGTCTTTTGGATTTCTTTTTTCAGATGGTAGAACGACTACCTGTTCGATTTATTTATACGTGATGTTTATCATAACTTATTTAAACACATCAAATGTATAATTGTAAAATATTTTCAAAACAATGTATAGAATGAAGTCTCATACACACAGAGAGAAACTGCGCTGTATAAAACGTTTCAAAAAATATGATTTAGTATATAAGGTATTTCTGCATATACCCAAAATTTCAGTTAGGAGAATCTGTGTGAGACTAAAAGGTTTTAATATAGCTTTTTAGAATTATTATTTCGCTTTCTATGAAAGAAAATACTGTAAAAAAGTTACGCTTCAAATTCTTATAGCCTATATTCATCAACTGATGAATTTTTATTGAGACGAAAAATCTTAGTGCATGTATCATATGTAAATTACAGTGTTTTTTTTAATTCTTCTATTATTTGGTATCTTTTTATTTTCCTCGGATTTACCCTTACAAATCTGTTTATAAGCTCAATTGTCTTAATTAGGTTTTCGTGTTTATAAATTTCATTATCAATATTGATTTTGAAAATAGCTTTTACTTTCTTTTTTATCTTCATTTGCAGAGACTCCGTGTTGAATCCATTGCACTACTTGTAAATTTATTTTCCTCCAATTTACCCAGACTAATTATTAGCTTGATTGTTTTAATTAATTTTTTCTGTATATAAATTTCATATTACCATTAAGGTACTATTACTGTTTTTCTTGTATGTATCCCACATTTCTGCTTGGAGAATCTGTATAGGACTAAAAGGTCTTAATAAAGTTTTTTGTTGTTGATGATTTAGTATATAAAGAGAGAGAGAAAGGAAGAAAGTTGCAAATATATGTAGTAATATATAGTCAATATATTATATATGGCTTCCGAAAATGAGTTTCTTGCTTTATATTGTAATATGGGTAATTCTCTCCTCACTGTATGAAAATATATCCAAGAGGCAGAGATCCCAGGGTGAAGTTGTGGAAAGGTGGATGGTCCACCTGTGTGTGGAGGAGAACAAACGCCAGGACGACATT
Organism: Cordylochernes scorpioides; assembly: GCA_030710605.1. Classification (NCBI taxonomy): domain Eukaryota; kingdom Metazoa; phylum Arthropoda; class Arachnida; order Pseudoscorpiones; family Chernetidae; genus Cordylochernes; species Cordylochernes scorpioides. Next base: position 117,921,709 of record CP092864.1, read on the forward strand.
CCAATGTGGGGGGAGCAGGACAGTCGCAGAGATAACGGCGGTGACAACAGACGTGGCAAGTTGGCTACGGGAAGTGGGCTCCGGACGTGTGAACTGACCGGGAAGACGGTGACGAGGAGGATCCCTCTGGTGGCGGACAATGAAGGCATCTACTGTATATAGTTACTAATCTACTCTTTAAAACTCCTATAATAAATATACCGTACTAAGCTGTATCCACAAATAATCCACATTGCTCTCTTAGAAACCTTGAACGCAAACATCAACGGCTGAGAAGCGTCGTAACAATATATTTATATATTGTCTCAAGCTTTCGGGTATCGTAAACTCTACTACAGGAGTATACAACAAAATAAATCTCAATGTCATACACTCCTGTAGTAGGGTCTATAATACCCGAAAGCTTGAGAGAATGTATAAATGAAGCAAGAAACATATCCGCTGAGAGAGAAGCCGTTTTTTAATTATTAACATTCCAGAGGATTTTATCTTTCGAATATAGTCAATATATACACTAGAGATTGTTATGTACCATAATTCTAATAATTGTAAAGTCCCAAATATAGAAACTTCAACGATACAGCTTTGTGGCGATAATGTAATCTTACATAAGACAGTAAAGTTTTCAAGAGAGTTAGCCAGGTAAGGCCCAAGTAAGAATCGACGTGATTACATCAGACAAAATTGAAATTTCCTACCTTATTACGTGGATCTCTCCCGGATCTTCCACAAGTCATTAGTGAGTTTAACGACCAGCCGCTGGAAGTCTGACATCTCATATTAGACACCCTCGTAGACCATGCCCGTGTTGCCCCGCTGACCTCTCTTTTAGGTGCTATCCAACCTACCTCGTCCTTTGTGTATTAACCCAGATGCCTGAAGCCACGAGGCCCTATGACTGCTATGGATTGAGGGTACGACATATATGAGTAAATTAGGCCTCGTCAGATCACATTGCCTACTTACACAAAAATCGTTAAAATCTGGGAACTCAGGTGTCTGTCCCGTTTGAAGAAGAGTACAAAATAGCTTGGATTCGATAGTTATTGGTCAGATCCCTCCGATGCCACATTAGTCTAATCATTGCTGGAGCTCCTCTCTGGATATTCTCACAGTTTCTTGCTTCCGACTCCCTGTGTGCGTCCGTTCCATTTCGACAGGCAGCCCACGAATGAGCAGCATTACGTTGAGATTGTGTGACTTGGGTAAATACACCAATTTTATTGAAACAGATATAAAACTAAGGATTTTAAAAATATTTTTATTTTACATAACTACAGCGCTCTACAGAGTTGGAATAATGTGACTGGACTGGGAACCCTATTTACAGCACATCGCGTTGATTTATTTACAGAGGGGCGTTCTCTACTACGTACACTTCTGTGAACGTTTCACATAGAATGTAGTCAAGTTTTGAACACAAATATATAAATATATTCAGTTTAAAATTAAATAGAACTTTATTTTAAAAGATTAAACAAAATCATGAATGAACAAATGATTAAAAAACAACCAAAAACAATTTTTGGCAATATCACAGAAACGAAACAAATTAATAAAATTGACCAGGACTAGAGTAGCCAACGGGGGGATGGTTCCTAACGGTCAGCCGCCTGTCGCACACAGGTCGAGTCAGCACATTCCATATATCCACACACATATACATTGTTATATTTATTAGTAATATAATCCCTTCGGTAAAAATATAAATAATAGACTAATTCGCTGAGGAAAGAGTTTCTTTTTTAATCACGATAAGATTTCGGGTGTAACAGCCCTTCGACAAGTATAAATACTAAAATTTAGAAAAGTTTGAATGCTATACCTCAACTAATTGGCCATTTGAGACGTGGTTTTCTAGTCATACTCCAGAGTGCATCAAAAGCACTGTGGCAATGAACCAAGTAACGTAATTATAAAATTTAAGGGCTGTTACATCCGATAGCTTGTATTATCGTGTTTAAAAAATACACTCTATCCCTCAGCGGTCTTATGTTCATAATTGTTATTTATACAGTGCACGAGGGAGAGACATGATCTGAGATTGTTTCTGCTGAAATATTCCGTGTAACCTGATGTGACAGATTCTCTGATAAGTCAATCCAACGCAATAGCAGAGAGGTTAATTGGAAGAAATCGGAGGCAGGCTTTTCTTATCTAATATTGTCTATCAACGTAGTTAGGTCTCTGCAGAGGTAATTTTGATTATTCATACAATAATAAATATAATTGCCAAACGTGTTCTGGAAATCTATATTCGTATAAATTATACATTTCACGTAAAAAATATTTTTCAAACATGTGTATGATGTTATCTTCAAAATTTACTGATAAAAAAAAAAGATGCTGATATAATAATATACACATTAGTAATTGTAAACGAACCCTTGTGAATAACCCGTTACTGCATTATTGTAACTATGATGATCTGGGTTGCTCTTTTTGAGCGGTACCTAATTACGTTATTTTGAATTGGTATTGGAACTGTGGATCATTAAAAATCAATATGATGGCCCCGGTTGCTCTTCTAGAGCGGCACCTAATAACGTTATTTTGAACTGGAACTGTTCTAATTCAGTTTTAGACGAAAAAGAAGTTTTCTAAATTGACTTTCTTCTATCTACACACTACTAGTCTATTCAAGCACTTGATGTCTCGGTACAATAGAATTAACTTAATGACTGGGGTCACCCCTTGCCTCAATACATTTATTCAATGATGCTTTTACATTCGAATATTTTGAAATAGGACTATTTTTAAGGTAAATATTTCTGCTAACACACACACACACAGCAGAAGTTGAAAATATCGGGAATAGAACTTGGTTTATACCAATGGTAAAATGCTTTAGCGACTTTGTTAACGCATACTCGTGTCTTGCAACTATTGAATTGGTCTACCAGTATCGCTGGAATTTGGTAGTAATTGCTTCTTCGTAAGCTAACCTTCATATTATGAGATGAGAGGCAATCTAACAAGTCCTCTCTGTGGTGATATTAGAAATGATAGTTGAAATAGAGGGAAAAGCTAGTATACTTTCTATATTGGAAGGAAAGCCATGCAACCTAAGAAACCAAGCTGTTAGAGTAGAGCTGAGAGAGAGAGAGAGAGAGAGAGTACAATGTGGCTGTTAGAAGACAACAACGCACTGGGGAAGGTGCCCTGGCTTGTCGTCTGCATGTCCAGCACCCAGGAGGACCAGGTGTGGGAGCGCTTGGCTGGCACCATGTCCTCTGCACACGCAAACTTCCAGAAACTGTAGACACACATCCTTCTTATCCAATAGTAAGTGTCAAAGTGTTTCGTGTATTGCATGTGAAGGAGCTCCGAATCTAGGAGAGATGTTCTCTAACTATGCCCTACTAAAGATTTAATGGGACTGAACATGGAGAAAAGAATGACCTATGATTTTATATGTTTGTCTAATGCTACTAATTCTTCATTCATAGAAGAAACACAAGTCGGGGAGAAGAGCTTCTTTATATACGAGACGACCGTACAAATCTATGGGTAGAAGGGCGTCTTGCCCGAAATCTTGTACGATTGTCCTCGTATAAAAGAAGCTCTTCTCCCTGAGTTGTGTTTCTTATTCTATAGCGAATAGGGATATTATCGTTGTCTTGATTTAGTTAAGTTTCGGGGCCCCGCCGGGCCTTCACAATCGAAGCTCCTACACGGACACAGAGTGTTCGCGTCTACCGGAGGAGCACTCGGCGCCGCTGCTGCTGTCGTCTACTGCCACCACGGCGGAGGAGGTCGAGGACGCCACCATGTCCTGGGAAGAAGTGGAGAGCGTGCGGGCCCGGATGGACTTGTTGTAGTTGGGCAGAAACCTGAGCTTGAACTCCCGCAGAGCTTTCTCTCCTTCCTCCTCGCTGTGGCAACACCGACACCATGGGTACATTCGCTAAGTGACCAACACATATGCCAATTCAAAAGATCGGCGTAGAGTTGGCAGGCTACACAGAATGATGTAAAAAAACTAGATCGGCTCTACATTAAGTTACCATGAGAGAGAAGAGGGGAAGTCTAGCCACCTTTCGTGCAGCAGAGGTCAATTTCTGGCTGGTGGACACTTGCCAAGAAACTTCCAATTTTATGATCTCAAATCTGCGTGTTAACGGCCATTGTTACGGGCATGACGCTATGTCCTTCCGCTGGGAGTGCACGAGGTACCGTTAGGTCTAAGTATTCTGCTTTCTCTGCCACACTTTAACATCAAACACTCAAAGGCAGAAGTGAGGTGGAAAACAATATGTGACATACGTTATATTTAAGGCAGCTTTGTTAGACTTGGAGAAGGATTGGCCACTACATCGAGGGCTCTCTACATAGCTTCGTAGATATTTTCCCACGGCCATACAAGAATGTACGTTGTCGGATATACGCCTGTTCGACGATAAATACAAACCATTCACATAGAGGATGAGTCGTTAGAAAAATATTAAACGGGCTGGTTCTATGGGGAACCCGGGGCAGTGCTCACTACATCGTTTGAACCATCTCGATTTTAACACAAGTCGTCTATCAAAAGAATTCGTGCAAGGAGGAAGTTATATACCATCAAGAGTGAGTTATATCAGTTTTAAAACAATACCGTTATAAAGGATTTGAGGAACTGTGAACCGCGGTCGGGAAATTTTCCTTCTTTTTAAAAAAGCGCATTTATATATAGAGCTATTTTGGTGAATACCCCAAAATGAGTGAAAATAAGGACTACATTTTTCATAAACACTATTTCTGTAAAAAATAGACACTTCGGCCAGTTAGAGTTTTATTTTCTCAACGTTTCAACAAAAATATTTTGTCTTCGTCAGGAGAAATAAATAAAAATAAAGCATTTGGCAAGGCCTTAAATATTGTTCTGAGGTTACAAGGGCGTTCTCACGCGATTTTTCGAATTAAGTACAACATATAAAGCGCGAGTCAAAAACAAACAATGAACTTGTCAAAGACAATGATCTTGTGTGTGTTTGTGGAGAAATAAATATATAATAATAAAATTATAATCCAAAATAAATAAATAAAATATATAATGATAATAATCAAAAATATATCATATTATTTTATAATTTTCTAACCATTTTGTACAATTTTTTATCTAGCTTTTAGATACTTTTTAAATTTAAAAATTTTAAAACACTTTTTCACCTGTAAGCTTACCCATTGTTTCCTTAATTAATGTTCCATTAAAATATTCCATGTTATTTATTACTTGTATTAAATGTTACAGTAAAATTATATATTGTAATCATATAGGAGAATTAGGATGAAAATACTTGTATCAATAGTTACTTTTCTCCTTCAATAGAAGAAACACAACCAATGCTCTTATAGGAAAAGGTAATCTAATTCAAGATTAAAAAAAGACAATTAATATTCTTTTGTTAGAATCAATTTCATACCAAACATTTCCATGTGAAGCTATTTAAGAGTTATATTATAGTGGTAATCACATGCGACTGAGAGTGGCAGTTTAGACAGTTTCACCATGAACGCAGTATTGCCCCGTGACTTACACATACTTGGAGTTATTCAATTCTGGTTGTTTCTGTGCCACCAGGTATCTTGAGTGTCTCTACTATGCATTCGAGAGACTTGCCTCGTGCAGAATCTACGAGCATGATTCTCCCATACACGAATGTTGCGTTTTGTTAGAAATATTGTAACCTTTATACAAATTTATGGAAAGTTGTACTCCAAATTATCTTGCTTTACTAGGTCCCACCTTTGTCATAACTTGGGATAATACTATGCCGCCATTTATGATTTAAATACGATCAGATGTGAACTAACTAATAATTAAAGAATATGGCACGGCAATGGGTAATCCCACGCCCCTCATTGCAGGCATTGAATTAGCCATTCATCTCTGATCTCCAGAAATTGTAGCGAGCTGGGGTTAAGCTGCGAAAGAAAATGCTTGGTTTAATGAGGGAGAAAATTTTCCCAATCTATATTTGGCAGTGAAAGTAGAATATTGCCCCCATAAAATAAACCAACAACTACTAAAGCTCAGGAAGTTTCAAATTAAACCTTAATTAAAATCTTCAAAATTGCGCCGCGGGGGCAGTTAAACAAACCAACCCTGGAGCTCCTCTTTGTTATCTTTACCGGAGTTTACCGGACTTTGCAGGCTTTCTTCTACTACTCGCTTTAATTTTCTGATCAGCATATATCTTATTTAGTGAGTTACATCACTGTTATGCCTAAACCTTTGAGTAAATGCCATATAAATACCCTATGTCTTTAAACATACTACCCAAGACGAATTTCAGAGACACAAAGAACAAGAGACGACATGAGTCGATCTATTTTAACACTGTGTTGACCCAGTTCAAGTTTTAATCGCTCTGGTCATTCTGAATGGCAGTTTTCTGTATTGAAGAAGAATCAGAATACGGGTCTCATAGATCCTAGTGTTTTCTAGATATCTTTTGCTGAACAATAAATTCTGCCTGAGCTTATGGTGGATCCTCATAAACATACAGAATCAGTATAAGTTAAAACTTTTATATCCTTGGAATAAGTACTTTTTGTAGAATATTGTTACACAGATAGGGCCTTCAAGTAAAATCACATGTATAGAATCCTATCTGGAAAAATAACTTTTGCCCTTACACTAATTGTTTCAGACATTATGATAACTATTTATATCCTTTTGTTCTTGTATTTATGACATATATTTAGGATGTTCCTGTCACATTAAAAGCCCGACTATATATAAAGTACCTGAGCTGGCGGTTGACGCAGACAAAATGAGAGCGGTGGACGTGGCCGAAGCTCTGCAGGTAGATGTAGCGGTGGTTGCGGGTGACCAGCCTGTAGACGATGGTGCCGGTGCCTTCTGCGCTGCGGAACACTGGAACACACCACAGTGTGGAGTCTGAGTATTGGAGCTGAGGTTTTGAAACATATCTTCTCTAGCTGATTAGAACTCGGTAAGAATTTTATTTAAAATATTCAACTGGGTGGCAGAGAATAGAAACAATTCATTTTTATTAGGTAATGTCTTTTTTCAAAACTATTTTTAGAAAATTTGAAAGGAGCATTTAAGTCTTCATAGGTAATTATTAATTCCCGATTAAAGATAGATGATAACAGGGAAAGTCACCAATATTAATCCATCAAAATGTTCTCAGCGGCACACAACAGCTCGCTACATACAGCCAGCTCATCTTTGTAGAACTGTATCGTTGGACCAGACCCGGATACAATGGTTACATTTACAGAGTAGTCAGGGACTATGACTGATAGCCGCGGCTATATACCAGGGGCCTGGGCTACCCATCGGTTGTGTAGAATGATTCAATATCATTATACAATTTAGTAGATTTTTCTTAGTCGGTCACTTAAAGTACCTAGAGAAATTTACACCGATTGGCTATAGTTCAAGTGTAAGTATCAGGTGGTTCTAGCAGCAAACAAAAGAGAGGATTGCTGGAAGTTACTCACTGAGCTGATGGGCGAAGGAAGCCAGTGGCACGTCCACCTGGACGATGAAGTGATAGGCGGAGAGCCCGGACACCTCAGAGGGCATGTGGCCAGTGATTAGAGAGAGTCTGCGGCAACTTACTGGCGTTAGAGGAGTATTTTATTCTTCTAAAATGTTAATGGGGTGCCGCGTGTTGTTCTAAAGTGTTAGAGGGGTGGTTTGTTGTTTTAAAATGTTAGAGGGTTGGCGCTTGTTGTTCTAAAGTGTTAGAGGGTTGGCTAATTATTCTAAAATGTTAATGGAGTGGCTTGTTGTTCTAAATTTTCAGAGGGCACACCGCCTAATAAGACATTTGAAAGGATGGAGGATTAGGGTGAATATACCTTGCACTCTACATGATTATAATACACTTAACGCTAAAATTATATAAGTCTATTTAGGCGGGAGAAGCGTTCCATTCCAACACATCACTAGCAAGGCCATGTGGATGACACCACTTAATCCGATCTATCTTATTTCTTTCAGCGTCACAGTCAACTCAAACTGAGTGAATTTGGGAGAAGACTGCGGATAACAACGGATTATTTAGAGTCCAACTTTGAAACGCTAAGTCAACGTCTTTTTTTGGGCGAAATTTATATGGGATGAAACACGATTTGGTAGGTTGTATTGATAAAGTTCGTGTTAAATATAAATTCAATAAATAGTAACTTATTAAATAAATAATATTATTCAAAAGGAATAATTTCAGTTGAACTCCAAATACCCTATGGGAATAGAAGGTTCGAATAATAGAAAAATTCGGATAATCGGGTTGACTCTATTGTTGACTACCCAGAATGAAAGGGCTTCCAGTGTATGTGTGTGGACAACAATGAAGGAGCCACCCATTAGAGAAAACATTGTATATCTATATATATAAAAATGAATGTTTGTATGTTTGTTGGTCTGTCTGTTTGTATGCACGGTATACAAATTCGCAGTAGTTCACTAATTCAAACCAAAATTTCCATACATAGGTAAAAAATAACGAGGATGACGATAGGCTATCTTAAAATATATTTAAATCATTTATTAAAACTATATATTCAAATTATTCAACTTAGCTCACGAGCAGCGCCCTCTAGAACACTCAGGCGGGTGACGGTGGCGCGCGACGATTGGCTGCCGGCGCAGCACGTGACTTCCCTGCCCCCTGCCCCCCCCCCGCCGAGTAAATGAGATCTCCCGGCTGTCCGGCCGGTTGAGCTCACGAGCAGCGCCCTCTAGAACGCGTGATGATTTTGACGGCGCGGGGCGCTCCCAGTTGGACAGTTGCGCGGGGGCAGAGTGACCTCGCGGGTGCCCTCCGGGAACTACGTCCATCTTCCATATGTAATATACATTTAATCGTGTAAACCCGGGCGTTGCCCGGGTCATTCGTCTACAAATTCGCAGTAGTTCACTAATTCAAACCAAAATTTCCATACATGGGTAAAAGAATACTGGGAAGACGATAGGCTATTTTAAAAATTTTGCTGTATCATGTTTGATTATCAGATACAAAATTATATCGGGAAAAATATTCCAAAAAACAGAGACCACGGGCGAAACAGGGTACATTTAATAGGGTAAAACCCGGGCGTTGCCCGGGTCATTCGGCTAGTATTCTATAATAAAATTTTAAATAAAATATCAACCTCTCTTTTATTTATTTCACAAAGTATTCTGTTAGTTTTCCTATGACTTGTAAGGGCAAAGCCGCTAAAAGTAATCTATCAGAAACTAAAACGTTTACTTTATGGCGTTGCACCAATGTTCATAAAAAAAGTGTATATTGGACAATTATAACTTCCCCTACAGTTTTGAGAAGGCAAATGTTCAATTTAATCATTATAGACGTAGAACGCCGGCCATCTCTGAAATCTAGCAGTTTAAGGACAGTCACTTGCCATTACGCCGGCTTTGGTAGATTCAGGAAATCCACCTAAAACATGGGTCCCGGCAATGGAAGAATAGGTAAAAGGCGAAAGATTAATACGTTGGATAATAGAAGCCAGAGCTGATGCTCCCGGATATGGCCATAATCAGTTATAAAGGCGATTTCACCAAGTCTCAACATGAGGATTCAATCTTTATTCTTTCACAAATAGATGTTTTGCTGACAAAACGGCTGAGACAAATTTTCATTGTTCACCGACCCGAATTTTTGAAATTGTCAAGAAAGGTGATACATTGTAGTTGGTATCTATTTGAATCCTTGATTTTAATGAGGAAGAATTAGATGCTAAAAGAGGACAGTCTCGAATATGGATAAAGAAATATGGTACGAGGTTACGTAGCGCTTCATCCAGGTCGACCAAAACAAGTTGTGTAAGTTCCTATATGTTGGATTATGAAGAGATCAAGAATTCGAATCCCTCTTTCGTCACATTTATTTGGGTTGGTTGAAAAATATCCTATTTAAGAATAACTATTTAAATTCTTTATTCCAGTTTAAATCTCACCTGTCCTCATCAATTTGCTAATAACTCTCAGCGAGGCTTTCAACATACAATGTGTGTAAAATAGAACAAAAGTGAATTTGTACTTGGATCAGGTGGATAAATTGAGAAAAAGTGAATTTCCTGATCGTACAACTAAAGGTGTCTGATGGCTTGCGCCATCTATCGGAATAAATATCAAGTAATCGTTGATTTTTAATTATTCCACAATTGGCCAAATACCGTTTTTTGATTAATTAAGAAAAGCTAACCACGTACGCGTTTCGGGCTGTTGGCCCTCGTCAGTGTGGTGAAAGCTGTACCTCAACCACTAATGTGTGTAAAATGAACTTTTTTACTTACATTTGGATAGTGTAGGGGGGGGGGGGGTCATTATATTTGTACTTATTTTTTATATTCTTCGAGAAAAATATAAATCAATATGGAAAATTCACGTTTAAAAATGATTTTAAGGAGGAAAATAGTCTTACTAATTTAAGTTGATAAATATAGATGATTTGAAAGAAAAAACATTGTAGAAAATTGAAGGGAAGCAGTGTAAATTAGAGTTATTTGTTGGTATCAAGGTCTTCTAATTTGGCTTGTTTCTTTCGCCTAATGACCCTCGCTTGTTGCTGCTGGAGTTGTTGCCAATTTTGGACCTTGAGCTATTCAGCTCTCATCCAATCAACGCGCCCTTTGATCCGGTTCACAATCCTCCATCATTAAGCCAGTGGGCGAAGTATTTTTTTAAATCATCTAGTCGACTTTCTCTCCAAACATTTTATTTTTAGCCGGCTTCCATTCATTCAGTCAATCAATCCTTGGACGATATTTGGAGAGATATTTCTCGAGCTACCTATCTCACTGGCTTAACGGTCGTCGAGATGGTACAAGGTACATGGTACAACGGGCTCAAGACAGAGATGGCTGGCGTCACATCGTGATTGGGATGTAATACGTACAGTGGGCCACAACGTTCGATCGCGAATAAAATGATAAAAGAACCTGAAGAGATTCTATTCCAGGACTATTCTAATTAGAGTATTGTTGATCAAATCAGCAAATTGATTGTTTTACAGATTAGTTCACACTTGTGGCCAATTGGAATATCAACTAGATACAAGAATCCACATCACTGAGTCGGTATGAACCAATGCTGAAATTATGACACATGAAAGAAATACAGTAGAACCTTCCTGTAAAGGACACCTAATTGCAGAGCCAGAGTGTCCTTTAGGAAGAGGTGTCCTCTTACTGGAGAGTTTCTAAATTGCAAAAATGGTAATTTTTCAAATGAAAACTGTCCTTTGTAGAGAGGTGTTCTCTAGTTGGAGTGTCCTCTCATGGAGGTTCTACTGTATCTAAAATATTTAGAATAAAAATCTCTTTTAGTATTTCCCGTTTAAAACAGTTTCAGTATTTCAAATTCCATCCCCTTGGGTTACTTTGAACTGGCAGGTTAATTCATACGTGGAATACTCTTTCTTGTAAGTCTTTCTACTCTCATCCTATAGAGCGATGAATACTATACGGAAATCCTTCGAAATAGCTTATACATCGCCCGCATAGTACTCTGTCATAGCCATTCCACGTCAGAACTGTTTATTTGTTAGTAAGGGCCCCCTTACTACATGATTCAATAATATTTCGAAATTGTATAATTCACTGTACACTAAATTTGTATTCAGACAAATAAGAACGCTGTGAAACCAATATAATGAAAATATACCATTTACATTCTATGTCAAAAATTCTTTATAATACTACTATATTTATTTTCCACATATATGATTTCTACTTGAATATATGTGCCATGTTCGATATGGTGCTTTTGGTTAAAATAACTCTTTATTTTTTTGAAGGAGAGGATATTTACAAGGCACACACGCGACAAACGAAAGAGAGAGAGAGAGAATAATTTTAAATTTAATTGAACCTAATATTTCCCCCTCATTCTCTTTAATTAGAAAAATTGCCATCTTTAAAAAATCTAAAGCAGACTACGATGTTCTTCTTTAACAGTTCGGTAACTTTTCTTCTAAATGATATTTTATTTGACGTCCTGTTGATGGCTGGAAGTCCTAGTTCTCCTGTTGAAAGACATGTTGGCCAGAAAGCTTGAGAAGTAAAAAGAGTTAAAGAAACCTCGCCCTTGGGTTGCTTGTTGATATTGTTAAATGGTATAACGATACACTGGTAATAAAATTAATTTTGAATATTTTAAATAAATTCTAATTAGTATGGAAGCAAATGATGACGGATTATAATAACTTATATTTAATAATATTATATATATAACTAAGTTTGTATTTGGACAAATAAGATCGCTGTGAACCCAATCTAATAAAAATATACTATTTACATATTTTACACTCATGGACAAAACTTAAGGAAGTTTCAGCATGTAGATCGGGATGCAGATAATAACTCTGAAAGATAGTTGTTACACAGTGACCTTTATAGAAGTCACACAATTCTTATAAACAAACGTATCTAAATCCTGTATCGGCGAGTGTGTGTTACCTGTGGTCGGCAGAGAGGATGGTGCCGTCCACGTGGTGGCGGGTGATGTACTCGTCAGGGGACTGGAGCGGGGGTCGGGGCGAGGGGGTTCCGGCGTGGTGGGCGACCAGCCCCACGATGCCTGGGCCACCTCACCGTCGTTTCTACTCAGTGGCATTGAGGTGGTTTTACCTGGATTCCCTGCTACGTAGCCCGTCAGCCTCAGCACGCGGAAGAATGTAGCTCTGGCCTGGTCTGGGTCGCGGAAGCGGCACGCCAGCCGTACCCGGTGGCCGCGGGGACTGCCAATGGCCCCTGCGTCACGGCTGTCAGCGGGGGGAACAGCTGAGGTGGAGGGGGCAGCCTACCCTGCAACCTGGCGCGGTCCTCCGGGTGTACGAACTGGAGCAGGGAGTGGCCCATCAACTCGATCTGCGGCACGTGGTAATTGGTGTTAGAATTCCAAACATTTCCTGAGAAGAATCCTTCCAATCAACGACTGGAAGAAGCGTAGTAAGAAATGAGGAGAATCCTTCCAATCAACGACTGGAATAAGTGTAGTAAGAAATGAAGATAATCCTTCCAATTAACGACTGGGAAGGAGTAGTAAGCAAGGAGGAGAATCCTTCCAATTAATGACTGGAAGAAGTGTAGTAAGAAATGAGAGGAGAATCCTTCCAATTAACGACTGGGAAGGAGTAGTAAGCAAGGAGGAGAATCCTTACAATCAACGACTGGAAGAAGTGTAGTAAGAAATGAGAAGAATCCTTCCAATTAACGACCGGAAGAAGTAGTAAGCAATGAGGAGAATCCTTCCAATTAACGACTGGAAGAAGTAGTAAGCAATTAGGAGAATCCTTCCAATTAACGACTGGAAGAAGTAGTAAGCAATGAGGAGAATCCTTCCAATCAAAGACTGGATACAGAAGAGCGGCTAAATAGAGGAAGAGAAGGACACTTACGTTCTGGTAGCCGAGGTAGAGCTCCACGGTGGAGGAGCAGTACAGGATCTTGGCGGAGTTGTCCGTTAGGAAGAAAAATCCCTTCGCCGCCTGGATCCCAAGTTACAGGTGACACCAGAGAAGTGATCACATTATTACATAATATTATATAGCAGGAGAATTTGCCACTCCAAGCGTTTCTCAGGCGCAACTCAGTACCAGCTTATACCTTCTAATTACGTCTGCATTGTTCCGCTACCGGATTCCATGTATTCATATATCGCCTACTGAGCACCATTGCTGTTGTCGTGCGATTGTACTCAAATCCAGAATCCCTGTGCTGAAGAAGGTCTGAGGAAGGCCTCACACCGACCGGATTAAAGGACGTTCTACCGATACCTCATAATGTAAGGGTAGAAAATTTGGCCCTTCTTCTTCGGAACAGAACTCTAGGCTTAGAGAAATTCTACTTTTTTGTATGCGAACACAGTATAAATATTATTTTGAATTTACAACGCACGTTTATCCCTGACTTATAATTTAATAAAATCAGCCGGCAATCTAGGCTTAAGTATTTTTTAATTATTTTTATTTCTCTATATAGCTTTCGGAGGCTAACACGCCCCTTTCAAAAGGAGAACTAGAAATATGACTTTCGGCTAGTTTACACATAGCTGGAAGTCATACGTCTAGTTCTCCTGTTGAATGGATTACTAGCCCGAAAGATAGAGAAATAAAAATAGTAAAATATACTTAAACCTGGATTGTTCTTGTTGAAATATTTGAATTATTAATAAAGGCGTATATATATAATATACTGTAGTCATATATATTTAGAGCAAATTGTTATGGCGTCTAGTAAGAAATAGTCGAGAAATCCATGGCCACATCAGAGAACATCACGAACTTTTCAAAGTACAGGTTATATATTGTAAAATAGATGGCAACCTATCCGAGAGGCCAATATTCTAGAGTAAGTTGGGGAAAGATGGGTGGACTCCAGCTGCCATGTGTGAGGATGACAGGCGCCATAAAACAACATTCACGTGTGGGGGACCAGAACAGTCTGGTCACATCTGCGACGAGTGGAAGACGCGGCGAGTTACCTCCGGGGCGTGCGGATGATCCTGAAAGACGGTGCCAGGATCTCAGCATCGGAGCGGCCTACAAGGCGGTGTAGCCCAGGCTGGACGTGGACAGTGTGGAGCGGAACGTTGACAAGGAGGATCCTTCTGATGGTGGACATTTGAGACAAGTCCATCTACCTAGTTCCCCATTCCATTAACAGCTCCAGGCAATAAAGTATATCGGCTGTATCCACAACGAACCTATATTGAACCTTGTACGCAAACAACGACCGCCGATAAATGTCGTAGCAATATATTGGTGTTTCTCTTCAGTATAGAATTTTGTTAATTCCGTTCCCTTTGTGTCTCTCACTAAGTAGGATTAGCTTCTCGACGTTTTAATGTTGAGCATTCAGGTAGCAATTATGTAGAAATGTAATATGTCTTAATGGTAAAATAACAATAAATAAGAGTATGAGATGTATGTGTTTTAAATATTTAAATAGATTATTCTCCTTTTGAAATATTTACCGATATATATGTTATATAAAAATTATTCTAATTAGAAATTATAACTTCTAGAAAAAACTACTCTGTAAAGTCGACAGCCATCAGATGTCGCGGCTTTACACTATATAAACCTATTGTTGTTTCCCGTTGGCCGGCTCAAACCTTTTGTAATTATGTAAATACGTTTTTTGTTATCTTTATTCCTCTCGCCTTAAGTCAGGTAGTACTTTCTTCAAATGATGTATTTTATACTTTTCACGAGCTCAATTAAAGTTAATTCTCACTCTCTGATATAAACATTTACAACAGTTTTTATTATTCTGTTCACATGACTGCAAACAATATCATAATGATATTCATGTATCAAAAGCAATTGCTCAATAATTCTCTATCAAAAACAACAAGCAAATAATATCTTTGTATATTTATTCATAACATATATATAATTATATATATTACTAGCCGAATGACCCGGGCAACGCCCGGGTTTTACCCTATTAAATGTATCCTATTCAAATATTATTCGTTACAATTATAAATTGGCGCCGTGGATGTCACTCTTGTGAAACGTCCCGCCCCAAACTTTGTGTCTGAGAAGCGATATTTTTATAGAAAGATGATCTGGCTTTTGTTTTCTGCTCGAATGAATGTTTTTCTGTTAGAATTTTGTTCCTGCATACAAAATAATGAACTGGTTTCACCCGTGGTATCTGCTTTTTGGAATTTTTCCCGATATAATTTTGTATCTGATAATCAAACATGATACAGCAATATCGTCATCATCATTTTCTGACTAAAAATATAGAGTTTTAATAATTGATTTATATATTTTTTAAAATAGCCTATCGTCTTCCCCGTATTCTTTTACCTATGTATGGAAATTTTGGTTTGAATTAGTGAACTATTGCGAATTTGTATACCGGGCATACAGACAGACAAACATACAAACATTCATTTTTATATATAGAGAGATATTGGATTCATAGACAGACACACATACATGGTCATTAAACATTTTAGATTCAGTGGATTACCAATTAATCTAAAATATTTCACGTGTTTCACAATTTATTGAAAAAAAATATATATAAGCATCAATGTGAATGTAATTTCATAGTTATATAAAATGTTTTGTGCTATTTCAAAAAGTACCTTCAGAGCTGGGTAATAGGGAGCCAATTATGGCGAATTCGGTGGTACCTGTAATGATGTCTTTTTAGATGATCCCATAGCAGACGAGATTCCACTCTAATTGTGTAATATTTGCATAATCCGCTATTTTCTTCTGATTCCTTTGTTCTGTGTTACGTAAGTTAGGCAACCTCTAATTGGCCAGCCTGTAAAAATGGATAAATAAAGTCTGTGTGTTTATTATAAATTGCCCTCGTGTATGACCTCTTGAAAAGTTTGTACGAATACAACATCAAAACAAATGAAAACACTTATCTCATGTTCCATAAAAATATTTACTAATGAAATAAACAAGTGCAAATATTGTACCCTGGGTAGATATGTGTGCATACGTAAATATAAACTGAGAAATATTTCGATATCTCTCTATCCGAAATCATTGTGTAAATGATAAAGTCGCACACATATACAGCTTTATTAAGACTACCGGTCTTATACAGATTCACCACAGGAAGAAAGGAAGCATTGATGGAGCTCTTATAGTCCAGGCAACGCAGAACCCAACAACAGCCTACAGTTCAGACGTATGTCCAATGGTCACACGTTCCTTCGTGCATACGTCAAGGTTAGCGTATCACTGAAAAGACGAGTGTGAAATCAGCCGCGTTCTAATATTCGCTTTCCTAATCTATATGGACCACGACATTCTATTAATTTCCTCCGCACGGTGAGATACTGCGGCCTTGTAGAATTTATATAAACCAAAGAGAAAACCTTGATCAAACATCATTGTATTCATCCAGTTATATATTTGTTGGCTATATTGGATCGAGACAACGATAAGTCGCCCAAATGATGAAATAATTTTCAGAAGTACATTCTCTATGAATAAAGATATACGAAACACATCAAAAAGGTTATATTTATCAGAATAATGGATATATGTGGATATCTTATGTAAATGACATGGTAGCTGTAAATGGATGCAGAGAAGACACGAGGGAGGTTATCTTGGGACTTTCATCAGTCAAGGTTGGAATGGTATGGGTGAGTTTCCCTATATATAAGTACCGCTCTTATTGACGTTCTGCTTAACGACAACTTCGCATTGCGACCTACTCAACTGGCTAACTTGCCAACTTTATAGAAGATATTGAAAGATAGAAATCCTACAAATAAAACAAGGTAGGTTTTCTAAATAACTTTGAAATATTTTCTATTTTTTCATAATCTTGTTTAAATAATTTATGTCTGTAGTGCATTTTTCCTTTTTTTTTAATAATTTCCGGCCGCAATGTTAGGTCAGAAAGAAATCACCCTCACAGTTCTAAATCTCAAATATATGTAAATAATCTCAATAATTTACCTGATATTGTGTGTGTCTTTTTGGGGTAAATAATTTTGTCATCATTCTAAATCAATGGATTCGCCGAATGTCGTGGTTCATTTGAATAAGGAAAGACATCAATCCAGAAGAGAACATCCATACGGACAAGGCACCTCGGTTGGCCGGTAGTGTGATCAGAGTGCACGGACCGATCTGATCTGCCCCATGGACAAGACACCACCACCATAATTTCATGTGTGTATTTTGGGAAATTTATTCAAATAATTGTTTCGCACAAATACAGTGTACATGTTAGTAAATTTGATTTTGTGTGTGTGAACGATGGGATCTCTTATTTATTGATATTTATGTATATAAATATTACGTTGTTATACCTCGTAAAATCATTCACAATGATATAGAATTAACATAACAAATTTTGTGTATTTTATTCATGAGTTAGAAATAAACTGCTTAATAAATAAATATTTTAAAATTTTTCACCAAACGACAGCACTTAGTAAGAAACCTTTCTAAAAATCGTAACATATATATAAAGTCTCGCGTCAAAATAGACGTCCCAACTAGGCGCCTGAACGTCTCAGAAAAGTATCGGACTCAGGTCGGTGACAAAGCCACAACACCAGGTTTGGCAAACGTCCACTTGGAGACCATGGTTTCGAGCTAATGGCCCTCATCAGTCCAGGGAGACAGGCCGTGAGGTCACACTATCTCCTATCACAATTGAGACAATCCCGGTGGCATCGGTAGGCCATTGTAGAGAAACTCGATCCAGTGGAAGCCTAGGTAGTGAAAGGACTTGCAGATTTCTAGCATATCTACATAGAGAATTAGTGTGTTTTATTCAATGTCTAAAAACAAGTTATGAAAGGTACCTGTTCCACGACCTCACCAGGCACGTATCTTACAAATTGACAAGAATCGTGCGCTAGAACAAATTTTTGGAAGATTAATTGTAGGTTTTCTCATCATATGGTTTTTATTTTGTTCGATTGAATTCTAAATATATGATATTTTGTTTCTCATGCGCCTGTAAAATTATCGAAGCCTACTATGACATTGGGGAATGCCTCTGCAATGGCGTATTGCAGATCTGACGTTCCAAGCAACGCCGGGCTAACGAGGCTTATTCTGGGGCTAATTGGACAGTGGATTACATGGACTAATAACTGCCGGCCAGTCCCACTAATTGTGTGGAGTCCCATCTATATATATGTCTTTCTTCAATAAAGGTCGCTGTGTATCAAATATATTTCAGAGTTATTTTCTGAATCCCGATATACACGAGCCGCTACGGTAACCGTGAAGGCCTACAGGGACTTCTGAAATGTGGTTGACTAACGAGGCAATGGCACCCCCTCCTTCCTTTCCATGGAGCAACAAAATCTGCTCCATGGACAAGACACCACGACCATACTCTGGAGGGCAATCAACTTCCAACCAACAAATGTGTGATCTTCAAAACAACCATATTCATCGCAGAATGTCTTGTTCCTGCAGGCTACAGAATAAGAATCATCTGCCATACTAAAGTATTAAATTATTGAACAACTATCGAACTTATCTTTGAAGTGCAAAGTGTGTGGGACTCGATAAATCTAGAAAACACAACTTTCCTTAGCCATGTCTTGGCAACTTCACACTCACACGAACTGCCAGTTAATTGTCAAATTGGAAGTATGTATATATGATGCATCGTTCCCGCATCGCCTATGCCGTTCTTATTCTTCAGAGAAAGCACTTCAATATCGCTGCTTGTAGATGTTTACCCCAGCGTCAGTAGCTGCTCCTTCCAACAAAAGTCTGACTTTAATGCTACATTGGTTGTCCAATTCTGAAGACGTGTTACGTCATCTGTATAAATCAACATGATGGAGGGTTATATAAGGAGCTCTCTCGAATTTAAATAAAGTTTGAGTCAGAGCTGAAAGCTCAACAACATAGTAAATCAGTCCATGACACACACAACACATTTTAGCCAGTCATTCGCAAATTATAGGTTACTTCATGAAAATTTGAAACTATTATAGACGCATTTGATTCTTTTGAAAATTAAACAATTATATTGTAACATGGATCACAAGGTCAAGATTCTAGAGTAAAGTTGGGGAAAGAGGAGTGGACTCTAGCGGCCCCCGCCGCCATGTGGCAGGCGCCAAAAAAAGCATTCCTGTGTGGGAGAGGACATAGTCTGGTCACATCTGCGGCAGGGAGAAGACATGGCGACTTGCCTCCGGGCGTGTGGATGATCCTACAAGACGGTGCCAGGAGAGCCTGACATCGGAGTGGCCTACAAGGTGGTGTGGGCCAGGCTGGACGTGTATAGTGTGGAGCGGAAGGTTTCACAAGAGTGACATCCACGGCGCCAAGGATTCTTCTGACCGGGAGGTCGAAGGCAAGTCCCACTGTTGTATTCCTTCTGTTAAGTGAGATACAATAAAGCGCTAACTTTAGCTGCAATCCCTTCGAACTCACATGTGTGTCTTTGTGGCATCCTGAGTAGACAAAGAACATGAACAACGTCTGGGTACTATGTAACAATATCTACTGCCCTTACTGCAATGAAAAATTGATGAGAGGGCCTGGCTCATCAGTGGTGAACCCTCCCAGCGGTTTCATTACAGTAAGGGCAGTAGATAATATTGTTTAATTTTTAAAAGAATGATACGCGTCTAAAATAGTTTAAAATTTTCATAACAGATGGCGCGCTGATGCATCATATTATAGTTGGTCTAATAAGAGGTTTTACTTTATATTATTTTGATCAAGCCTGTGCTACAATAGAGTGATCTAGTACTATTTATAAAAATATAATACCTACTGTATTTGAATCGAGTTGGACTTTAAAACCAAGATTGAACATCATGGCTGGTAGGTCTCGATACGAAGAAATCTACCTAAATAGCGAAGCAAGCCTTTACATCTACTTTAATAGTAAACAAATCTATATCTCGTGAAAATAGGACAAAAGTGAAATTGTACTGGGATCAGATGTATACATTAAGAAAAAGGCATCTCCTGATCGTGCAACAAAAAGTTGCTGATGGCTTGCGCCATCTGTCGGAATAAATATAAACTAATCGTCGAATTTTTATTATTCCATCCTTTCTTAATCAAGAAAGGGTATCTTGGCCAATTATGGAATAATTAAAACTTAACGATTAGTGGATATTTATTCTGACAGATGGCGCAAGCCATCAGCTACTTTTTGTTGCACACGATCAGATGTCATTTTCTTAAAATATATTCTTGTTTTCTGAAAAGAGACGGTCATGTGATGGCGGCTATTGCATACGCTTCATTAAAGATCCCTCGGTCTCAGCAGCGGTGTTTAAGTTAGACGTGCTGGGCCCACCTGTAGCACCGCCAGGAACTCGGGGTTGTCGAGGTCGCGCAGGCCGGCGATGGCGGGACTGCCGTTGAGACCTGCACGTCCGAGGTGAGGGCTGCACATGGCCGAGGTCGGACACTCACATCGGTGGAGCCGCAGGAAGGCCGCGCTCAGCCGCAGCACGCTGGTCTTGTCCACACGCCGTGCCGCCCGGGCCACGAGCGGTACCAGCCCGGCCAGCTCCAGGATGTAGCCATTGAGCTTGTCGCGGCGCTGCTTCTCGGCTTGATTCCTCTGCAACCTGCACGACCGCCACGTTCTTAGCACAAGTACACACATATATAGACTGCCTTGTACTGCATTACATGTCTATACATTGAAACAACGGTAATCTCCTTATTCGCCATTGAAGAAGAGGCACAATACATCTTTTACTAGATTGTCCTGTTTTTCAAGACTACATAATCGAAAATAATTTAATAGTAACATATCCAAGTATTTTTATTTCCAGTAAAGAAATGTATATTAAATTCAATACCTTTTATAGATATATTTTAAATTATATAGCAACAAATATCTTTTAAGAAACTGATAATTTATATTATGCTTATTGTACATATTCCCAGACACTTCTTTCTTTTGTACATAGTTCTTTTTTTCTCGTGTTTTTTCTGTCTTTTTCACATTGTTAATATCATATCACTGTTCTATTGACGTCCTAAAATTATTGTATATATATGTATAGACAAATGTAAAGGCATACATGTATGACAGCGCAATTGTCCCTAGGTGGACATAGCGGTTAAAATTGAAATAAAAGAAAAAAATAAAGATACACAAGTCGGGGAGAAGAACTTCTTTGTATTTTAGATGCGTATGATTATTTGATTAATATGGGTATTTCTTGTATTATACACTGGTCCGCAAAATTAAAGGAACAACATATTTTTTTCATTTATCTCAAATTTTATTGAACGTTTATCAATGCAATTTTATACGCAAATTTATCATTCCATTATTGATCTGAATACCCGAAATCAAAGAATTCTAAACGTATTTTATGCAAATTAGCCGGTCAAGCAATGATATTCTTGCAGTCAGTGCATAAATATCTTGGATATTGTTGTTAATATGGGGTGTGATCGCCTTTAACTGATAGACAGGCTCTACATCGGTGACCCATACTAAGAATTAGGGAGTTTATCAGCTCCTGTGGAATCAACGCCCACTCTTGTGTTAAGGCTGTTTCTAGCTCATGAGTGTTTCTAGGAGGGGGTTAGAGGGATGAGATCCGCCGACCTAGGTTGTCCCATACATTCTCAATGGGATTTAGGTCTGGGGATCGAGCAGGCCAATTCATCCGAGCAATTGCATGGTTTTGGAGAAAAGTGTCGACCACACCAGCCCTATGTGGGCGAGCATTATCATCCATTAGAAGAAAGTTTTCTCCCATTTCCAATGCTTGAGGCATCAAATATGCTGCCAAGATCTTGTCCCGATACCTCTGTCCAGTCAGGGTTCCTTGCCGAAAAATATGGAGTGCTGTGCGACCACCCAAGAAGATTCTAGCCCAGACCATAAAATATTGGCTTCTGTAGGGATCCCTTTCAACCATATTTCGGGGATTATTTCTGGTTCCTACCTCTCTCCAGACAAAGACACGACGATAATAGCTGTTTAGAGAGAATCTGGACTCATCAGTGAACATTACACGTCTCCATTCATCTGGATTCCACATGACATGTTGTCTGCGCCAAAGTTCCCTTGCTCTCTTTTGAGGTGGTGTCAACGGCACACAAATTATGGGTCGTCGAGCATAGAGGCCCTTCATGTGAAGCCTTCTGCGTATTGTATCAGTTGAAATGGGAGAAAACCTTCTTCTAATGGATGATAATGTCCGTCCACATAGGGCTTGTGTGGTCGACACTTTTCTCCAAAACCATGCAATTGCTCGGATGAATTCGCCAGCTCGATCTCCAGACCTAAATCCCATTGAGCATGTATAGAACAATCTAGGACGACGGATCTCATCCCTCCAACCCCCTCCTAGAAACACTCATGAGCTAGAAACACACTTTTAAAAAAGAGTGGGCGTTGGTTCCACAGGAGCTGATAAACTCCCTAATTCTTAGTATGGGTCACCGATGTAGAGCCTGTCTATCAGTTAAAGGCGATCACACCCCATATTAACAACAATTTCCAAGATATTTATACACTGACTGCAAGAAGATCATTGTTTGACCGGCTAATTTGCATAAAATACGTGTTAGAATTCTTTGATTTCGGGTATTCTAATCAATAATGGAATAATAAATTTGTGTATAAAATTTCATTGATAAATGTTCAATAAAATTTGAGATAAATGAAAAAAATATGTTGTTCCTTTAATTTTGCGGACCAGTGTATATACGTTTAATGATTCGTTTCAAAATTAAACAATTTTCTTCTGCCCTTACTGCAAAATTGTTTAATTTTGAAAAGAATCATATACGCGTCTAAAATAGTTTCAATTTATTATCATAGATAGCGCGGTAGTGCATCATATTATAAACTAGCCAAATGACCCGGGCAACGCCCGTGTTTTACCCGATTGAATGTTTTGATTCAAATACTATTTGTTACAATTATAAATTGGCGCCTTTAATAAATGCATATGTTAGTTAATAACTATAGCCTATGTGCTTTATCTGTCTATGTACTGTTGGCTTCCGTAGGCGTCTCTTACTGGGAAAAAGAAAGAGAGGATTCCATTTAGTTATTAACTAATATATGCATTTATTTAAAGAGCGACCCGCTCCAACACAATAGTTACAAAAACGAAAAAGCGAGTGGGGGGGCAAAGGTGGCGTGATCGTAGCCAACCAATAGGAGAGCGCCATTCCAAAAAAAAAAGCAAACGGTGACAGAGATGAAAACTGAAGAATTGATTAAGAACGCATGACGCTCGTAACTGTATATAGAATTAGGAATGCAGATCAACGTTTATAGAGTCATCATCTTGTTTAATAACAGAACTTTGGGTGGCACGTTATTAAAGATTAATATATTATAACATTAAAATTATCAAGAAAATATAAGTCAATGTCAAAGTTATTTGCATATTGTTGCATCATGGCTAATGCACCTATTTTTAATATTTTAAATCATTTATTTTAATAAACATAATATGTATTATAAACAGATTATGTACTATAAAATCACAATTTGTATTTTGGTACACTGTGTGAATACACAACTCTTTAAACTTTGATATGAGAAATAATTCAGCTGCCCAGCATTTGAACTACAGCGATTCCAAACGGCTACAATTATTGGACTACCCTCATTCAATGACACTGCCTTATTGAATCTACCAAGAAACAAACCGGCCTGGAAACACTTGGTGAACTGGTTCACTAAGGCTACCAAGACAGACTCCTAAACCACAGGACAGCCTGGGTAGTTGGCGATCTAAGGATACGCTCCAGGAGCCTGGGTTATGTTACTACTACTATGTGAGAAATAAATTATTCTCTGGAGATTACTTAGAGTTATCTCATTATTCCCTTATCTAACCTTGTGGGATGGTTGAAACACACCCTGGAAAGATACAAGGCATGTCTGAGGAGAGAATATAAGCTGAAGAGTCTTCCAAACGGCAACCTGGTGTAGCAATATACGTGTTGGGCAGAAGCTATAAAAAGTACATTAGTTTAATGAGCAGTGGTTTTTACCAAGGTATTTGAATGCCAATAAACTCGTTAAATACCTTAATCAAGAATTATGTCCTAGTGCCAGGCACACCTATAAACAGCACGTTGCCCAATACAGTATTAAATGCCTGCAATCTTATAGCGGTATCTTGGATTAAACTGGGCTTGGAGGGTTCACCACTGATGAGCCAGGCCCTCCCAATATATATTTTAAATTGCAGTAGTAAACTTTGTAGTTATAAAACATCGTACCGAATAGTTTCATTTCTTGAATATAGAGGGCAGATTTTATCTCTCTATGTTTAAATAATACAACATGTTTCATTGTTTAACACGATGGTGAGCTATTCCTATCACGTCTCTAGCTGTTTTCCAGATTGAATTTCGACTGCTTTCCAGAACGGATTTCAAAACGGTTACTGTCATTCTCCAAAATAAATGTAGACCTCAAATATTTAGGATCATCGAATGTCTCCTTTGCGATGGACCAAGAATCTAGATATTCCTCTGGCAGTATCTCTCGGCCTTACTACTGGTGGGGGGACACGAGATACTTACCAGAAGAGTAGCGACTGTGGCGTTGGCGAGAGTGACAACAGCAACCGGCAACAAGACTCCTAACACTCCTCATATATATTTTATTGTAATCTCTAAACCACATTACATAAGAACTCAAATATCAATTAACGGGTATTTACCGTTATTTACATCCTAGAGCCAATAGCAACGGATATTTACAATCATTTGCCCCCCCCCCCCCAAAAAAAAAACAGGACCACAACAGTAGGCGACTCCCACACCAGTCACAGACCAGAAATAGGCCAAAGAGCCATCTATTGGAGAAGGTTGTAGGAGTTTCCAGGCTGATATACGCGACATTATCTTATAAACTTGCACAGATATCAAAGAGAATCTTGAAGGTCTCGTTAGAGAGAGCTATACCATAAAACTCTTTAAATATTGATGGGAAGATGTGAATGGTGCTCAATATTTTAACATCGTCAGACATTGATCTGTCCTCACTTTGATTTTGCATATAAGCATTCAATAGTTATTGTTTCCTTATGTATGAGAGAGAAGACCATTATTCGAGCATATTAAATTTGTCCTGAGTTCATTCAACAACGGGAGCTCATCATTTTCTTAATTTCCAACAAGGGATCCGATGACTATTCCAGGGGACCATCAACCGGTACTTTTTCCACCATATACGCACATTTCCTACCAATTCAACTACAATAGAGCAAAGTTATCTTCAATACAAACGTCCATCTTTGGTTCTGACGTGGGTCATTGGGCCAGGTTTTGAAATTTAATATCTACCATTTAGAAATTTTCGAAAAATTCAATTCCACCGAATTTACATATTTACACCCTACTTTTTATTTGCTAATCGAGCTCTGTGAACGGCGTAAATATATTAATTAGCTATATACAAGGTTTTTGGTACATAAACAGTTTTCTGGAAATACCTTAGAAAGTACATATACTGCCGAAAAATATAAATCTTCACAACTCGTATGCTTAAAACTGGAAACATTGAACATGTCTGTTTCACTCTCTCTTCAAGGAAGATCTGCTCTCTGAGGTCTAGCAATATTGCTGGATGAACGATATCTAGCTAAGTATAATAATTATCCCGGTATAACGTGCTCTTTAGTCATGTAAACCGCCCGCTACAATGCTATAACAAGCATTGTTTCATGTTCACGGCATATGACCCAATTAACCCGCTAAGTGACTGTTGCCCAACCTTCACATATGTAGCGGCCAGTTGCCGCTCTAATTGCTACACATGTCGGCACACATTCCCACAGAACGTCTGCAGTCTATCTTTATGACGCCCAGCTAAAAATGTAAGCCTGGGTCAACATGGGAGGTCCACAGCCGTGGAGAGTCAGACGGCCTTATTGCATTCACATGTATACTCCTCACATCACCTCAATATTCGTGGGATACAAACCTCGACACAATATACGTTTCTTTATTCTAAACTCTTTATAACTAAAGACTAGATGTGAATAAAGAGTACAAATGTGAAATTGTACTGGGATATGGTTCATAAATTAAGAAAATAAAAAAGGCATCTCTTTATCGGGTAACTGAAAGTTTCTGATGACTTGCGCCATCAATCAGAATAATCTTGATTATTCAAAAATGGGTATTTGGCCAATTCTGGAATAATTAAAAATCAACGAATAGTTGATATTTATTCCGATAGATGGCGAAAGCCATCAGCACCTTCAGTTACCCGATAAGTATATGCTTCTTTTTTCTTTTCTTAAAGACTAAATGTTGGTTTGTGCTGGTTCCGCATAAGTTTTCCATTATATTTGACATATTGTGATGAAATTCTGACATGATATGGAAATAGGTCTGGAAGGAGTCGTAGTTTCGGAGTATGCAAATTAGCCCGATAATTTAAACCAATTAGTATATTTCCTTTTAAACGCACATAAAAGGCGATGCCGTTTCTGTCCCGTTATTGGCGGCAGGGATCAACACAGTAGTACGTCGAACTGGGCAGTAGAGCGCTTCAGTCTTTTCCTTACTTCTATCGTCAAACGTTTAACGAGGCATATTGTAGCAAAGTATTTACTATTTTATTAACAGAGTTTTGATATTTATATATTTTTACTCTGTAAACTTCCCTCACTGATTATTTGATCAATTATAGTTTGTGATACGCTCCAGGAGCCTGGGTTACCTTTATGTTACTATTACTCCTTATAGTAGGTTCTTGCCTTAAATCAATTGCTGTGTCTTCCTGAAGTTTGTCTTTCCTAATTTTCCAGGTGGCAATATTATAATATCCTAATAGCGTCGTCGTCATTTTCATCTATTTTAGTTGTGTTATATTATGTGTCAATCTTGCAGAGTCCAGCCCACTCTCCCAGGGTCTTGTTGTTGTCCACCTTGATCAGGTTAATTTGGTGCTCTGCGCAAAGGGCCTCCACCAGCTTGGTGTACACGGGCTCGTCGTAGTTCGACGCCAGCACACACAGATGGGCCTGCCTCTTGTCCAGAGCCTTGGCAGCCTCAGCCACGAGCCAGGCCATCGTGGATCAGGGAAATCTTCAGCACCTCTTGGAGGGCTGCGTTGATGTCCATGGACCCACCAGAAGGAACGTTTTCAACGTCAAACATATTGAAATGTTAAATGTGTAAAACTTGTACTTTAAAAGAAAAGATGTACGTGGATTCAAAAATGTCAGCGAGTTGCTTCGTAAATTTTTGAAAAACGAAAGAGTATACGTTTTTGTTTTTAAATATAATGTCTTTTTTAAAACTTATTATTACCCCATAATCCTTTAGTGTTTCACTCAGGATATTTTAGGGTCAATATTGTGTTATCACTATATGGTATAGAAATCCTTTCCTATAAGTGTTATTAATGGTTTATATTACAAGAGGAGGAATCGCCAGACATTATTTCGAAGAAGGAATCGAACCTAACGGAGACGAGATCATTTATTTATGCGGTATAAACATGGGAAGCATTCGGACTATGACGTCCTTTAACAGGCTTTAACGAGAATACATGTTATTCACATAGTAGCCTGTTAAAGAACGTCATAGTCCGAAAGCTTGCCAAGATTATATCGCATACATAAAGAATCTCGTCGCCGTTAGGTTCGATTCCTTCATATTAATGATTTATTCATATTTTTCTCGTCACACTTCTGCTAAAACTTCACTGATAATAAAAACAACTATGTGAAAAACAATAAAAAATATAAAATAGATTAGGTGTTGATATTAAAAACAAAAGAGGCATATCCTGACCACGCTTCACATGAGCTTTTCTAGATGGCAGAGCGCCATCTAGGTTGACTTTTCTTGATTTATCAAGAAATTGGGTTGGCCAAATATCACGGAGCAAGCTAAATAAACGTTTAGTTTATTTTTGCTCCCTAGATGGCGCTCTGCCATGTGAGCCTGGTCAGGATATGTCTCTTTGTTTTTAATGATAACTATATAATTTGGATATTACCACATATTGAATGAACAAATTCTCGCTTGGGAAGATATCTCGGGGTTAATTCTGTTTAGCTCTAAATAAAGAATCGTGTTGTGTCTACAGAAGTTTGATTGTCATGTCTCAATATTTCTAGCGCTGTATTCTAACATTCTTTCGATCAGTTTAATCTACCACAATCTAAAATCCCATGGTAATGAACAAGCTGTATTCTACCTATCGATATGGAATCAGTGTACGGTTTTTAAGGTTTGTATTTCCTTTCTCTCTCGCTGGCAAAGAAACTGACAAGTGTGGCTACCATCTACAAGTACCATCTTGGTCTTGACTTAGGCAACACCAGCCATCACATCGACACTCTGTGGGAAAGAACTGTTGCAGTTCACCGGTGGCAGAGTTTTCCCGCGATGGGCGCTACCAATGAAGCCTTGTATATATTTTATATATATACAGTTAAACCTTTCTATAACGCCCCCTCTAAATAACGCCTTCCTCTCTATAGCGCTCGATTTTAAACATTAAAATGTAAACATTTTAAATTAAAAGTGACCTGCCTATAGCACCCTATTTTGGTGAGTCCCAAGAGGGGGCGCTATAGACAGGTTTAACTCTATGATAAAATATAATGATAATATGATTTAATGTATTATGAATTGTATGATATAATAATATATTAGATAATAAAAAGGCATATATTGAATTGAATAAAAGATTTATTTGATAATAATTTATTCAATACAATATATGCCTTTTTATTATCTAATGGTTTAAGTATAGGTTGCTCTATTTTCAGAACAATATATTTATCAATTTTATATAATTTATTTATCTATTTATACCTGTTTAGTCTTAATCATTCATATTTATTCAATTTTGAATTTAATTGTATATGACCTTATATGGACATTGTAATAAAGTAGCTTCAATCTGTGTGTTTTAAGAAAGTTTGAAGAGTTGTGTCCCGATAAGAGCTGAGGTAGTTAGGAAGGAGGTCCAAACACAGACGGATTCTCCTAATACTCCCATCTTCCCTCCAGTGGATGTGGAAATTTGACTTTTTATAAGATGAGAATATATTGAGCTTGGGAATGTGTTGATTTTTGTTATACAAGGCGTGTCCAATAAATAATGAGACCGGTCAAAAACAAAGAAAAATGAAAGGATAATTTTTTTTAAAGTCTATTAAAAAAATAGAAAGCTTCAACAACACTGCGGTATATCACATCACGTGATTGCGCGCGCAGTCGATAAATTGTAAGCTTGTAAAAAGAACGCCTTGCATAACAACTTCTAATTTGTAATGGATAGAAAATTCGAACAACGAATTTGTATTAAATATTGCTACAAAATTGAGAAATCGGCTTCAGAAACTTTAGATTTGTTGAAATCGTCATTTGGAAATGAAAATGTAAATAAGCCCACCACATTTAGAAGGTTTTCACGATTTAAAAATGGAATGGAATCGGTGAAAGATGAGAAGCGTGTTGGACGTCTAATTCTGCACATGTACCCTGAAAAGGTGAGCCAAATTTCAAATTTAATAAAAGAAAATCCACGATAGGGTTACGGGACATTGAGGAAGAAACAGGGATTTCAAAATCATTAGTTGGATCGATAATTAAAGAAGACTTGCAGTTAAAGAAGACACCTTCAAAATTTGTCCCTAAAATGCTCACAATCCAACAAAAGGAGAATCGCGTTGAAGTTGCCAAAAAATGCTTGAAATGGTGGAAGAAAACCCTAATTGGAAGGAAAAAGTAATAACTGGAGACGAGACATGGGCTTACGGGTATGACCCAGAAACAAAACAATCCATGGAGTGGAAAGGAAAAGATGAACCAAGAACGAAGAAATCCCGACTTTGCAAGTCAAAAATCGAAGTCTTATTGGTCACGTTCTTTGACATAAAGGGAATTATGCATTATGAATATCTAGAGGAAGGTCAAACAAACAATAAGGAGTCTTATTTAAACATTATGAGACGTGTACGTGAATCAATTCGTCTGAAAAGAAGTGAAATGTGGAGTTCTAAAAATTAGATTATCCATCATGATAATTGTAAAACGAAAATTAAAATTATACCGCGAATGTTTCTTTTAAAAATCGAAATTTATTTTCAAAGAGAAATAGCGACATTTCTAACTTTGAGGATGAGGTATGGAAAGGTGAAACATGAAGAGTAATGGAGAACGGAAAAATAAAAAGTGTCCAGGGGCGGGAATATTGTATTTTAAATGTTACATCATGATAATGCACCACCACACACCGCTACATCTGTACTGACTTATTTGGCTAAACACGGCATCCAAATACTTCAACACAACCTCCCTATTCCTCAGACCTAGCTCCAAATGATTTTTTTTTCTCTTTCCAAAACTCAAAATGGCTCTAAAAGGAAGGAGATTTGACACTAGAGAGTCCATCATAGCGGATTCGAAAAAGGTCTTGAAGAACATCCCGAAAGATGCCTTTTCTAAATGTTTTAATTCATGGGTGAAGAGATGGAAATTATGTATAGATGTGGGGGGGGGGGCGGACTATTTTGAAAATACTAAAAAAATATTTTTAATCATTCTATTTTTTCTTTATTTTTGACCAGTCTCATTATTTATTGGACACACCTTGTATATCTATATATAGCGCTGCATGTGGTTTACAAATATATACGATTTGACAAATATATATATTCAGACATATCAGCTATGCAAAAAATATATATAATTTTGTTCTAGACAAAAGTTAAAAAACATTCTGCGCGTAAGTGAAGACCCTCACATAGATAATAAAACCCCTTGAAGGAAGGTAGTAATATCCTTCAATCTGCTGTGACATGTCC
Source organism: Cordylochernes scorpioides (assembly GCA_030710605.1). Taxonomy (NCBI): domain Eukaryota; kingdom Metazoa; phylum Arthropoda; class Arachnida; order Pseudoscorpiones; family Chernetidae; genus Cordylochernes; species Cordylochernes scorpioides. Next base: position 117,952,946 of record CP092864.1, read on the forward strand.
CCAGTGAAAGGAATGCATGTAAATAAAGCTGCCATCTATTAGAAAATCCAGAGTCGACCCGTGACATCTCTCCACGCTTGCTTTTCTTTTGCTTATCCCTAGTACACGTGGTAGAGGCAATGATAATCATGGTGGGTAGAAGTAGGCGACTGATTTTACTGTAAGTACACCACATGTCTACACATATTAAAAGCAGTTCAACTTTGCACTTACAAATATACAAGAGCCCCGTTTGGTTATTTGCACTCGCTGGTGGGGATGTACTTTTGCAAGAATCGGGGGCCATTGGAGCATATTTCTTTTCAAATCAGAAAAAAAGTGCCCAATGCGGGAATCGAACCTAGGTCGTAGCGGTCGAAAGCCAACGGTTTAGACCATCCTTCCACTGACCCCCTAACGCTGATAATACTCTGTAGTAAACAACACACACAACGTTTCTAGCTGTATGGAATCTCAGGATTTAAACTGTACAACGAAGCTTCAATCCACTCTCTGTGGATTGGACGCTGCAAAGGATTAGTTCCCTCACTGTTGGTACACCGATGAAACAGCAAGAAGACAATGCTCCACATAGTTGCTATAAAGATTTCTGATTTCCAGTGATGCCCTCATATTGGTAATCTATTTAATGGAACCTTCAATTCTATTGAAGTATTAAGTCATTTCTTGAGAGGCCTTTTTTTCCAATAACGACAAGATATTGGAACATACTTTTCCCGGTTTAATTATTGCCATCGTTTTGTTATAGAACACATATCTTATAAGTCTCTCTGAACAACTATAAGACATTCCAGAATTGAGGATCGGTTTAGCTTGAACTAAAAAATCGATTGTATTCTGAGTGCTGAAAAAACGCGGCCCTTTAATCACATTCCAAGTTGCTGAGTTACCTCAGCGACCCAGCGCCTGGGGTTGCAGAATTCACTACTACACAATGTTAATATACCATTTATAGAGGGAAATTCAAAATATATTTAAAACATCAAAGATGGGCTTTAAGCAATGGTACTTATAAGAGAATAAATATAGCGAAACATTAATGTATATTAATGAATAATGGGTTGGCCAAATATCAGGGAACAGGCTAAATCAATGTTTAGTTGATTTCTGTTCCACTAGATGGCACTCTGCCATCAAAAAGTTCACGTGAATGTGGTCAGGATATACCTTTTTTGATTTTAATATATATATATATATATTGTTTTGAAAATAGAGCAATCCATGCTTAATTCGTTAGATAATAAAAGGCATATATTGGATTTAATAAAATATTTATTTTGCCAATATATCCCTTTTATTTTCTAATATATATATATATGTTATTTAAAAAATGAGATTTTCTGTTAATTTTTGAATATTAGAGTTATATAGAATTATTACTTGATGCTGATTATTTTGAGAATAGAGAATATTGTTGGTCATTTACTTGATCCCGGAATCCATGAGTATGTTACGATATTGTTCTGCAGTCGTGGTAATAATTGAATAAAAATAGTTATCAAAAATAGCTTTAATTGAGCTAGAGGAATATATAAAAGAACATAATTTGATAAAAGTACTGTCTGGTTTAAGGCGTAAGAATAATAATAAAAAAAAAAAGAAAACCTTAATCACCTACTCCCCCCTTGACAGCTCACATGGCCATTCTAGATGGCAGAGAGCCAGGCAGAACAAAAATATACTAAGCGTTGATTTAACTTTTTCCCTGATATTTGGCCAACCTATTTTCTTTATAAATCAAGAAAATCCAACCAAGTACGCGTTTCGGGCTGTTTATATATATTATTATTCTGTATTTCTATCAAAATGGACTCCAAAGCTAACACAGTAAATGAGTTCAGGCGTTTCACCGACGCTACTAGGCAAGACCGACCCGATGATGGTTCGGGTTTTATACAAGGTTCTTTAATAGGGAAAACGAGTAATTATTTTAATGAAACACAAAATTGATGACCAAGAGTAACAAGAAAACCTTTTTATAATGTGAGTGTTAACATTTCGTTGCTCTGATATTATGTGATCATACCTATTTGTGAGAGTTTTAGGAGAGTTATCATATTTTCATGTCCTTTACAACTCATGTAGATTTCTGGGATATGGAAGATATCGACGATCCTTTTGTCGAAACAAACTTCAACATGTTCAAACGGATTGGAATCCTAAACTTTATATGTCTTCCCATAAGGACTTTGTTTATTTTGAATTTTCATACTTTTACTAGATTCGTACCCTCGAGTATTGTTTCCTCGATTCAAAGTATCCTTTAGAAAACGGAATTTATATTAACATCTAGTGTTATCTTCTGTAGTTAGGAGGTGCTTATGATTTACCCATTTGCATATTTTCCTTAAGCAAAACGGCTCTTCATACACGCGTACATCGAATTTCACGCAGGTTGGTGTAACTTGTAGACAGCGCCAAGTACGGCAAATACCCAGCTTTGTTGTTGACGTGGATACAGGAAGTTTCTCCACAGCTTCCAAACCGGCTCGTGTTGCAACTAAATCAAACCATAAATCAGCCCAGTTTGTCCAGCTGCGTGGAACGACCAACCCAGTCCTAGGTGGACAAAACCTTTGTGCTCGTCCAGGATCATGTTCTCTTACTTGTGAAGTTGTGAGATCGAGTAGAATCGATTTGTCTAACAATAGGTGTAGTATTTATAATCGATTTATGTGAGCAATAGATACCCAGAAATTATTTGAAAAAGGAAAAATAATTGATTTATAAACAATGTTTTTGAGTATACCATAGTACAGAATCATTGGCGGCTGAACGTTCTTTGATTCTTAGAGAACAAAATCGATGGGGAATAGAAACGTGATCTGTAAAAGCACCAATTGGATCAATTGTTTCAGAGCAAGTCTAGGCTAATAGTAGGATATCGCAGAGGTGGTCTCTCATGGAAGTAGTTTTCTATAGAGGTGGTCTCTCATGGAGGTAGTTTTCTATAGAGGTAGTCTCTCATGGAGGTAGTTTTCTATAGAGGTAGTCTCTCATGGAGGTAGTTTTCTATAGAGGTGGTCTCTCATGGAAGTAGTTTTCTATAGAGGTGGTCTCTCATGGAGGCAGTTTTCTATAGAGGTGGTCTCTCATGGAGGTAGTTTTCTATAGAGGTGGTCTCTCATGGAAGTAGTTTTCTATAGAGGTGGTCTCTCATGGAGGCAGTTTTCTATAGAGGTAGTCTCTCATGGAGGCAGTTTTCTATAGAGGTAGTCTCTCATGGAGGTAGTTTTCTATAGAGGTAGTCTCTCATGGAGGTAGTTTTCTATAGAGGTAGTCTCTCATGGAAGTAGTTTTCTATAGAGGTGGTCTCTCATGGAGGCAGTTTTCTATAGAGGTGGTCTCTCATGGATGCAGTTTTCTATAGAGGTGGTCTCTCATGGATGCAGTTTTCTATAGAGGTAGTCTCTCATGGAGGTAGTTTTCTATAGAGGTGGTCTCTCTTGGAGGTAGTTTTCTATAGAGGTGGTCTCTCATGGAGGTAGTTTTCTATAGAGGTAGTCTCTCATGGAGGTAGTTTTCTATAGAGGTAGTCTCTCATGGAAGTAGTTTTCTATAGAGGTGGTCTCTCATGGAGGCAGTTTTCTATAGAGGTGGTCTCTCATGGAGGTAGTTTTCTATAGAGTGGTCTCTCTTGGAGGTAGTTTTCTATAGAGGTGGTCTCTCATGGATGCAGTTTTCTATAGAGGTAGTCTCTCATGGAGGTAGTTTTCTATAGAGGTAGTCTCTCATGGAGGTAGTTTTCTATAGAGGTAGTCTCTCATGGAGGTAGTTTTCTATAGAGGTAGTCTCTCATGGAGGTAGTTTTCTATAGAGGTGGTCTCTCAAGGAGGTAGTTTTCTATAGAGGTAGTCTCTCATGGAGGTAGTTTTCTATAGAGGTAGTCTCTCATGGAGGTAGTTTTCTATAGAGGTAGTCTCTCATGGAGGTAGTTTTCTATAGAGGTAGTCTCTCATGGAGGTAGTTTTCTATAGAGGTGGTCTCTCATGGATGCAGTTTTCTATAGAAATGGTCTCTCTTGGAGGTAGTTTTCTATAGAAATGGCCTCTCTTGGAGGTGGAATACACGGTGTGTATTATGTATTAGCCGAGTATATAACATTGTGCTAAGATAAAACTAACCTCATGTGAGTATAAAATTCGGCGTCTTCAGTTTTCTCTCTTTTGTATTTAGAAATATCTAAAAATATTATTTTTTTTAATATAAGTTATGATATCAATGAATCATTTTTTAATTAGCTTCGGAAAATCTACCATACTATAGCTTATAAAATTTGAGATATTTTCGCTCCTCACTGCTATGCGCCCATTTCAATTGTGAAAAATATTTCAACAATTTACCAAGTCTGAAGAAAGATTCTTTGTTGTTTTAGTAAGGCATAAAGTGTGCAAGCATATATATAACCTTAGATAATAAAAAGGCATATATTGAATTGAATAAAATATTTATTTGCCAATATTTCGGTTGGCTGAACGCCAACCTTTGTCAAAGTATTACATTTTTGTATAAACAAACTCAGCGCAGCATAGTGTTTTTATACAAAAATGTAATGCCTTGACAATGTTTGGCGTTCAGCCAACCGAAATATTGGCAAATTAATATTTTATTCAATCCAATATATGACTTTTTATTATCTAAAGATTTAAATATGGATTACTCCATATATTCAGAACAATATACTTATATAACTCTCCAATTCACGAGAAGAAATATTAAAATATTCAATAAATATTGAATTTATGAGTGATATATGCCTTTAGCCATTATAAAATCAAGAAGTAGGAGTCTCAAATACCTGAATTTTAACGAATTAATTATTTACGTTTCTGCTCGGCGTTTTAAAATTTTTGAGAAATGGTTGATTCTAATCACATTCAACTAAGTTGTTCTCTAAAAGATCCGCAGGAATTCCTTCGATACTGCCACCTATTTGTTCAAAGGAACTCACTGGCATAACGGTAGACGAGATGGTACATTGAGCTCAAGACAGAGATGGCTGGTGTCACATCGTGTTTGGGATGTAATACGTACAGTGGGCCACAACGTTCGATCGTGAATAAAATGATTTAATAATTTGTATTTACCCCTAATATGACTTCAGTATATCCCAAACACTGATTGAAACTGTTAGTTGAGCTTGAATTAAAATTTTTAACAATAATTATTAACTGACTCTCACGCAAAAACTGTTGCTTAATTATTAAGATTTTAAAATGTGCATTATATATAACATATAGAATTTTTTATATGCATTCTAAATAATATTGTCGCGATGAAAAATACTTAAATAAGCTCATTAATTACTTTAAATATTTATTTATTTAGGTATATGAAAGATTTTAAAAATATAGAATAAGGGTTATGCTCTATATGTGCCGAATCGACTCAAGAGTTAAAGCGTGTTGTTCACGCGGCACGAGCCAGCACGTTTCATTCTACGTAGCGCCTCTGTTTCCCCGACCGGTCCGATAAGTTAAGTTAAGACAATCTCCGCCTTTGCCGGTCCCAAGTCCGGATAAAAAAGGAGGAGGGGGAGCAGTAACAAGCTCACTAAAAAGCCTGAGCTCAGCTGGTCCGGCTGATAGCACCCTGTAAGGGCTCCTGATCCAGGGATACAGGATGAACAACATTTCTACTCCATGTTAGGAGCAGTTGCACATGGCGTCTGTTCCTCATGTCAGAGGCGGCCATTTCTTTTGGGGCTAAGTCGGCCTGCCACTGAGTAGTGCTCCCAGTCTAAATGACAAAGGCATTCTCCTTCACCCGGTTATGATGATCGTCAAACAGACACCATCAAGGGTGATACCCTAATATGATTGAGTGGAGATAAGAAAGAAGAAGAGAGGAAGTACCAGGAAACTCTGTCCTCCTGACAATATATTTAAGGCTACTAATTTAAATATAAATTTGATTTTTGTGTGTGTGGCATGATGAAGGTCTTCAATTCAGCTGCTGGGCTATAGAATATTAAACTGCTCTCCACCTGCTAGGTAACCCAGGTTCCTGGAGCACAGAGTCTCCACCTGCTAGAAAATTAATATTTTATTTGAAATAATTATCAGATTTCATCAGAGATTTCTAAAATTAAAGATGATTGGTTCAAATTTCTAAACATTAGAGAAATTTCACTCTGTTTGCTTTATCTCGTTATATAGGTTCAGTTTATTTATTATAAAAACACATACGCAGATATATTTATTAACAATGTCCTCAAGAAAATATTCTTCGTTAAAAAGATGACCAGACATCTGGGTCTTAAATCATAGCATTATCTTCCTTGCGGTGAGTTCAACGGAATAATTTCAGTAATTTTTAACGCCTTGCCAAATGCTTTATTTTTATTTCTCCTGACGAAAACAAAATATTTTTGTTGAAACGTTGACAAAATAAAAACTATAACTGGCCGAAGTGTCTATTTTTCAAAAAGAAGTTTCAGTAAAATTCATCATTGCTGCCCTGCTTTTATAACCACCACGCCGCTTCAGCAATCATACCAAGTATAAAGACCCGAGTCCACCTCTTCAAAACAATGTCCTGTATAGAGATCTCACCTGGTCAACGGCCAATAAAACTGGTCATCAAAGCTACAGTTTCTTTTCTAAACACCTCGATAGCGGCTCACTATTCTATTATTCGAACAAATTTCTTCTTGTTTTATAGAAATAAAAAGTCAGGTGATTATATTTATGGTGATATATTAAACAAAATGAATTAGCGCGCCATCTATATCCAAGAAATGAAAACATTTAGCGCGAAATTTTCTTTTTGTTTTTCAAATAAATATCCAACTGCCTGCTGTCTTTACAGCGGTGAACAATTAATGGGAGGGTCTTGGCTCATCAATGGGGAACTCGCTTTAACTGTCGAATCTGCTCCTAGAGTCCATTACTGATGATCCAGGTCCTCTCTACAATAATTTACAGTAAGGACAGTAGGAAGTTTGACATATCTGATTAAAAAAGAAGAAAAAGGGTTAAATGGCTTAATTTATTGGATTTTATTGAAATAGTTTCATAATTGAGCATGTCTAATCAAAAACTTACTACTATGGTTCCCCCCAAATGGCGGTCTTACATTAGTTTCTTTTTCTGTATTTTTCGAAAGGCCATTTGTTTCTAGCCAAATTCTTATAAACCTCGGAGGCCAAGGGTTGGGATGGAATGATCGACTTCAATATACTCTACAAATACAAGAATCCCATTAATGTGTGTGACCGAATGAGAGATCTTAAAACTTTGAGATGTGAGGTATGGTGGTGGTTGCTGAGATACTTGATAACCTCTGACCATTTGATCCATATATAGTAATTTATTTATGCTTATGAGGTGATACAGCAACATCTTTACAATTAGAGAGGAGACAAAATGAACCAAATCTAGAAAAAAGAAGTGAGGACATATCGGTCATTAAAGTCTGAGAGGCAAGGCCTTCAGCCAGTTCAGGGCTTCCGGGGTAAAACACGGGGTAGTAAAACATCCTTACACGGCTTATTACGCTATAGCACAGATTCCCCGAGTTGGTAAATTTTATTTTTTATGAATATAACTTCTTTTCAATATTTCTTTCAAATTAAATTCACATTACATAAAAAGTACCTCAAAAATATAACATTTATTTATAAAATAGTACAAAAGTTAAATTGTACTGAGGTCAAGTGGATACGTTAAGACATTTCCTGATCGTTAGATACCTTTCTCTTAATATAACATTTATTGTTCTAAAATCAGCTTTGATTCACATCGAATGATTATGCATATTCTGTTCAAACGACTTTTACTTTTATTACAAGAGAAGGAATCGCCATACATCATCTTGAAGAAGGAATCAAAGTTTATGGCGACGTGTTTCTTTCATTTAATAAAGAAACTCTTCACCGAAAACTTTAATTCCTTCTTCAATATACTTTTATCATTTAAAATACTATATATATCATTGAAATAACTGATCCCAAATGATTGCATTGTCATCGCTAGTGAGCACAGGAATTGTAAGGTTAAATGTGGCAAAATGTCTTGTAATATCCTTCAAAGAAATCACTTTTATATAACTAAATTTAAGGCGCTCTCTTCATAAATACATTCACAGAATAGATAAAGAGCTTTGTGACAAATTATATGTTCTAATTAGTTTATTCGTATTAATTTATATCAGACAGAGACCAAAACATTTATTATAGACAATTTATAATTTCATTATTTATCTTTACTAAGGTACTGCTTCAATAATGACTGGTTATCGTTCTAGACCTATTCATTGAAAAGAATATTCTCTCATAAAGTATTATTTATAAACTAAATAAGAGATAGAAGTTAGAATTTACATAATGTTAATTGACAATCTTATGGCCCTGTTGGAGGAGCTTAATTGTTGTAAGGTATATTATTGTTGTTGGTAATCATCGCGGAAATGAAATGAAGAAATGCTAAACACACTGAAACATGAAAGGTAATTCAAGGTCCCTGGATAACAATTCCATATACGCGAAGAAGAATCAAGAACCAATGCTTCATCACTGCGGTAGACTCAAGAATTGCTGCGGTCATTAATGGGAAAGATTCGGCTATATCTCGAATATATCCGTACTGCCGAAAATCAAGGTTCTATCTCTAAAAGCATTTCCCGTAAGAAAAATCAATATCCGATTATTGCCGATGGAATTTAGGGATCTAATGTTGTGTGGAACATTGATGCAACTGGATAATATATCGACATGGTCATAAGTGATGACACTTGAGAATTCAATGATATGGCCATTGATGATAAGATTTGAAAGAATTTAGCATTATTATCATCATCACCAAAAATATCAAAGAATCTATCGACGAGATAATTGCAATTAAAACCAAGGATTTAACAATATAGCGTCATTGATACACCCCAAGGACTTATATTCAATGTCCTCGTTGATAAGAGTCAAGAACCTATCGTGTCGTTTTCCTCACCGATAGGACTGAGGAATATATGATCTTTGTCCTCACTGATAAGGCTCTAGGATCTATCGTCGTTGTTCTCACTGATATGACTCCAAGGATCTATTGCCGTCGTCCGCGCCGATGAGATTCAAAGATCTTTCGTCGTTGTCCTCGCTGGTTAAACTCAAGGATCTATCGTCGTTGTTCTCACTGGTTAAACTCAAGGATCTATCGTCGTTGTTCTCACTTTTGGGACTAAATGATCTATCGTCGTTGTTCTCATTGATAAGAGTAAAGGATCTATCGTCGTTGTTCTCATTGATAAGACTCAAGGATTTATCGTCGTTGTTCTCATTGGTTAAACAAAAGGATCTATCGTCATTTTTCTCACTGGTTAAACTCAAGGATTTAACGTCGTTGTTCTCAATGTCTAAACTCAAGGATCTATCGTCGTTGTTCTCACTGGTTGAACTCAAGGATCTATCGTCTTTGTTCTCACTGTTAAACTCAAGGATCTATCGTCGTTGTTCTCACCGGTTAAACTCGAGAATCTATCGTTGTTGTTTTCATTGATAAGATTCGAGGATCTAACGTCGTTATTCTCACTGTTTAAACTCAAGGATTTATCGTAGTTGTTCTCATTGATAAGACTCAAAGATCTATCGTCTTTGTTCTCACTGTAAAAAATCGAGGATCTATCGTCGTTTTTCTAGCTTTAGAGACTCAAGGATCTAACGTCTTTTTATCACTGGTTGAACTCAAGGATCTATCGTTGTTGTTCGCACTTTTGAGACCCAAAGATCCATCGTCGTTGTACTCACTTTTGAGACTAAAGGATCTATCGTCGTTGTTTTCACCAGTTAAACTCAAGGATATATCGTCGTTGTTCTCATTGATGAAATTCAATAATCTAACGTCGTTATTCTCACTGTTTAAACTCATGGATCTATCGTCGTTGTTCTCACTTTTGAGACTCAAGGATCTATCGTCGTTGTACTCATTGATGAGATTCAAGGATCTATCGTCGTTGTTCACACTGTCAAAACTCAAGGTTCTATCGTCGTTATTCTCACTGGTTAAACTCAAGGATCTATCGTCGTTATTATCATTGTCAAAACTCAAGGATCTATCGTCGTTGTTCTCACTGGTTAAACTCAAGGATCTATCGTCGTTGTTCTCACTGGTAAACTCAAGGATATATCGTCGTTGTTCTCACTGGTTAAACTCAAGGATCTATCGTCGTTGTTCTCAAAGTCAAAACTCAGGGATCTATCGTCGTTGTTCTCACTGGTTAAACTCAAGGATCTATCGTCGTTGTTCTCAAAGTCAAAACTCATGGATCTAACGTCGTTTTTCTCACTGGTTAAACTCAAGGATCTATCGTCCTTGTTCTCACTGTCAAAACTCAAGGATATATCGTCGTTGTTCTCACTGGTTAAACTCAAGGATCTATCGTCGTTGTTCTCAAAGTCAAAACTCATGGATCTAACGTCGTTTTTCTCACTGGTTAAACTCAAGGATCTATCGTCCTTGTTCTCACCGGTTAAACTCAAGAATCTATCGTCGTTATTCTCACTGAAAAGACTCAATGATCTATCGTCGTTGTTCTCTCTGAAAAGACTCAAGGATCTATTGTCATTGTTCTCACTGGTTAAACTTAAGGATCTATCGTCGTTGTTCTCACTTTTGAGACTAACGGATCTATCGTCGTTGTTCTGTCTAAGAAGACTCAAGGATCTATCGTCGTTGTTCTCACTTTTGAGACTAACGGATCTATCGTCGTTGTTCTGTCTAAGAAGACTCAAGGATCTATCGTCGTTGTTCTCACTTTTGAGACTAAAGGATCTATCGTCGTTGTTCTGTCTAAAAAGACTCAAGGATCTATCGTTGTAGTTTTCACTGGTTAAACTCAAGGATCTATCGTCCTTGTTCTCACTGTCAAAACTCAAGGATCTATCGTCGTTGTTCTCATTGAAAAGACTCAAGGATCTATCGTCGTTGTTCTCACTGTTTAAACAAAGGATCTATCGTCGTGTTTCTCACTTTTGAGACTAAAGGATCTATCGTCGTTGTTCTGTCTAAGAAGACTCAATGATCTATCGTTGTAGTTTTCACTGGTTAAACTCAAGGATCTATCGTTGTAGTTTTCACTGGTTAAACTCAAGGATCTATCGTCCTTGTTCTCATTGAAAAGACTCAAGGATCTATCGTCGTTGTTCTCACTGTTTAAACAAAGGATCTATCGTCGTTGTTCTTACTGGTTAAATTCAAGGATCTATCGTCGTTGTTATCATTGTCAAAACTCAAGTATCTATCGTCGTTGTTCTCACAGGTTAAACTCAAGGATCTATCGTCGTTGTTCTCACTGGTTAAACTATAGGATCTATCGTTGTTGTTCTCACTGTTGAGATACAAAATATATCGTCGTTGTTCTCACTGGTTAAACTCAAGTATCCATCGTCGTTGTTCTCATTTTTGGGACTAAAGGATCTATCGTCGTTGTTCTCACTTGTTAAACCCAAAGATCTATCGTCGTTGTTCTCACTGTGGAGATACAAAAATATATCGTCGTTGTTCTCATTGATAAAACTCAAGGATCTACCGTCGTTGTTCTCACTTTTGAGACTAAAGGATCTATCGTCGTTGTTCTGTCTAAGAAGACTCAAGGATCTATCGTTGTAGTTTTCACTGGTTAAACTCAAGGATCTATCGTCCTTGTTCTCACTTTTGAGACTAAAGGATATATCGTCGTTGTTCATTCTGAAAAGTCTGAAGGATCTATCGTCGTAGTTTTCACTGGTTAAACTCAAGGATCTATTGTCCTTGTTCTCACTTTTGAGACTAAAGGATCTATCGTCGTTGTTCTCTCTGAAAAGTCTCAAGGATCTATCGTCGTTGTTCTCACAGGTTAAACTCAAGGATCTATCGTCCTTGTTCTCACTTTTGAGACTAAAGGATCTATTGTCGTTGTTCTCTCTGAAAAGTCTCAAGGATATATCGTCGTTGTTCTCACTGGTTAAACTCAAGGATCTATCGTCGTTGTTCTCACTTTTGAGACTAAAGGATATATCGTCCTTGTTCTCACTTTTGAGATTCAAAGATCTATCGTTGATGTTCTTACATTTGAGACTCAAGGATCTATCGTCGTCGTTATCACTGGTTAAACTCAAGGATCTATCGTCGTTGTTCTCACTGGTTAAACTCAAGGATCTATCGTCGTTGTTCTCACTTTTGAGACTAAAGGATCTATCGTCGTTGTTCTCACTGAAAAGATTCAATGATCTACCGTCGCTTCCATTACTAATAGACTCTAACTGATGGCCAAGTTTTGTCGATAGTTACTCTTGCTCATCGCTGATGAAAACACATATCTAATTTGGCTACCACAATGATAAAATTCGAAAGTCAATCGTCGTGGCCATTGATGATGATTGAAATATCTCTACCTAGAGTCCACCCTGAAAAGATGTAATAATATATCGTCGTGATTCTCAATGATAGTATTCAAAGGGCTTTGAAGAATGTCTCAAGATACTATTGCGGTTGTCAAACATTTGGCAAAATAATCGAAACAACCTCTGCAGCCTTCGCAGACATCTGGAGCGGCTGGTCTTCCATCAAGGCTGAACACCAGGCTGAGGTGAGATCCGTCAACGTCCCTCGCGTTGCTGACGACGATCAGGTCGCGCGCTCCAGGCGGTTCCTGCAGGCCAGTCTCGAATCTGCGTCGACGGAAGCAGACTACCCATCATTGCAAGGCCTCGGACGCCCGCTCTGCGTGCAGCGGACTGTAAGGAATAACTTCCGGACGAAGAAGGCAATATCACCGAGGGCACGGAGTTGCGACTCAGGATCTAATCCATCTTCCAGCGCCGTTCCGCCAACTAGTCGTGAGACTCCCACGCCGTCACAGAGTTCATCGGGGGACGATGACTCCCCTCACACTCGAGATCTCCGCCGCCGCCTGCCGCTCGGAAGGGCCCCCGGGTGGGACGACTTGCCCAGCGAGTTCTACATGGCCTACGATAACTTCTTCGTGGACGTTCTCAAGCGCGTCTATGAGGCCTACCAATTCCTCGGGTTTTGCCTACATCGACGCCGCGTAGCACCATCTGCCTGGTCCCCATGTCCCACGGTGGACTACCGCGTCCTGGGCAACATCCTCCTCCAGAGTCTACATAGTCATCTCCCCGTCCTGGTACCTCAGTGTCAGATGTACGGCGTTCCAGGCAGGTCCCCATCTTGTAGCATCGCGCGTGTGTGCAACGAAGTCAACCCAGCTGCGAGGAGGGGCTCGCCGCTGGCCGTCATTTTCATCGACCTCGCGGCTTCTTGGTGTCCCTGATGTCTCGCTGTGGCTGCCACCGGTCTTCATCGGGTGGTTTATCCTCCTCTATACTGGAGCCGATGCGACGGCCCGAGGCTTCCATACCAGAGCCTTCCAACTTCTAATCGTTATAAGACAGGGCTGCGCTGCCAGCGCCGCAATGTTCATCCTCGCCAAATATTGATATTTATTCCAATAGATGGCGCAAGCCATCAGCAACTTTCAGCTGCACAATAAGGAGATGTCCTTTTCTTAATTTAAGGACCTTATCCTAGTACGAAGTCACCTTTGTACTATTTTTTGAAATATCATTTTATTTCTTGTGTATCAGTTTTAATAGCCATTAGTACATATAGTTGTTTATTTTTGCATTGATGTTATTATTCAATTACAAATATTTTATATTAGATTTTCCGGAAGACCCAAAATTCTCTTTGAAATATTTTCAAGCATAGAGAATTATCTTAGAATTTATTAACCTCTGATAAACACACTCATGGACAAAACTTAAGGAAGTTGAACCTTTTATCATATATGTTTATCGGGATTCAGATAATAACTCTGAAAGATATTACAGAGACCTTTATTGAAAACACATCAATTATTATACCAATATATTGTGTTCCTTAATAATAAACAAATCAAGTTAGTAAAATAGTATGAAGCAGTAAGGAGACTAAATTGGCGAAACCTTGCCATACTATGATAAATTTATTTTCAATGTCAGAAGGGTCAGTAGAAATAGTTTCAAATTATGAAAAGATATTGCGTTAAAATCTTCATCAATAGAGGGTTCTATTATATCTTACAAGGATACATCATTGAAAACAAACAGTGCTTTTTAAATAATTGAATGTCTTTAAAGTTGTTATTGGAAAGAGGCAGAAGAAAAAACCCGACGAGACTTTACTTCCCCTAAGAAAAGGAAAAATACATTTCCTTATCGTGCAACTGGAAGTTGCTGATGGCTTGCGCCAGCTGTCGGAATAAATATAAACTATTCGTTGAGTTTTAATTATTCCAGAATAAGCCAAATACCCATTCCTAATATGTACGCGTAAGCGTTTCGGGCTGTTGGCCCTCATCAGCATGGTACAAGCTGTACCTCAACGACCAAAAAACTGGTCATTCAGGCATCCTGAAAAATCATGAAACAGGTAGTTGAGGCCAGAATTGCGTGAGAACGCGAAACAATTTGAAAAAATAGTACAAATGTGATATTGTACTGGGATAAGGAGATACCTTTTTAAAAATGCATGAACCTTGTTGTGTCTTTGCATATTTGCTCTTTGTTGTAGCACAAATTACATAGTTTCAGTATTTGTGCTATAAATAGGACGTAAAGTTGATGAGCCCAGTCCAGAGTTAGGAGTCCAGTAGTCTTGTTACTTTAGATGTCTCTGTAGTTTTGACGATAAATGATAATTGTTCAAGTATTATAGAGTTGTTTCGTGGCTCAGCGCGACACGACAAGCCTTATCCTGGTACAATATCACTTCCATTCTCAAGTATGTTGTCGCCAATTTCTGTGGAGTCCAGCTGCCGTGTGAGCTAAACTGTCTGATGAACTCTAAACATAATAAACCCATGAATTCTAAAAACTCATTTCTATAAATATAAGTGTTTTTATTTTATGTGTGTACAATTTATAAATAAACTATATCATTTTAGATTTCGTTATATCCTTTATCGCGCTTATTTTTAAAATAACATAGAGTATTCCTATTATTTTTATTTCAAAACGCGATATTCTGGGTAGGGATAATTGCGTCGATTTACATTTTAAAACAGAAATAGTTATAAACATATAAGAAAAATAAATAAAAAAGAGAAACAATAAAATATATTAGGAACCTGATCCTTCCAGTTTAGAAAGATAATCTTAAATATATTTACAAAAATGGTTAAATCTGTAACAATTCTCTCTGGTATTTACAAATTCATGTAGACTATTCACATAGACTATTCAGGGCTTGGTTAAGACTAGCAGGAACATTTTGCTGGTTGGGCGTAACAAATTTTAGTTAGTAAAGCCAACCACCGAGTGTATCGAGATGATATTTAGGTACCAAAACAACAAGGTTCATACAATATATAACTTGTGGAGAGTGTCACACGACAGATGTTCTCTGACCACGGGTTCCAAGAGAATCTATTTCCGAGGTGCTGACACCAGCCGGGTTGGGAAACGCCCGTCGCGAGGCAAACATTTGGTGGAACTCCGTCGAGAGTCAGTCAGCCCGAGGTGACTGTCAGATATCTTTATGTCACAGCGAAGTCTGGGAGTTCTTCTTTTATTGCAAGTTCCTGGCCTCCTATGTGGGTAGTTGGCGATCTAAGGATACACTCCAGGAGCCTGGGTTACCTTTATGTTACTACTGGCCTCCTATGCTGGTAGTTGGCGATCTAAGGATACGCTCCAGGAGCCTGGGTTACCTTTATGTTACTACTGGCCTCCTATGCTGGTAGTTGGCGATCTAAGGATACGCTCCAGGAGCCTGGGTTACCTTTATGTTACTACTGGCCTCCTATGCTGGTAGTTGGCGATCTAAGGATACGCTCCAGGAGCCTGGGTTACCTTTATGTTACTACTGGCCTCCTATGCTGGTAGTTGGCGATCTAAGGATACGCTCCAGGAGCCTGGGTTACCTTTATGTTACTACTGGCCTCCTATGCTGGTAGTTGGCGATCTAAGGATACGCTCCAGGAGCCTGGGTTACCTTTATGTTACTACTGGCCTCCTATGCTGGTAGTTGGCGATCTAAGGATACACTCCAGGAGCCTGGGTTACCTTTATGTTACTACTGGCCTCCTATGCTGGTAGTTGGCGATCTAAGGATACGCTCCAGGAGCCTGGGTTACCTTTATGTTACTACTGGCCTCCTATGCTGGTAGTTGGCGATCTAAGGATACGCTCCAGGAGCCTGGGTTACCTTTATGTTACTACTGGCCTCCTATGCTGGTAGTTGGCGATCTAAGGATACGCTCCAGGAGCCTGGGTTACCTTTATGTTACTACTGGCCTCCTATGCTGGTAGTTGGCGATCTAAGGATACGCTCCAGGAGCCTGGGTTACCTTTATGTTACTACTGGCCTCCTATGCTGGTAGTTGGCGATCTAAGGATACGCTCCAGGAGCCTGGGTTACCTTTATGTTACTACTGGCCTCCTATGCTGGTAGTTGGCGATCTAAGGATACGCTCCAGGAGCCTGGGTTACCTTTATGTTACTACTGGCCTCCTATGCTGGTAGTTGGCGATCTAAGGATACGCTCCAGGAGCCTGGGTTACCTTTATGTTACTACTGGCCTCCTATGCTGGTAGTTGGCGATCTAAGGATACGCTCCAGGAGCCTGGGTTACCTTTATGTTACTACTGGCCTCCTATGCTGGTAGTTGGCGATCTAAGGATACGCTCCAGGAGCCTGGGTTACCTTTATGTTACTACTGGCCTCCTATGTGAAAATAGAGAACAACGAAATTTCTTATTATCGCTCTAAAATTAAGAAAAAAACCGGAATTGCCCGACTAAACAAATGAACGCTACTAATAGATTCCGCCATACTTAGGAAGAAATATAAACTTGATAATGATTTATTACAAAATATTGATCTAAATCATTTTTCAATCATAAGCCTGGAACAGTAAATTATTAAAAGTACAAAATCGTGAGGCGAAGAGTTTTTGTAATTACAAGAAATTATTCCGCTCACGATTTTGTGATTTTAAGAAATTATTTCTTTATAGATTAAGAGAAAAAAACACCCTCATAAGCATTTTGGACTATTGACCCTGTTTAGCATGATGCATGCTATAGCTAAAGCCACCAGCAACTTCAATTGGCACGATCAGGAGAAAATTCTTTCTTAAACGACCTATTGTCTTCTACGGAAATATTGTGTTAAAGTTATTCATATCCGAAAACTATCATTTATTCAGAAATCATATTTGTTAAAAATAGCAATAAAAATATATATGGTTTTAGTTTTCAAAATTATAATAAGGAGGTTAATTTTCCAGCGTAGCTACGAAAAGGTCATTTCAAATGATCTTTTTTTTTCTATCCCTAGTACACGTGGTACAGGAGCATTTTTTTATTAAATCAGAAAAAAAGTGCCCAATGCGGGAATAGAATCCGGGTCGTAGCGGTCGAAAACCAATGGTTTAGACCATCCTTCCACCGACCCCCAGCAGACTATAGTAGTGGACGTATCAGAAAACTCGCCTATCGGTTCTTCATCAGTCCACGAGTCTTGGAAGGCCAATAAGAAGAATAAAACTCTCAGAATCCGTGAGAAAACTATGTAAAGGGAAGGCTATTTCCATAAAATAGCCTATAAAATGGAAATTTTGAAAAGAAGAAAATATCTTTGAAATGACCATTTTGGTCATGATATCTCTAAGACTATATCACTAAAGCTAGCAGATTTTTATCGGTGGGTTTTTAAAAGCTGGCGTAGAAAGTTAAGGAAGCCATTACCAAAACATCTGATAACAATATCCTGCATGGATCTAAAGATAGCTTATACAAAATAACAGCTGTTGCCCACTTGTTTACTGGAAGTTGCGATGGAAGCTTGCACTTGTTGGATGCATCAACATAGTGAGTGAGCCAGTGTGCTAATTATTCACAAACAAATAATATTGCCACGTGGAAAATTAGGGAAGGCAAACTTCGGAATGATATAACAGTTTATTTAAGGCAAAAACAAACTATGAATGATAAAAAAAAGAAGAAGAAAAGATAAGCAATGAGGGAAGTTTACAGAGTAGCAAATATATAAACATAAAAAATGATACTCTGTCAATAAACTAAAAAATACTTTGCTACAATATTTAATCATTTTAATATATATCGTCCACGTTATTACCTATCGTAAAGGTTTAAAAATTACGAAATTCAATATATTAGCCATTTAATTTCTGCAGATGGCTTATTGATGACAACAGCACAAGAAAAAAAGGAAAATATTCAATATAGTCAAAAATAGAGTAAACAATAATATTTATTCTTTGGCAAAATCAATAAGGAATCTAGGGCTAAATTTATTTTTAGATTCCTTATTGATTTTATCAACGTGTAAAAGAAGGGAAGAATAATTTTATAATAATATTTCTATAAGTTATAAATGATTTACTTTAACCCCTTTTTAAATATTGTAACGAAGTATTTATTATTTTTATTAACAGAGTATCATTTTTATGTTTATATATTTTTTCTACTCTGTAAACTTCCCTCATTGCTCATCTTTTCTTTATCATTTTTAGTTTGTTCTCGCCTTAAATATATAACTTACAATTATACATTGTTATCTATATAGCGAAATATCATCAAATAGCACAAATTTACATATCTTCTCTCTAAACGGATTTTCACTTCAGCTGATCCAAAGTTCAATCTAAAATAAATATTATTCCTAAATATCAGTTTACACAACTTGATTTTATAATTAAGTTATAAATGATTTACTTGAAAAGGACGGCAGTTAGTTGCGGAAACGTTGGAAACAAAATTAGGGAAGACCAACTTCGGGATGATACAACAATTTATTTCGGGCAAGAAAAAACTATGAGTAATCAAGAAAAGATAGGCAAAAGAGGAAGGTGTACCGAGTATAGCAAAATATAAACATACAAAAATAATACTCTGCTAAAATAATAATACTTTGTTACATAGATACAAGGTTATATATATTGTTAGATGGATGGCAAGGCCAAGATACTAGAGTAAAGTTGGGGAAAGGGAGTGGACTCCAGCTGCCCCCGCCGCCATGTCGCAGGCGCTAAAAACAGCATTCCTGTGTGGGGGAGGACAGAGTCTGGTTACATCTGCGGCAAGGAGAAGACGTGGCGACTTGCCTCCGGGCGTGTGGATGATCCTACAAGGCGGTGCCAGGAGAGACTGACATCAGAGCGGCCTACAAGGCGGTGTGGGCCAGGCTGCATGTGTATAGTGTGGAGCGGAACGCTTCACAAGAGGACTTCCACGGCGCCAAGGATTCTTTTGACGGGGAGGTCGAAGGCAAGTCCCAGTGTTGTATTCCTTCTGTAAAGTGGGATAAAATAAAGCGCTAACTTTAGCTGCAATCCCTTCGAACTCACATGTGTATGTCTTTGTGGCATACTGAGTAGATAAAGTACACGAATAGCGTCTGGGTACGAAGTAACAATATGTTATATGGTTGTTCTATATGGTGTAAGATAAACAGGTGATGGATGGAATACTGTTAATTTGTAGTTAGCAGTAGACAATCTTAGACAACATATAGCATATATATTTTTTTAAAATAGAGCAATCCATAAATAAATCTTTAAATAAAAAGGTATATATATTGGATTAAAATATCATTTATTTTACCAATATTTCAGTTGGCTGAACGCCAACCTTAATCAAGGTATTATAACATTTTTATGTGTGTCTAATAAAAGTTGGCGTTCAACCAACTGAAATATTAGTAAAATAAATTATATTTTGATCCAATATATGCCTTTTTATTTAAATATAGATTATATATATCACAAGGTTTATATTTCGGAAACTTTAGATTTCAGCCAACAGCACATACCGTTATAGAGGGGCAAGTGTTGTGACATGATAATTTCTCGGGTTGATATTATAAAATACTTTTCACGCACACACGTTAAAAGTGTCCACCAGTTTGAATATTGTCATGTCCTCAACACGTTGAGGACCAAGACTTGAAAAGTTCTAAACGGTTTCTTACAAGCTTATTCGGGTTCAAGCAGTTAGCATGGAAGCAGAATTTGATCGGATTATTCAGATAAAATCGAGCTAATATATTTATATAATGGGTGGACATACGAAGCAATCTACCTTTATACAACCACTGCAACATATGAAAGAGGCCGCGATGCTAGGACAGCTGAGGAAATTGATTGTTCATAAAATATTTTGTTACATAACACCTTCCAAATGGGAGCTGTGACCTACAGCTTGTAAATCTTGTAACATCTGATATGGATCTCATGTGTTTCTGCCGAGAATTCTATCGGTGTATCGCAAACAGTCGAAATTGGCTAATTTGAAGCCCAAGTGACCAAAAAAAAATCGAATTATACAAAAATTCGAATTATAAACGGAAATTCTATTTATAGGAAATTCTAGAGACCAAGATAAATATTCGAATTAAAGAAGTTTTCAAATTAAAGATGTTGGAGTTATTCAAGTTATACTGCATTAAATTGCGTTGAATTTTGTTTGCGAGGTAGGTATTGATCATAGAAGATAAAAATAGCAATTGAAATAAAATTACCTAACTTAAAGAACACCCTTATCAAATTCCATCAAGATAATGCGAACCTCACACGGCGCTCCTGAATTTGGCGAAGATTGCAGGATATGGGTGGATTTGATGCCTCACCCTGCGTATAGCCCTGACCTTGGTACTCTCAGAATTCTACTTGTTTGGAAGATTAAAGAATCTTTCACGTTGTGAAATATTTAAATGTGATGCCATTTTATTCTAAGCTGATAGAGGGGGGTTAAGAACGTTATATAAGACACTTAACCATAGTACTTTCGAAAGTTGGCAACAACGCTGGATCAAATGTTTACAGAAGGAAGGTGGATCTATTGAATGATTCTGATATATAGAGGACTTGTGTTAAAAGTTATTATATAATAGTTTTTTTTTTTAATAATTTGTCAATAAATTTTATAACCGATTGTGTATTATCTGTTAACTGCTCAACTTGTAGAACTAAGGGTAAACATGATATATGTTGGAAAATACAAGTCTCCTTTAATATGAGGTAATAACGCGTCATCTCTTTCTTATATTCCCTTCTCTATCTTCTTTCTCTATCTTCCACCAAGCTCTGCAGTGGTGGCTGAGGCGGCGTGTTCATAGTCATTGTACATAGCTGTATATTTTAATAATTTCGTATTGTAATCACCATCTTCATTATTGTCGCTGAGTCCTGGGACCAAGAGAGAAACACAACGAGAAAGAGCGCAAGAGGAGAAGTCGGATATCTTCATTATAGTTAATTTCTCATAAACAGTGCGGACTATGCAGTTTACCTGTATTGACAAGATGTCACTAAAACTATGTTAATTGTGCCTTTCTCTTCTTCACTCTCTCTTATCTCTTTCTTCTCTCTAATATAGGAAATGAAAGCATGGAAGCACGAATGTTTCTTTTACAGACATAAGACAAACTTCTACCTTCTTTATACTGCGAGATATAAAATATATATTTTTTTCATCGCAGTAAGGACGGTAGAAGTTTGCTTTATGTCTGTAAAAGAAACATTCGTGCTTCCATGCTTTCATTTCCTATACAAGACTTCTTCAGTATCAATGCGGGGATGATGAGGAGTCTTTCATCTGTTTACAAGGTGAGACAGTTTATCTCGGGTTATGACTGGATGTGTACAAACAACAAAATGTCAATAATAGGCCGGAGAACGCTAGGTACATTTAGGCCGTTAGTATACAGTTGGTGCAGTGTATCTGTTTACGAGGTGAGCTATAGACTGAGTTTATCTCAGGTGATGATTGAACGTGGCACAGAATCGATAGGCCCGCTGCCCATGGAAAATCTTAATGTTTAATATCGTGAGAACATCCTCTCTTGCACAACAAATCAATCCGGAATATATAGTTCGAAATATAACCTAAGGTAGCGGGAGGTTGCTATTCATGTACTGAAAAATACACCTCTCCCTTTAATTGTGCATCATCGTATTAATTCTATTTGAAGTCTTTCAGGGGTTTCATTGGCTTCCACCTCATTTTTATAGATGTCAAAGTTCGTACACAATGCCGTGCTAAAGAACGGGGTATAACGGTCTGCCAGAGATTCAGACCTGAATCAATAAACTTGTCTGGGATGTCTTGGGAAGACATTCTCCATCTCCATCCTAGAACGTTCCTTTAATATGCTCTTTCAGGGGATTTATTGTCTCATGACCTCCCCAACGTCTGTTAATTACCAAGGAATTTCATTGTGAAAGTTACATAGCTGTTATTGATCTTTATTTCATGGAGATATGCTGCCTTATATTGGGGTATATTTTGAAAATATTTATGTTTATTTATAAATTTATATATACAAGGTGTGTTAGAATGATTACCCATATAATAAACTATTTTTATGTCAAAATTTATTGAATTATTTGTTTGAATCATCTACATTCTGTGCATGTTCACTTAATTTAGGAACCAGTGTATAAATCAATATTTGACATGAGAGAAATTTGTTTCATTTGTGTAAGTATTGGACGTTTTCGAGAGAGAGGAATAATACCTCTCACAGAGCACGCGCCATAAGACAGTTCCAGTCTGCAGGAACGCCCCTCGATCGAAAGACTCAGTAGGAAGACCGCAATGTGTCAAATATTCATAATGTTCTACCCAATTAACAATATAAAATGGTCTGTTATATTGTTTCAAGCCTCTTGTTTGGATAATATTACAAGATTAGTTGCAAGATAGTTGAAAGTAGGAAGGATATGTATGGTTGATCTTGCAGGAAATCTCGCCCTGGGCGGCCCTGTGCTAGCATGTTCTCTAACAGAGCTAAAAGGTTATTTTTATGATTTAGCCGGATCAGGTGTTACATAGGTTGAAGTAGACTATACGAATTGAATGGCAAAGTTGTCCCAAAAGTTGGTAAACACAAAAATTGAAATACCAATTTCATTCGCCGTTATGTATAATGTCTTTGTATTATGTATAAAGTAATTGTATTATGTGTATTTTATTATGTATTCGCCGTAATAAAAAATATTCGCCAAGTAATAAGAAAAACAACGTTTTAAGAAAAACACGAACTTTCGGGACAACCTTATATATAGAACACACAGAGAGAGACACAATGGTTCAATAAAACAGACTATGTCCACCAAGGTAAGATACGACGGCGAGACCGACCGATTGTCCCCGGGGACTTGTTCTCGGGAATCCAAACAAATCGTCACGTGTCTCCAGTAGCGAGAGCTTCGACCTTGCCATCGATCGTTGTTTCAAGGTCACTGTTGCGACACGGGGAGAGCCGACGGAATGCCGGGACTGATGGATCAGGGGCTGGCTGAGTCCCAGACACGGGACCGAGATACTCTCAAACTTACTGGTCAAATTACTGAATATTATGGTTTTATAAATTCCTATTTGACCATATAAAGTGATAGAGAGACAATTGACAATTTAAAAATAATTATTGACGTCATATCAATATATTGTCAAAGTATCCAATCAGCACTAATCTCAATAAATAATAATGACTAATTTACAATAGTGATGATGACGATATTTACATATTGCTATATATAATGAATATGGCGTCTCTGCCACTGCAGAAGATTTTGATGGAAAATCGCCAGCGGGTCTTCAGTGACACCACGCATTTTGTGGTGTAAGAAGTAAGCGCAGATCGCGTGCTTTGCCGCTGAGGAAATAGCGTGATTCACGAGGCCCACCGAGAATATCCAGGACCAGTAGCAGTGGACCAGCGACAGGTCACTGGGGCCGTGGGCGAGGCAGACAGGCCGGCTCGACGCCAGTTGCCTCGGATGAGGCAGGGCGTGCTAGGTAAGCCGCAGAGTGGGTCCGCCGAAGAAGTAGCGACGAAGGGATGAGAAAGGCACGCTGATGGGTGGCAAATCAATAACAGTCGCTTAATTTCGGAGATACCGTGAGGTAGGAACGAAGGCCAGGCGGTGGCGCTCCAGCATGAGACGCGTAGTGCGTGTACATTTGCGCAGGAACGGAGTGGCCGTCCCGCGCAGCACCATGGCTTCTCCAAGGTCCTCTTTTTGTAATCACTTTGCGCGGTGTCCGCCACCAGACGTTGACAGAATGCTCCAATAGCATTTTCATCGTCGCGGGTGCTTCTTGTGAGCCTGGTGATGAGCAGGGTCCATCAGATCACAGATACGCACTCCCCTCCACCTTGAGGAAGCCCGAATTGTTGATGTCGCCAGGAACCTGATGGCGCCGCCGAGAGGAGAGTTCAGTAGGGTGAGTAGACACCACCCGGTGGCTCAGGCCCAGGATGGAGAAGACCTTCTCCCACATATCCAATCGTCGTCGACAACGGGCAGCAGTCAAGAACCCGAGGACAAGGGAGTTATCCAGGCTCTGGACTCCGCCAGCCATAAGTAGGCGTTCTTTACTTCATCTCTGTGTGCAGCTTGAATCTCATTCATTGAAACAGGTAAGCTGGAATTGGGTCCTGATGTCCTTCAGCCCCACGCAAACGGTGTGGACACAGGACGTGAAAGTAGATCTCCCGGAAACCAGGCGGCGCGATGGCAGGACCCCAGATGAACCGCGTCAGCTTGGTTGGCCTGTAATTTGGCAATAGTGACGTCGTCGGGGAGGTATCCGTGCAGATGGGGGAACACCGCCGCCAGTACCAAAGAATTGGCCGCTCTCTCTTTCTCTCATCCGACCAGGGAGAAACTAAGGACGTATAGAAACCATATGGAGATCGCCATCTCCAGGATGCCCAGCAGGTGATACTCCTAGACCTGTATTCCATGACCTAATGTAATCTCGCAGCCGGCACTGTGATTGAAGAAGCGGACCATGCTGAGAGTCATCGCGGTCCCTCCAGGCGTCGCACCCTAGTCCCTTTCTCTTGGGGAAGTTTACGCATATTCCTAACACAACAACCCTGGAATTCGTCAAATATATCCTAACCTTCTCGAACCTCGTGGATCAGCAGGAAAATATAATCGGCGTACGCCTCTTCCGATAACTCTCTCCAGGTGGCGCAGGAGGGGTCTAGTGGAGATGGAGAAAAGGGTCGCACTGCAGGCACAACTCTACCGAAGCACTATGTGCATTCTGTATGGAGGAATGGTGTTTCCATTGACCTTGACGGCCTCCACGTAGAACAGGTGGAGCCATTCCATGAAGGGCGGAGTCAGGTCGATGGAGCGCAGCTTGGAGGCCAGGAACCCTCACATCACCTTGTCAAAGGCGGACTGCAGGTCGATGGAGATGACTGCCAGCGGCGATTTGTTCTTTAAGCCCACCTTGTTACCCACCCTCGCGAAATTCCAGGAAAGGCGTACGTCTGGCATTCCGGCACGATAGCTGGAAAGTAGCGACGCAGACAACCCAAAAGAATGCCGTTGTAGTTTCTGTAATCCGCCGTGAACAGAAATGTGAGCTTATAACCGCTTGAGCCCGGATCACCATTCATTTTGGGGACGAGGCGAACGATGTTTCTCCTCGAGATCTTCGGAATAGCCCCCGCGAAGCTTGAATTCGACAAAGACTTGATATTTGGCCCCTCCGAAGAAGTCATCGAAGCCCTTTACGAGCAGGCTATCTCAATCAGTCGCTTTTCCTTATGGCATACGACTAATGGCAGTTTCAACCTCGCTCAAGTAAATACCTGCTCGATGAAGCAGGTCACTGTTCTCTAAAGTCATGCTACCGTAGCTCCCTCCAGGACCCAGCAATGGCCTCCGGGCTGTAGGTGGAGCCGTCGATGCGCTCTCTGAAGGATCTGAAGAGGGTGCGTCTCAGCCTCTCTCCCTCGACGGGGTTTCCCTTGGCGCCGAAGATGGTCGCCGGTCCTGAGCGACGAAGTCAGACGCGCAAGGTACTTCCAAGCTCAGGCAGTAGATGGCAGTCGGACTCTACGGTCGTGGTCTCGAGCTCAGGAATCGGCGTTTTCTGGTGACATAGTTTCCAGTTAAACGCGGGGAATGGAGAGGCATTTGATGTCATCGATCAGGTCCTGCTTCTGTTTTCCCCATTATCTCTATATATCTCCAGGAGGTACATCGCCGATCTTCTGCGATGCATCCTCAAGTAGCACTTCGATTCTCTTGACTGGCGGTGAGCAAAGAAACATGAAGAAAGATGGCACGGTGGTCCGGGCAGAGGTATTTGAGGGTCCAGAGCGGGTGACGAGTCTGGAGAGCCACGATGGTATTAGGACTCGATCCACACAGGCTCTTTCGATGAGAAGGTAAATGGGGAGAATTATTTGAAAATATTGGAGGAATTTATGCAGCCAAATTTGGTTAGAAAAAACTTTTACATCATGCAGGATGGTGCACCCGCCCATTACTCAAACATTGTTAGAACATTTCTCAATGAAAATATCCCTCACAAATGGATGAAGCGCCGTGGACCCATTGATTGGCCTGCACGGTCATCTGATCTTACTCCGGCAGATTTTTTGTTTAGTTATTTAAAAGATAAAGTTTATCATCGAAAACCCAAGACTTTAGAGCAAATGAA
Source organism: Cordylochernes scorpioides (assembly GCA_030710605.1). NCBI lineage: Eukaryota > Metazoa > Arthropoda > Arachnida > Pseudoscorpiones > Chernetidae > Cordylochernes > Cordylochernes scorpioides. The sequence goes on from CP092864.1 coordinate 117,979,412, forward strand.
AATTACACTAGAAGAAGAATTTAATCTTGATGCGGATTTATGCTCTCGTGTTTGTCAAAGTGTTCTTGAAAGACTTAGAATGTGTTTGGAGGAAATGGAGAGCATTTTGAAACACTATTAAAATTGAATATATTTGGAAAAACTTTATATATTACCTAAAATAAAATAGTTATAGTTTTTATTCTATTTTGTCTTTTAATATTTAATGAAAAATAAAAGGGTTCGGGACTTATAGGCGACCCTGTATATATATTTTTAAATGGATATCTCGTATAATTCACTTCATAATTTGTTCGTCAATATCTATTTTAGAACGAGAAAGGCTCAAGAAATCTAGTGGAAGTGCTATGTACGGACGAAGACCATAACTTAGAAGCCATGGTCTACATTTAAATAGCCAAAGCTAATGTTATGGCTTTGAAACCGACCCTAGCCTGCTATTTTGCAGAGACATCCAATAGATAGCGCATAGGTTTGCGTCTATTTTAACGAGAGAGGTGACCTCTATTTTCATTGATCAATATCCTCCCGGCAAAATTTTCATCTTCAACTAGAACGTTAGCCATTCAACGAACGGATCTGAACGATAGTCAGTTGTTGTTGTCGTGTCCAATGAAGAGCCTCAGATGTCCCCATGCATCTTTATCACAGCAGTCGTAATATCCTTTATCTTTGGGCGTATGTAGCTGCTGTTCTGGTCCATGTCAATTTTCTGCAAGGCTACGGCCATTGCTGGACATGAGAATATGTGGATAGGTGTTAGTTCCACACCAGGATAATTGTTACATGTCCTGTAGGTTCTTGTGCCATCTGGATGTATTGTCATTTCTTTATGGTGTTTCATTCGGACTTATGTGAATGCTTTTGTTATTCTTATCTCAGAGTTTATTGCGCATATTTGACGGGCAAAAGATAGTCTCAACTCCCAGTAGTTTCCAAGTTGAAATCGTGTATTGCCGGCAGACAGACGGACAGACAGACAGAGATCGTATTTTATAGATGACATAGATACTAATATGATCCACACCTCAGTTCGGAGTCCAGCTCTTAAATTTTGAGGTTTGAAAGAAAAAGGAGCTCTTCCTTATACTAAATGAGATCCTATAGGTTGAGAATAGGTCTATACAATAAACCCTAAGTCGACAATTTGCATATCTACAAAGGTATTCACATTCTAAAATAATGAATGCAAAAGAAATAGGTGTGTGCGTCACACATACACATATCAATAACAAAATTTATAATGAGTAATTCTGACAGGATATCAGAATGATGTATTGAGGATGTTGGGACACAAACAGCAATGTTTTCTTCATGGATAACCAAGTTAATTCTCTTTCTCTTTTTAAAAACGACTTGGATTTGTACATATAAAGTCAGCGTCATGATTCGTAATGTCCAATTAGGAAAATAAACGTGATTTATTCTAACTAGAAAATGCTTTTAACAGCCAATCAGAAACAAGAATTTTACATATGCCAATAAGGAAAATGGTATATTTTTGTTCACCACCCGTCCATATAGATCGTATTGAATCAGAATTCCTTCCCTTGGGTCAGACTCATCTTTCTTTGACAACAGATCTTTTGGGCTGATGATGGTAACTTGACTTTTCTTTTTCAGAAGGCGCATCCGCTCTACCAGATATTGGCTTTGATTCCAAACCAGAGATTTGTCATTATATTCCTTGAAGGAGAAACACTTATAAAAGAAGTAAAACAATTCTCTTTGAGAATAAGCATTGTTCCTCGATAGGAGACCCTGTACGGACATTCTTGGACTTGGGATGACCAGTAGTCCAGATGCTCTATGGACTGCCCCTATTCCATCAAAGTTCCTCAAACCGAGAAGATTAAAAAAGCTCACACATACACCTTGTTATTCTATCATTCTCCGACAATTTTTTTTTTTATACGGGATCAATAATCATAAAAATTCTCTTGAAATCATATATGGTTCACAAAGTGAGTTTGAATTTCTGTAGAAATTTTGATAATGTGGCGCGAGCAGTAAAGAACTGATAGAGAAATAAATAAATAAGAAAATAATTCTAAAATTTGATAATTCATAATTGTGAGTTTTTGAAAAATGAAAGCCCAGGTTAAACATGCCAACTAGTGACCGGCGTATGTGCATCTCCAATGTGCATTTAGAAAGGCTTTCATTTTGCGGCTTCGTGGAAACGGCTGCATAGTTTGAAGCAGTAGGCTTCGAGGGAGTCAGCAAACCCAGACAAACAGTGGGACGATGAAGACCGTAATAAACCGACAAGTCCACTTTGCACAAAGAGTCCTAAATTCCTGTTTTCTGAATTTATAAGAATACTACGCCTTAGCTGTGTTGAGTCCTCCACCGGGAAAACAGAGGGCCCATCCTCCCAATGAAATACATCGAATTTCTTTACCTTAATTTATTGTACTAATATATTTAATACAAGAATTCTGTTTTATAACCATAGAGAAATGCTAAATAAATTCATATTACTGTGGACTCATGATCTCTAGATATTGATTTCAAAAATCTGGGATTGCCAGTTTAGAACCAAAGAGCCTTTTGGTTATAGTATATTTTAGTTATACTATAGTATAGTTTTAGATATTGAAATTCTGTCGGAATAAAATTAATCTATAAAAATAGAAGTCGCCTCTCCCGGCCAAATATATTCTAAAACTAAGCTCCGTCTATTGATCGTCCCCGAAAACTAGTAGATTTCCTCCCGGCAAAATTTCCATCTATATTTGTCCATAGATTTGGCCCAGGCTTTCCACCAGCTAAACACCTCTTTGGCAGGTTGTGAAGAGAGAGAGAGAGATTTCACTTGATCCATTTAAGACCTCATGAAATAAAGTCAGCCCTAAACTGACGAACGAGAATCATTTGTCCGAAACCATGACCTCTAGGTGGACGCTTTTCCGTTTGTAAAATCTGGTATCGTGGCTTTGTGATCGACCTGAGTCCGCTAGTTTGCGGAAACGGCCAATAGATATCGCTTAGTTTTAGCATCTATTTTGCCGGGAGAGGTGACCTTTATCTTAATGTTTGAACACTGGGAGCTACAACATTCAACTGGTTATTTCGAATAAAATAGGGGAATTTGGGGATGAAAGATCTCAATTTGTATTCAAATAAATTGTAGGCTTATCATAGAAAACCATCTCTCTCTCGTTGGTATTAAGATCCAAGGCGTCTTGTGTCCAATTCTAAAATGTGTAAACAAATTGTTTTCCAACGCAGACAAATAAACCTGTTTCTTTAAATAATATTGGACGTAAACAGGGATTTCTATGAGGCAGATAAATGGTAGATTAGGGTATTAAGAAGGGAGTAGAGTGCTATTTCCTCCGTCTATTTAGATGTGACAAAGGTGTTGACAAGGAAGGTCCGGCATTGTTTACCTGGTCGATACATCCGTGTGCCAAACCTAACCACAGCTCGCTCGACAACCAGGGCTCTAATGTCACCCTGATCTTCAATGAAAATTCTCTATAAAGTGTCTTCAATTGAGTTATGGATGAGTGTGGGTATGTGATAATTTTGACACCCTCACTAGAAATAAGTGAGTTAACCTAGCGAAACATGCCATATATATATGCCCTATAATCATTTCACAAAATTAGTGTTTTTAGGTAGAATAATATAAAGTTCTGAAATACATATATAATTAATGAAACTAGAGAATGTTCGGAAATGGATAAACGAGCAGTATCAAAGTTTCTCCATTTGAAAAAAAAAAATCTCGGATAATTTTGTGACAGTAAGACATAAAAGGTGTCCACACTGTCCTTCAGACATGTTGAAACAAACTGGAGGGATACTATAAAATATAAATTAAAATCTAGAGGACGTACAAAGATAATACAGCCCATGTTCATCAGGTGATCGGGTCAATATAGGCACCGATGTATAGTGGGCTACCTAGACAGGGTAAATATAGACACCAATGAATAGTAGGCTACCTAGAATAGAAGAACGACTCTTAATTATATAATATGGATAGAATTAGCATATCCTGTGGGATTATATACCGCCAAATTACACGACGTCTGCCTCTCTCCAAGATGTAGTCGATTACTAGGTTGATAACATTTCCAGAAACGCCGAATGGTTGATGGTGCATTCTTATTGTTGGCTCTCTCTCTCTCTCTCTTTGTAAACAAAGACTGTAGGTTTGATCGTATATATAATTACAAATATATATATTGACAAATATTGGACTTAACTATTTGATGTATAGGCCAAAATTATGAGCAAAGAATGGATGCGCTTTGTTTTTACCCTTCCCCAAATAGCCGCGAGCAACTATCTGCAAAGAAGCTCATGTTGTCTGTGTTCTAGAAATTTTAATAACGTTATCTTTACTGACAACCTAATCTGAAGTTACAGGGCAACTGTTTATTTTCACAAGGATTTGTTAAACACTTGAGAGATGAAGTTTTGAAGATGAAAGAGGGGATCGGCATGCTAAACCTTCCTAAGCCTGCCTGTTGGTTGACAACGCTCCAACCTACATGTCACATAAATCTTTGGAAGCTGTCCGAAGCCAAGCTTCTAAGTTATTCCACCATCTTTCCTAATTTGTCGTACTTAATGCCTTTAACTTCGTCTTCTTTCTGTAAATGGAGTCATTATTAAAGGGACGACAATTTGACCTGGTGTCGGAGCCATTTCGACAATATAGGAATGTTGTTATTCTACTACAGTTAGATAGAATATCGGATCCTCTAATATTACTAGACAACAAAATACGTTATTGAAATGACCAGAATAGAAGCTATAGCATTATTTATGCTCATTTCATTGGGTCTTCATTGAAAATAGTTGATAAAGTATTTGAATTTTTAAATTTCAGGCTCAATTATTTCAAGGAAAGAGGGCAAAAACAGTTTAAAAACATGAGGCATTAATAACATCTCTATGCATAAGAAATCATATCTCTCTCTCATTTATAGTATGATTTTTTCTTCTGCAAATAAACAGCTTCCTACTGTCTGCGCAATGGAAAAATATCACAGTAATACTGGTGGAAACGTAACTAAAGTGAAACTTAGCCCTGGAAGCCTGATGCTTCCAACTTAAATGTCTTATTTTCAAAAGTAGAAAATAATATCTAGATAATAAAAAGGCATATATTGGATTGAATAAAATATTTATTTGCCACTATTTAAGTTGGCTGAACGCTAATCTTTATCAAAGCATTACATTTTTGTATAAACAACTCAGCGCCGCATAGTGTTATATTATTTTCAAAATTATTTAAATTTTAATATTATAACACTATGCGACGCTGAGTTTGTTTATACAAACATGTAATGCCTTGATAAAGATTAGCGTTAAGCCAACCGAAATATTAGCAAATAAATCTTTAATTCAATCCAATATTTGCCTTTTTATTATCTAATGATTTAAATATGGATTGCTCTATTTTCATAAATAAAATAATATATAAATTGTATTAGATATATTTAGTGGTTGGCCTTTCTTGATTTATCAGGAAAGTGGGTCGGCCAAATATCAGGGAACAGTCTAAATCAATAATTAGTTGATTTCTGTTCCACTAGATGGCGCTCTGCCATCTAAAAAAGCTCATGTGAGCGCCAGGATATGTCTATTTTGTTTTTAAATATATTTATATAGAAAGAAATTACAAAAAATTATCTTGTGTTTCTTTTTAAAGTACCTATTGATATAATTTACCTTTTTGGCTTCTGTGAAGTAGAAATATCACAACACAACGCAAATAAATATCCGGTTAGACAACAATCTCAAATACAGAACTTCAACGTGGAGCAAGCCAAGCTCTAATAGGCGAACTAGCTAGATTTCAATGTGGAATATCAATGATTTCGCTCTAAAGACTTTGCCGAATGACCTGAAAGGTAGGTGTCTCTGAATACATTTCTTATTCTCACTTTTCACCATAGTTTATCATAAGAACTTGATCTATGGAATAGATTCAATTATACGAAATTAGAGAAATCGAAAGAATAAGAAATCGTAAGCATTATGAGCTTTCCTAAATAAATAGGAGACTCTAGTTTGTCTTTCTCAAAGACGCCCATGATTGAATCTACGATTTGCTTTCAAATTAGTTTCCAGAATCACTAATTGATTCTTTGTTGATATAAATAACCTCCGGTCAAGACAAAGGAACCTCAGCTAGTAGCTACTGAAGAGAATAGTTCTCATATTACGAAAAAAATTATTAATTACAAGAAAAAATGCGAAAGCTAAATATTTTTCACCCCAATGCTGTCTTCTCTGTCTCATGCACTGGATGACATGGATGAGATAGGTAGAACAGTAGGGATATGACTCACTGAGCACCGCAGATGCGTAAAAAACTGGGACGAAAAACCTTAATACACCAGTACAAACAAATGACAGGGTACACTTACAACCTGAACAAAGCAATATTACACTGTAGAAACACTTGCTACAACTGTAGCAACAGTGTATTACACTGTAGTGAACAAGCATCAAAGACTGGTATTGGAAGCCTTGGTTTCACAAACATCAAAAGTATAAACAGGACAATTGACCTTCCTGACCATTACTGCATTATCCCAGCTTTAATCCTTGCTCTTAGATATAGGTAGTAACCTGCAGCATCTTGGGATTTGACCCGAACATAACTGGATTGCAAACTGTATAATTGTGAACAATTATTCTATCAATAAATGTCATGGAGTGTGTGATGTATATTTACATTCATACACATCAACTAAACATGATCAAATTATCGCGGTTGGAATATCTATAAATATATCGGTTGTACACCGCTATCGGATTGCTTCAAAAGTTGTTAAATCGACACCTCTCACTTGAAGCTTAGAGCTATTCGGACCAAAGTCATACTTTAGCCCACTACCATGGCCTGGGTGGAGATGCTTTAACTACCGCTCTGCCACATGCTCCAACCCTGCCTCTCAACTACCACTTAGTGCTGAAATACCCTGAAATTTAAGCCATTAAAATCCTATTATTCTCTCTCTATCTCGGACAATAGCATCGAACACATGTCTGGAGGTGAGAACTTAGCACCAAAACCTCTGGAATTTACTGAAATTGCAGTATATTTCCAGCTAATTTTGTTTTCATATTCTAACTTCCATTACAAACACAAACATTGAATTATTGTCCTTGAATGGGAGGTGAGATTATTCTCAAACTGGTGAAAATTTGCCAAAATGATTTTAAAGACCCTACCGATAACATTGGATACTGATGTATACATCCTACCTATTCAATTTTATTAACGTCTTTAATATGCGTTGAATAGAAACATATGTAAAAAGGTCAGATTTGATTAAATATTGTGGCGAAGAACTAATTTATTATTTAATTTAATTCAATAATTCAATGAAAATATTTGGAAATAGATTTATTATTTTACATTAGTAAAATCATCATTAAGTTGCCTAGCTTGCTTGCTCGATATTCTCTAGCTGTATATAGTTTGTTTAATTTGTTAATATTGGTCGACTGGTCGTGGTGACATTATCAATAAATACTTTCACATCTCCAGATATACAGAGACCTGATTTCTACGCTACAATATGTATTTTTGTAATACTGTAGAGAAATCTGTCCTTTGGATTTTAAGTTTAAGTTGCCTCCAACAATGAGCTGATACATTAGCTATTGGATTATATAAGTATTACAATATTTTATATTAGACGGTATATATACACAGTGTGGCAAATAATTTTTAAGACTCGCGCTAGATAAAAGCCAATAGCAGAGCCAGGTATGAAATTGCGCATGCGTATATTGTCAAATAGCTCCATCCAGATGGGACAACTGTCAATCATCCCTGGACCCCGGGAGGGGGGAAGCTGATATGTAAATAAGGAAAACGGGACGGTGGCTAACGCCGTTCATGAGGATTAACTTTTAACTTGGGTAAGTTGTAAAAAAAAAACTCTCTCTCCCTACAAATACCCCTTGTAATAAATTATTTATTCCCAAATTTGCCCTTGCTTTATTTATCTCCGCGACAATATATATTCGAAGCCTTATCTAGCGCGTGGCTTTGTTTCAGCCATTTTGGTTAACTCTTTAAAACCATACAGGCGATTTTTGAAAAGTGAAAATTTTTGTTCGTCGGAATTCTGAGATTGAACAGAGAGCGGTCATTAAATTTAATGCAAAACTTAGTAGATGTGCATCGGAAACATATATTTTGATTAATCAAGTTTGTGATACGTTATGTTTGAGTAAATCAAATGTTTTCATTTGGCACAAACGTTTTTCGGATGGAAGAAATACCCTAGAAAATGATAAGCATACTGGACAACCAAGTTCTTCGAAGACACCAGAAAGTATAGAAAAAGTGCGAGAATTTGTTGCAAACAATCGCAGTGCATCCCTGAGAATGATGGCAGAGGTTTTACACATCAACAAAGAAACGATTCGAACCATTCTGCAGGAAGATTTGGGTAAAACTAAAGTCTGTGCTAAATTTGTTCCACACACTTTAACGGGCGAGCAGAAATCATTGAGAATTGCACATTGCAGGGACATCATTTCTGCCTATGAAAATGATTCAAACTTCCTGAAATCAATTGTTACGGGTGATGAAACATGGTGTTTCCAGTATGACCCAAAGACAAAGCGCCAAAGTGCCGAATGGAAGTCAAAAAACTATCCACAAGCCTAAAAAACGCGAAAAGTGCCATCAAAAATCAAAACAATGCTGATTACCCTTTTAGATGGTAGAGGTATTATCCAAAAAGAATTTGTTCCCGCTGGACAAACCATTACAGGAGAGTATTATTTAAACGTTTTGAAACGTTTGATTGCCAGAATTCGTCGCATTCGTCCAGAATCGCGATGAAGACAATTGGTGTTTGCTGCATGATAATGCACCGAGTCACTCCTCACTCATTGTTCGTCGCTTTTTGGCCAAAAATAACGTCTGTGTTGAATCATCCTCCGTACTCGCCTGATTTAGCACCATGTGACTTTTATTTATTCCCAAAAATAAAATTGATGTTAAAAGTTTTTTTTTTTATGATATCCCGACCATCCAGAGAGCTGCGACGAGCACTTTGGAGGCGATTCCTCAAAGTGGCCTGCAAGAGGCATTTAATTCCTTATTAAATCGTTGTAACATATGTATTGAATCCGGAGGGGATTTTTTTGAATAAAAAATAGCAGAAATTGAATTAGCTTGTTTCTGTTTTATTTTACAAACCCATTCTTAAAAATTATTTGCCACACTGTGTATATATATCAAATATATCAATAATATTATAAATTTATATATTTAAAAATATATTTTTATATCCTATTAAATACAGTTAAAACTTAAAAATAAAAGCGGGTCCAGTTCTATTCGGGAATAATCCAGCAAATTGATGGGGTCTCGTGATTTTCATATATACATTTTATTCTTTTTAAACACGGCTGTTTATATCTATACTGTATTCTATAAGATGTTTTGAATACCAAAGTCACTTTCATGAAAATAGTCACATTAAAATAAGTAGGTATCAGAAATTTCGAGCTTCTTGAATAAAAATCAACTTTGACATAAAGTTGTCCATTTTTCAAGTTTTCTTAAGTTGAAGAAGATTTGTCAGGAACTTGTTCCCAGCCATCTAACCAACCTCACTGTATCAGAGAATATTTCTGTCAATTGTGTTTTATTACTGGGAAGCTGGCAAAGGTCCAACGACGGAAAGAGAGGAAGTGCACGAGTTAGTAAATAACACGCCCACAGAAATCTTTTATTAGAACGACAACGTAAGAGAAAAATATCAATTTATTTCAGACTGAAAAAGCATTGACAAATTGTACATGTCCTAGTAAATCTCGGAGTTCCCAAAGTGAGAATCTGGGTGTTTGAGCCAAGACGATTGACACACTCTGACAACTCTGTCAACATTTCTACTTATAAAGGGTTTTATAGATCCATTTAAACGTTTGAACAATCCATAGATGCTTTTCTAAGAAGTAAATAAACTGTAGACTATAAAAATGATCATTTCAGATGATTCGTGCTGAAAACAGAGCGATCTTTACTAAGCACACATGGCTTTAAATGCCATTTCTTGTTTGATAAAGAAGCATGCAGTAATGGGTCGAGCACGTCCAGGCTTACGAAGCTAGCAACGACCACATGGTTAACTTTTATCATTAATAAAAGAAAGGGCAATGTCCAAATGATAGAAAAATTGAATAGTTAAGTTGATATTAATTCCGAAGTATAACGCTCTTCCATCAGCAACCCGGATTCGAGCCAGAGACCTTTAGATCTTCAGTCTAACGCTTTCACAACATAGCTGAATAGTAATAGATTGTAGCTTAGTCGGGAAAGCGTTAGATTGAATATCTAAAAGTCCCTGGGGTTCGAAGCCGGGTTTCGGTATCTTTATTAAGGCCAATAAATATTTTTATTCAATCCAATCTAAGTTAGTTATCGCTTCTCGGCCTTTTGGCTAAGATCAAGTGTATTCCCAAGGCCCTATGAAGGCTATATGCCCCACCTACAACCGAGTCGTGGAGGTATAACCACTCAGGGTCTGGAGGAAATGCCAACCCGAAGAAAGAAGAAAGAATAAGTGGATCTTCCCGCAAGAGGACCTTCCGCCCGGATCCGGAGGACCAGAAGAAGACCCTTTTGTACCATATTTATTTTGCAACCATTATTTTTAATTAATTTGTATATTTTTTATATAACCGTGTTTTTAAGCATCTCCTATGTTGAACATGTATTTTTTGGAATTGTTCAATAAAATGTTTTATATTTTTTCTAACGAGGATAAAAATATTTTTGTCGAAACGTTTAGAAAATAAAAACATTTTTTGGCCAAAGCACCTTTTATTTACGTGGACTTATAATATTTGAGAGAATATAGCTATCAGATAGCATACAAGCTTGCCATTACAGACTATATTCAAAGGCTTGTTGATCTATTAATGAGCTGCATTCGCTGGAATTCAAGCAATAGGTCGCCAAATTTCCACCTCTACTAAGGCGATAGGAAGTTCAATCTAATCCTTCTATAAGCCTAGACCATTCAGTGTAGAATAGACACGTCATATAAACTCGGCATAAGGCTACTCTGATAAAATTCTTCACATATTATCATGGGCTTTTTTTTAACAAAGGCGATTTAGAAGAGAACCTCAATATGAGAACACCAACTAAATCATAAGGGTACATGATATTTGAATTGAGCTTTTATATTTTTAAAAATGCAAAAAGGTCTTCGTTTGGCATTTTTATTGTGTACCAGAGTTATTATTTGCTTCTATGCTTAATCACAATTCCACTCTCAAACGCATTCAACCAAGGCAAAGCTTTGCTTTTAAAACTTATAAATATTGAGGTTACTCACAACACCTATGACAAAACACGGTCCATTTGTTAAAATACAGCTATTGAATGACAGGTATTTAGAAATGGAATAGAAAGCTAAGTCTTACAGAGCTCAATACTGTTACTTAAGACCATCCAGAAGCGATAAGAAAGCTGTATGCAAGTTTCACCTCGGCAATCTGTGACGTCCAGTTCAACCTCACTGTTGCCACACAGTTCTGGCAACTGCTCAAGAGATAATCGCTGTTTGCTCTTTGGTTGCGGAAATAAATTAAATTTCAACGCATATTAAATAGTGTTTACAAGGAAGGCCTGTGACGATTTATTTGAAAGATTTCAAAAGAGTTATTCAATTGGTACGTTGATCCGATGTAAATTTCTAAAGTTTGTTGTAGAATTTCATCATGCTTTACTGAGAGCTGTGACTAATCCAATTTCAAGATAGCTTGCTGAGGTGTATATGGGTAACATCATACAAGGATATTTCGAGATCCTATGCTGAGGAGATAACCAACACCGCTCAAGAATATTTCGAGATAACTTTCTGGAAGGGCTATTGTAGATTAAAAGCAAGATAGCCTTTAAAGATTATAAAGAAAGCAATCTATACATATCTGGGTAATTTTAAGATTAAAACAATATATTTTGGAATATTTCAAAGATGTTTGTCTTCAGAGTCAAAGTATATTTGAATCAAGTTTCATAGAATTTATTTATACAGGTTTTGTGAGTAGAGCGACACCTTTATTCCGAGAGAAATTTGTCATGTAGAAATGGCTCTTTGAATAAACGTATTTTACAGATCTACTCCATGAAACTTTTGATTTTTCCGAAACATCAGTCACACTTTCAACACACAGAATACAAGTATATCGTGTATACAACAATCGTACAATACGTGTATATTGAGATATTTCATCAGAATGCAACGAGTATTCTGCTCGATAGCCAAGAAAACGAGTTCCAGGTTTACCAGGCTGTATCAAAATATCGTTCCCCCATAAATAATATTTTTAATAAACATTAAATGATATGTAAACAAAAATATTTATTTATTCGAGTAAAGACGGTCATTTTCGATAACAGCCAGCTATCTTTGTGTCAGGCTTTCCATTTGCTGACCATACCATTCTCGGGGTTCAGAGTCGAAAAAGTTACGAAAGGAAAATTCGACATCTTGAAAATTTTTAGCTTCTTCCCCTTAGAAATATAGCCATGGACCGAAATAATGCATAATCAGATGGCTAATACCAGGGCTATAATCAGGGTGAGGTAGAACTTCAATACCCTCCAAATCGTTAATTCTTTTAGTTGTTAATCTAGCTCGACGAGCTGAAGCATTGTCATGTGGCAGGAGTACTCTCTTTCGGTTGATCAAAGCAGAATATCGAGTCTTCAAACTTCATATACTCGGCTGAGTTGTTCTGAGTAGATGTCGGCCTTAACTGAACGACCATCAGAAACAAGTTCGTAGTGTACAATTCCATCGATGTTCCACCATAAAGACAACATAACTTTATGGCCAAAGCGATCCTGTTTAACTACAGGTTTAGCATCTTGATCACAGGGTACCCATTGTCTTTTTGTGTCGGAGTTACGAAGATAGATCCACTTTTAATCTTCATTTACAATCCGCTTCCAAAACCGAAAATCTTGCTGATTTTCAAACAATCGTTTACAGATATCGACTCGCCTCTGGGTCTGGGCTATAGTCAAGTCGTGGGAATCTTGTCTCGGAGGTTTTCTAACAAAGTGCAGTTTGTGCAGAGTTCGTTTGATAGAATCTTTGGATGGTTCAAGTATGGCTGACATTTCACGCGTAGATTGTTGTGGTTTGTCCATCACCCAAATCGTAGGGTCTCAATATCCGTCACATGTGGTCGTCTCATTCGAGGTTTGTCCTCAAGGCTGACGTCTCCTTCTCTAAAGCTCTTGAACCATTTTGAAGCTGTTCTTCTATTGACTATTCCTTTCCTTCAACTTTGCATATTTCATTTGCCGCCATATTTACATTTGGCCCTTTTTTTCAAAAAGAAGAACAATAGTACTCGGATCGTTATTTTTGCTCACACATTCTTTAGCTCTCTACTAGAATACTGAAATGTTATTCTAAACCCTATTACGTTATTTCAATCACGTGGGCATCGACCGTGAGACCGAACCTTTATTTATTTACTTCATTTATATTGGTATATATTTGAATAATTTAAATTTTATATTGGGCGCTTCTGTTTTGGGAACGAACTTTTGATACAGCCTGCTATTTACAACAATGAAAATATGTTGTGTGTAATTTCAAATGGATTCACTACATTGATTTGAGAGATATTCAATAAAAATGTAAATGTGATGTTTTTAGTCCTCCCCTTTGCACACCTTCACCAGTTCCGATACTTATACAACACCTTCGAACAAATTGGCCGCTAGATAAGGGGAAGTTCAGTCTAATCTTCTTAGCAATGGAAACCTTTCTTGCTTCTAAACACCTGAGCCACGAAATAGCAACAAAATTATTTATAATTTCTTAAGAAATCTCGATTATATATCTTAGTATTTTGAGATCCCTTGAATGTAGTTTGCTTCTCTTTTTTGTCGTAACGCTTTCAAAGATGACCCAAGCGTTCTAGAATATGAATATTTCACAGAAATGTTTTGTGATTGTGATAATAATAACTAAAGGTATCTTATGCTAAAATAAATCCAAAATGCTTTAGGAAAAGCCTTTAAAAATATGATGCTGAGTCATCAATATGTTTAGTGAATATGTTCTAATGTTAATTTAAGACAACCTTATATCGCACAATAACAATTATGAAAAAAATGATGAATCATTTATATCAATGAACTAGTGATATATGCTGAAGGGAAAATTCACCGAATTCCTATCAGAACCCGGCTCACTTTCTTCAATGGACTATAGAAGAATCACTAGACACCTCCCCAGAAAAAGACAATAAAGTGTTTATATAACAACCCCTAAGCAATACTTTAAATTCGTTTCACAACTTATAGAAAAATTATAAAATTCTTTGACATTTATAATATATTATTTTCTTAATATCAATAAAAAATATTGATTTCCTAGGCGATGAAATTGTAGTTGCTGTAAGTGTTTGGAATTCATAATCACGGTAAGTAACTAACAAATTGTAAATATCTACTCGTTATTTATACAGGATTTAATCAAAATTATTCAGATAATTTCGTAGAGAGAACAAATAATCAAAATTTATTCTAAAAAATTTAAATATATATCAGTTAAATTCTATTTATCTTGCTATTATATACATAGCGCTCGAATTGGTCTCCACGTGGCAGGTAGAACATTCGAGAAATTCCTTATAAAAAACTAGGTGACGTCTGTTATTTAATATTGAATACTTTTACAGAATATGTTAAGTAATTCATTTACAATTTTAATTCGAATTGGATAAATAGACAAATGAAGTTTTATGGTGATATGCGCTCGGCCAGGTCGCAATAAAAGGTACGACAAATTTTGATCGGTTCAAAAGTATAATTCAAGTTTTATTAGTGACAACACAGTGAAAGAGATCAACAGTCTTCGAATGATTCATAAATGATTGTACTATAAGAGAATATGATGTAAATATCTAGAAAATAGGATGTTAAGACGCCTGAAACACTGAAAATTGATTTGATATTAATACTTTCGAAAGAAAACAACATACAAACCAGAATAACTACAGGAATATCTCTTAGAAAGATAATTACAGTAGTTCACCATCTTGGGTTGAAGAATAATACCAAATTGTTATCAGTGTCATAATGAATGAATATAGCTTATACTTCATTAAATTTATTATTTTCTATATTCGGCATTAATATCTCCTATTTTGTATCTAACTCTGGATTAGTGATGTAAAGGAAATATATGAAAGTGGTTCTTCAATAAAAATGGCTGAAGATGCTTCGGGAAAAGTAGTTTGTAAACTGTAATGAGAGAAGAGATGGTACTATTATTTAGATGTTAATTATTTTTATCAATCGCTTTTTATTTATATTAAACATTAAAACAAAACTTTAAAGGTTCTAGTACAAAATACTTATTGGACAGACATCACGTAGTAGTGGTAGTATTTTATGTCAGCTCTTACACCTATGTTGTCTGAAAGACAAATATTTATTGAGACAATATTCCTGCAGGAAACTTCCATCCAAAATTGTCTTCATTAATCGAAGAAATAAATATAAAAATATATTTCAAATATAAATCCAATAATGGTTACTTGGATCAACATAATAGATAGTGTCAACGTTGATAAAAATTTGAGAAGAAAAATGCAGGGTATCGAACTTATCAAGAGCGCTTTCTTGATTATTAAAAATTAAACGAATATTTTTGTTTATAACAAAAACAATTCTTGTAGTCAAAACGTGAGGCATGTCATTGTGAATCAAGTTAAATAATGGAAATAATCATTCCTAAATATAGAGCAGAAACCATTGGGATTTGTGAAATAGGTATTTAAGAGAAAGAGAAAAAAGGTGAATGGATTCAAATTTAAATCTCTTTAGATGTGAGCATGATATTTTAAAATTTAAATCTCTATTATATAGCCATATCTATATAGATAAATAAAATTGATATAAATATGAAGGATATGAGTGCAGTAAATTGTGATATGTTGTCAGGAATGTGATACCCGATAAGTACTCACCGCACAGACTCTGAGAAGTGGGGGGCGGACGCCATGTCTGGAACACACCGGCACGTGTGACAATACCAGCTCCTGTACGTCAATGGCGTAACATGATGAATGCCCATGTACAAATCCCTTCCCAAACCTACATCTCGACTACAAGAAAGAAGAATGAAGAGAAACAAAAGAAAAAGGTCTAATTAAGTCATTAAGAGAGGTGGTTATCCAAATGATACGTTCCACCCACACAGAGAAGACATTACTGTTTTAATAGTATTTAAGTCGCGAAGTGTTACTTAGAGAGAAAGAGAAGTTAGGGATAAAAGAGACAGTAGAGACAAAGAACGGGTTGAGCGGGGTCGACCATACCACCATTCCTGTGGGTGGCTATCCGCTCTTGGACACCGGGTGATGAAGCGGACTGCTGCTGCCAGATGTCGCAACTGGAGGTGATCCCGTGTCGCAAGGGATGACACAAGGACATCTTGTTGTTAGCTCCTTCGTTTCTCTACACCTATCCTCGATGGGGACTCCAACAACCTGATCCAGTCAATAAAAGATATCAGCATATGGTTGAGCATTAAAGTCCTAAGATACTAAAGGTGCTTGTCTATTTAAGCCACTTACTTACAACAATAACTATTGAAAGTCTACGTGGGAACTTCAAAGAAATTTTTATTTCTCAGATAACGGCGATATACTCATCTCAGATATACGCGCGACGAGAGCGAGAACATTTTGTCGAATAAAACATATTTCTTTAAAAACTAGCTTGTTAGTTTAGCAGACGAGATATCATTTTAAAATTGTTGTCACATAGTGAATAACATCTAATATAAAAGCAGGTCATATAAATAAGTCCTGTCTTTAAAATATATTCCTGAAGTTCTATAAAATATCTACTTGCAAAACCTGTCAACTAAGTCAGATCAAAGGAGTAGTCATAATTGATTTCTTAACACAGGTGGCATCTCTGGAGAGGAAACACCTCATGTATGGAAAAGTTAAATTTGGCGAATTTAAAAGAAATACTAATAAAGCGATTATCTGTACATTGTTTATCATATAAAAAAGGTAAGAAACGAGGGTTTAAATTTTTTAAAATAAATTATAAACTTATTTTTCTTTAATAATGCTTTCAAGATTATCGCTGTGATACTTTTCTTGAAGGTATTTAGAGAAAAATAAATGTCGCCACTGGCTTTGTTGGAACGATAGTCAATTGTCGAAAGTTTTTTAAATAGAAAAATTTGACGGTCATTTCAGAAATTGACCGCTCTATATAGGGAGGTGGCAATTGGAGAGAGTGGCTGTTGTTGTTTTTACCTTTAAAAATTAGATTAAACAATGCGTTTTTGTTTATCAATCCAGTACAGTATTTCTTTTGATGTTAAAGAACGTACTTAAACACCACCTTTGACAAATTACAACAAAATTACAGCTTCCAAATATCAAACCATATGTATGAATGTATTTAGAGGCAAATGAACTTTATGATTTGATCATTAGCTCATGATCTCTTTCTAAAATTTCGATTTTCTTGACAGGCAGAATGGTCTCAACCAAAAGGGACTTATAGGTAATAGAGCGATCGATGGAACAGTTCAAAGAAGTGAATAAAAGCAAGGCTCCCCGCGGACAGTACAGCTTTCATCTAATTGGCCTCTTGTCAGTCAGTGCAAGCTCTTCACAGCGCTACTGGACAAACCATTCTTCAAGGCTACCTATTCCACGTGTAGTCGCGGGGGCCGCTATCTTGACATTGCAACTTTAAATGGCCAGTAATTTTCCAAAGAAGCCCCTTGACCTTGAAGTAAAAGAAAAGATATCTCTCTCCGTATCCAGGCAATGTTCAAATAAAAATAATTGTACTCTAAATAAAGTTGAGGAAAATAAAACGCTCTCTCACTCTCTCATTGACTTATCAGTCGTACCTTTTGAAGACCGAACATAAGAAATGTCTGATAATAAATTATCGTTAATTCTTCGTAAATCCCTGTAGCTCCCCTGTAGCTTTTCAATTATTTCGTAGGCACAACCGATTCCTACCACGTTTTTTTATAGAGCAATTGTCTTGGGTGGAGAGGCGCTGTTAAGAGACATGCTATAAGGATTACTTTATGTATGATCGACAACGATATATATGGAATAAATGTGATGGTTCAATTTTGACAAACCATCTGTCCTCAAGAATTATATATTAAACTCATTGGGTAACAGGCAAAAAGGACAAGTATTGGGATAAGGCTTTGGAAAAAGCTTTAAAAATAATGCGTGTCAGTTTTATTGATAAATTTTCGTAACAACAGGCGAAATATGGATACAAAACTCCGCTTTAATAACTAAATAACAAACAAAACAATGGATGCATAACGGTTCTACCAAGTCCTTGAGAATGTAAGAATTTCAAAGTCAATAATGAAGGTCATGGTCTCCATTTTCTAGGATTACCCAGGGACTCAGAACGAAACACTATAAAGGAATGACAATACATCCAGATGGCACAAGAACCTATAGGACATGCAACAACTGTCCTGGTGTGGAACTAACACCTACTCACATATTCTTATGCCCAGGAATGGCCGCAGCCTTGCAGAAAATTGATATGTACCCAGAGCAGCAGCTTTCCACACCCAAGATAGTGCGACTGCTGTGATAGAGATGCACGGGGACATCTGAGCCTCTTCATTGGACACGACAACAACAACAACCTAGGGTGTAGTGAGGATTAACTTCCCGGGAAAAATTAACTATAACAAGAGCCTATTATTAAAGCAAATTAGATATGTTGTAACTCAAAATCAGTAAAATTAGCCGAAATTGTCTTTTTTTAACAGGAGAAGCATTGCGATGGTGTGTGTTGGCGGCCCATTCACACTCACTAAAACTTATTCCTAAAAGATACGGAATAGATTTAAATAATCAATAAAATTCAAATAATAAACAAAACGCGGCTTCTGAGAGTTAGCTTACTGTTTTATACTTAAAGAAACTTAAAGGATTTAAAGAAATTAACCGTCAGAAGCCGTTTTGTTTATTATTTATAAGTATTGTAAAATATTTACTTTTCAAAAAGTAGAG
Source organism: Cordylochernes scorpioides (assembly GCA_030710605.1). Taxonomy (NCBI): domain Eukaryota; kingdom Metazoa; phylum Arthropoda; class Arachnida; order Pseudoscorpiones; family Chernetidae; genus Cordylochernes; species Cordylochernes scorpioides. The sequence continues at coordinate 117,998,483 of CP092864.1, forward strand.
TATTTATAACAGGAAAAGATGCCATAGAGCTCAGAATCGGTGTGTTGAACACATGCCCAAAACAAAATAACATTGTATTTCAATAGATTCAAAAATATAAGATAAAGGGTGAGGGATACATTGAAATTTAAGGGGATCACAGATTGAAGACTTTCATCCAAGTTTATATTAGCATTACGTGTCAAACATATCCCCAGTAAGTATTATCTGTAAGTTTGCCCAAGTGGTGAGTGTATCCTATCTCACACAATACGGCGTTCTACCGGCTTCGTACTTAGACACAGCGAACTTTCTAGTGTGACGAGATTGAAACATACTTTATTGACTTCCAGTCAACATCAAAACAAAGTTACAACAAGATTATATCTATCAGCATTATAATTAAATATATACATGACATCAGACTCGAGGCCTTCCCCGAGGGACATCCAGACTATATCAAGGGCTACAAGCCGCCCTGAGTCCGGATAGGTCCTTGGTCATAATGGAGGTGTTGTCCCCAACATACTCAATTGCCATGTTGAGGAATTCGCACAGAATGGTTTTCTGGCGAGAGTGACGAGAATCGACTTCTTGTTCAATCTAGTCGGCCATTGTTGTGTGGATTTGTGAGCTGTCATATCGAAACAGCTTCATTCAGAGCCATCGCTGCCTATTTCACCGGTACATTCCTCACAAAAGAGATCCTATAAATAAGTCATAGCGACCCAAACAATGGCTCCCGACCAAGCACGAGTACTATTGATGGAGCTGCAAGAATACAATGGGAATTGTAGGTGTTCGACACAAGGCGTGCTATCAAATCATTTGTGCACGTAAATATTAATATGTATTGAATTAAGTTGTCTATTTCTACCAATAAATGTTGAAAAATATAAGCAAATATGAATTTTGAGGCTTATCTTTACAATGAAATATTTTGAAAGTGATGAATAAATGATTTCCAGTTATTTTTTTCAATGTCAGTAATGAATGAAAACTTTTATTCCAAATGGCGATATGTATTCAGTCTTTCATAAAATCCGAGATTCACACAAAACAAACTAGTTCCGTCACACACACTTTTAGAATGCTTCGCTAACTATTATACAATATTTGAAGTCGAAAATTCGTAAGTAGTTATTAACCCACAATTTTCCCTTATTCGTAAAAACAGCATTTATCCTTATTTATTAATTTATTGGTAAAATATTGTAACGTAGAAATCAAGTCTTTGTATATCTGAAGGAAAGAAGTATTTATTGATGACCTCAGGGCGACTAGTCGACAAATATTAACAAACTAACCAAACTATCTACAGCTAGGAATCTTGAGCAAGCAAACAAAGACATATTTTAAAGATGATTTTACAAATACAGTGTGTTGTATAGTTATTATTTAATTAAACATTACTCACCAGATGAAATTATTATTACTAATTGTTTATTACACTTTATATTTATATTTTTACATTAACACGTTGTTTACATTATACATCGTATTATTATTGTTTATGATGATGATCTATTATATATTTTAAAACACAGAATACTACATTCCCTCCTTCCTTTAGATGAAAGGAATCATGTCTTTATATCTTGATGATGGCTTGACGACTCTTCCACTCCTGGTGATCACGGGTTCCTTGGTAGTCGGCAAGGGTGGAGAAACCTCTGGTGGCAACTGGTGAAGAGCCTCGGCATCAAGTCTATCTGAAACAACTGGGTTAAATGTAGACCCTGTTCTACTTGAACTTGGTCGGTTTAAAGAAGTGTCCTTGTCTTGGTTTGAGGAATTATCATCTGGTATTTGTACATCAGAAGAGTTGAGGTATTCAATTCTTGTCGAATCTGAACTAAGATTTTCCTGGCTCTCTTTTGGAATCAAGTCAGAAATGCCTTGATTGGTCTCTTGAGTAGGAACATGTTTCAAATGTTTAGCATTTCTATGAATTATTTTCCCATTTTTAGTGTTGACTAATTTAAAAGAATTTATTGAAGTGTTTTCAAGAATGACATGATGTTCTGATCTGAAATTTGAATAAAGTTTTCCATTATTTGGATTTGCCACATAAACTAAATTTCCAATTTCAAAATTATGAGGACTAGCTTTCCGAATTATATCTGAATCGAACTGGCTTTGGCCTCCTGGCAATAAGGAGGAATCACCGCCTAATTCTTATTTTAACGCTGGTTTTAATTATATGCTTCTTGACTCAGCGAGCTAACTCCTTCAAACTTGAATAACTGCTATTGTCTCGTCTCACTAACTCTAATGACTCAACCACGTATACATTAATAACTCTTGTCTCACCAACTCTAATGACTCAACCACGTACACTTAATAACTCAATAACTCTTTTTATTTTCTAAAATCAAGATTATATACATTTCTAAAATTTACATAATTTAACAATAATTAACAAAAGTAAATTCTAACAATTTTGCATATTTAAGGCTGGAACATACTCCCCCCGGCCGCTGAACCCTGGTTCAGATTTGAAGGGAAGCGGAGCCAACTTCGTAATAGGTCGTAGGTAGACTCCGGTAGCAGCCCGAACTTGGGCAACTCGCACCTTCTGGTCAGAGCCCGGATATACCTCGAGGATCCTGGCCAGACGCCACTTTAGAGGTGGAAGGTTATCTTCTTTTATTAGCACTAACTGATTAGGCTTCAAATTGTCTTGTGACAACCTCCATTTATTTCTCTGTTGCAAAGAGTTGATGTACTCTTTTGTCCATCTTGACCAGAACGAGTTCCTCAGACCCTGTACCAGATTCCATCTTGACCGTAAATCTCCTCGCTCATAATTTAGCAATCCTGGGTCCTCAATCAGAGGGGAGCCAATCAAGAAATGTCCCGGAGTCAAAGCTCGAAGATCGTTAGGGTCGGGACTTAACTCTACTAACGGTCTTGAATTAAGGCAAGCCTCAACTTGACAGAGTAGTGTGATGAATTCCTCACTATTTAAAAGTGATGACTTTATTACCTTGCTCAGATGACCCTTTAAGCATTTGATGTTTGCCTCCCAAAGTCCTCCAAAGTGTGGAGCTGATGGAGGAATGAAATGCCACTCTATTAACTCTTCTGCTAAAAAGTCTTTAGTTTCCTTTGAATTCATTATTTTATATTGTTTCCCCATGAAGCTTTCGGTTCCTCTGAAGTTCGTTCCATTGTCTGAGTAAATTTTTGATGGTTTTCCTCTACGAGATATAAACCTCCTGAGAGCTGCAATGAATGAACTGGTCGAGAGACTAGTCACCATTTCCAAATGAATTGCCTTGACCGAAAAACACACAAAGAGAATCACATAGCACTTGATCGTCCCCTTCGATCTAGTCAGACTTGGTTTTAGTTCGTAAGGTCCTGCCAAATCGACTCCAGTCTTGGTAAACGGTCTTGATGGATTTACTCTATCAGCAGGCAAATTCCCCATAATTTGTACTGCAGTTTTTGCCCTGAATCTGAAGCAGGTTATACACTGTTTAATGATTCTTCTTACAATGTCTCTACCTCCCATGATCCAATAACTATTTCTTATTAGAGATAAGACCAGCTGTGGACCAGCATGCAAATATCTCGTGTGAAAATGAAGTATTATTAATTTGGTAAAGTGATGATTTTTCGGTAATAACAGTGGGAATTTTTGATCAGGGTTTACATTCGCGAACTGAATCCTTCCACCTACTCTTAACATCCCAGTTGCATCCATAAAAGGATTAAGCTGCAAAATTCTACTTTTTCTTGAAGCATGTCCCGTATTTCTTAGATCCTGCATTTCTTCTCCGAATTCGTCCTTCTGAATCCATCCAATAATCTTAATCACTGCATTTTCTAACTCCTTCTTCGACAATGTTCCAATTTCTCTTTTCTTCAGCGACACCCGACAGTTAGTGATGAATCTCAAACACCAGGCTATGATTCGCCTCGTCTTGATAAAAGTGGAATATTTAGTTACAACTTCTGGACAGACTGAAACTCGGGACTGGCAAGCTAAGGCTACTTTTTCTTCCTCATGGCATTCTCGGCCATAGCAATTATCCTGATTCTGAACAAAGTTGTTATCTTTCAACCAAGTCGGTCCTTGCCACCACAGTGTATGTCCAGATAACGCTGCAGGCATTATTCCCCTAGAGGCACAATCGGCGGGATTATCTTTCCCAGATACGTGACGCCATGAGTTTCTATCAGACAGTTGCTGTATTTTCACAACTCTATTGTGTATAAAGGTCTTCCATCTGTTAGGATCTGATTTGATCCAACTTAATGAGATCTGAGAATCTGACCACAAATATGCCCTGCCAATATCAATCCTCAATGAATCAACAACAGATCTGTAGAGCTGAGACAGGAGGAGAGCCGCGCACAATTCCAATCTAGGTAGAGTTAGAGACTTACATGGGGCAACTCTGGTTTTTGCTGCAAGCATTGATATATGGACTTGTCCATCCAGAGAGACTGTTCTTAAGTAGCACACAGCCGAATAAGCTACACTTGACGCGTCACAAAATCCGTGGAGCTGAACATCTCGATCCCCTTCACATGCCCATACGTATCTTGGGATACTCAACTCCCCTAACTTTAGTAATTCGGCTCTAAAATTATTCCACTTTTCCTTGATGTCGTTCGGAATATGCTCATCCCAGCCTGTCCCACTTCCCCATAACTCCTGCATTATTATTTTCAAAGCCACTGTAGTAGGTGAGAGGAAACCAAGTGGATCGAAAATCCTCGCAATATTGGAGAGAAGATCTCTTTTGGTAACAACTTCTTCAGGAAGAGTTATATTAACTCTAAACGTATCTTGTACATGATCCCATACAATTCCTAAAATCTTGGATATGGCTCCTTTCTCCAAGTTAATTTTCTTCTCTTCGTTCATTTCCTCGACATGAGACACTATCTCGTGGCAATTTGAATTCCACTTTCTTAAGTGAAACCCTCCCTTTTTCATTAAGTCCTTTAATTGGTCTATTAGTTCTTTGGTTTCAGCAATCGTTTGAGCTCCTGTTAGCAGATCATCGACATAGAAATCATTCAAGGTCACCCTAGAAGCCTCAGGATAATTTTGGCCTTCATCTTCTGCTAACTGTTGTAATGTTCTCATTGCCAAAAATGGAGCCGAAGTTGTACCATAGGTAACAGTCAGCAGTCGATAGTCCACCACAGGCTCTTCTGGCGATGGTCTCCACAATATCCTCTGATAGTCCGCATCTTCTGGATGAATTCTTATCTGGCGGTACATCTTTTCTATATCAGCAGTTATGGCGACAGGATACGTTCTGAATCTGAGGAGAATGAAAAATACATCCTGTTGAATTTTTGGTCCCTTGTGCAAAAATTGATTTAAAGAAACATTATTTTCAGATTTAGCTGATGCATCAAACACAACTCTCATTTTTGTTGTAGTGGATTGCTCTCTAATTACTGGATGATGAGGCATGTAATAGCATCTGCACAATTCTCGCTTCACTTCTGCAATTGGGACCCTTTCCATGTGGTTTAAGTGTTCATATTCCTTCATGAATCCCCGGTATTGGTCATATAATTTCACATTCTTACACAATTTTCCTTCCAACGAAAGGAACCTTCTTAAAGCTTTTTCTCTTGATTCACCCAGAAGCGGTCGATGTTGTCTGAATGGCAATTTTACCCAATACCTTCCATGGCTATCTCTGCCATGGTTATTCGAAAATAACCTTTCACAATCTTCGTCCTGTGTACAAAGATCTGGTGACGGCAAAGATTCAGTTTCCCAGAATCTTTTCATTACGAATTCTAGTTCTGGTTCAGATTGTAAACTCAGGTTACAGACTTCTGTATTACTCTCCGATGTACCCATGAGTTTTCCTAGAAGTACCCAACCTAGTCTTGTATTAATAGCCATTGGCAATCCTTCTCCGAGAGATATAGAGCCATTCAACATAAGTTCAGTGTATATATCTGCTCCCAATATCATATCTATTGGGGCTTGTATGTAGAACTCTGGGTCTGCCAATTTGAGGCTCTTCAAAGTTGGCCAATTAGGGTCTTTTAACCTGAAGTTCGAAATTTCTGAAGTGAGCACTCCCGTGACTACTGCCTCCACCGAGAATTCCTCAGAATTATTCAGTGGACAAAATGGCACACTTACTGTCGATGAAGAATGCTGCACTGGTGTGTTTCCAACCCCTATAATCATCCGATCTGATTTCCTTTGGACAAGTCCCAATCTTTCGCAGCATCCTTTTGTTATCATGGTGACTTGGGAACCGCTGTCCAGTAGGGCTCTGCAGGTGCATAACTTTCCGAGTCCATTTTTTATCTTGATTCTAGCTGTTGCGAGTAGTACGTGGCTATCATTGCAGTTTGCCTGTTGAGTATTAGTTAAATTGATAGCACTTTCATGTTCCTTCGGAGTTGTGTTCTCAACTTGGGCCGAAGCGCCTTCCGTGCTCGGTTTATCATAATGAATCATCGTGTGGTGCTTTCCCTTGCATACTTTGCATCGTTGGTTCAGCCTACAATTCCATGAGAAATGGCCTTTCCTCAAGCAATTGAAGCATAATTTATGACTCTCCACTACATTTAATTTTTCTTTTAAAGGCATTTTGCAAAATAAGTTGCACATGTATAGTGGATGATGCTTAGATTTGCATAATATGCAAGTGTCCGATTTCTCAATTAGCATCCCGTAGCTTTGGCATTTGGGAAATCTCGATCCGGTGGTTTCTTCCCTTTTTGAACATTCCTTGACAGCACAAGACATGCTTCTCGCATGTCTGGAAATGAATGCTATGAACTTGTCATAAGATGGAAGAGTGTTGTCCATTGACAGTTCCCAATCCAACCTTAGATTTTCACTCAACTTCTGCTGGAGGAAGTGCACCAGGATCACATCCACTAATTTATTTCTTTTCAATTCCAGCGTTTCTAAGTTTCTTATGGCTTCATTACAAACATCCATGAATTCATGGAGACACTTAGCCGATGGATTCTTAATTGCCCGGAGAGAAAAGATTTTTGACACCTGGGCATAAGCTAGCTCTCTCGGGTTATCATATCTTGATAACAGTGTACTCCATGCTTGGCCATAATTTTCACTTAGTAAAGGGAAACCCCTTATTAATCTGGCCGCTTCGCCTTTTACTGCAGAATTCAAATATTGTAACTTCTGTATATTAGTTAACCCTGGATGTGCATCGATGGTGGTGAGGAATAGCTCTTTGAAGTTGATCCAAGTGCCCATATCTCCATCATATATCGGTAAGTCAAATTGAGGCAATTTTATATTTGCCTGAGAGCCATTTGGCTTTATGTCCGCCAGTTTGTCTTTGAGTTTTCTCTCATTTTCTATTTTTACCCTCAAGCTTCCAATCTTGTTCATTGAACCATCATATGCCTCACTTTCTTTATCTATATCAACTTCATCCAAAGAAAACAGCTCGTCGTAGAGTTTCTCAATTTTTTCTTTGATCTCCTTTAATTCTTCACCCATTATTTCTAAGCGTATTGTTTCACCTGCCTCAATAATTGAATCCACACTTTCAATAAATCCATCAATTCTCCTTATCTGACAACTTAACTTTCTTTGGAGGATCCTTTCGTCTCGAGACATTTTGCAATTGTATTCTCACTGAGTTTCTGCTTAAATTTCTTCTGTTTCAAATCCTAATCAGGCTCTTGAGGGACCATGAATCGAACTGGCTTTGGCCTCCTGGCAATAAGGAGGAATCACCGCCTAATTCTTATTTTAACGCTGGTTTTAATTATATGCTTCTTGACTCAGCGAGCTAACTCCTTCAAACTTGAATAACTGCTATTGTCTCGTCTCACTAACTCTAATGACTCAACCACGTATACATTAATAACTCTTGTCTCACCAACTCTAATGACTCAACCACGTACACTTAATAACTCAATAACTCTTTTTATTTTCTAAAATCAAGATTATATACATTTCTAAAATTTACATAATTTAACAATAATTAACAAAAGTAAATTCTAACAATTTTGCATATTTAAGGCTGGAACAATATCATTATATGTTTTCATTTTTTCTTTGTAGACCATATTGAATTCTTTGATGTTGGATTCATCTTCTTCTGCATCATTAACAAGTGAGCTTAATTTAGTTTTGATTTCTCTTGAAAATAATAGGAATGCTGGAGTCTTTCCTGTAGATCTGTTTGGAGTAGTTCGGTAAGACATTAAAATTCTGGATAAATCTTCTTTCCAATCTTTCCCTTCTTCAGAACTTGAATTAAATTGTTTCTTTAGAAATCTATGGAATCTTTCTATCTTCCCATTACTTTTTGGGTAATAGGGTGAGGCTTTGATGTGCCTGATTCCACATTCTTTTAAAAATCTTTCCATTGATGTACTTACAAACTGTAAGCCATTATCTGTTACAACTTCATGTGGATAACCATGTCTTGCAAAAATCTCCATCAATTTTTTAATAATTGTCTTGCTGGAAATGTTTTCTATTATCATTGCTTCAGGATATGAAGAATAGTAGTCGATCACTGTTAAAACATAATGATGGCCAATTGGACCAACTATGTCAATTCCAAGTTTCATCCAAGGTTTTGATGGTAACGGAACTATTTGCAATGGGTGATCATTTATCAATGGTTGATTCCTTACACAAATTGGACAGTTTCTAATCAAATTTTCAATGTCAAAGTCCATGTTTATCCAAAAATATTTTTCTCTTAACAGTTGTTTGGTTCTTGTCATTCCTTGATGTGTTTCATGTGCAATTCTCAAGACTCTCTTTATTAGTTTTGAAGGAAGCAAAATTCTACTTCCTTTTAAGATAAGATTATCAAAAATTGAGAGTTCATCTTTAAACTTATAAAAACATTTGAATTATTCATTCAAAGGATATGGCCAAACTCCCTTTTGAACCATATCTTTCAGTTTTTGAAACAAAGGATCTTGCTCTGTACAAACTTTTATCTCTTTCAAAGACAGTGCTTGAAGCTCTTCAGAAGTGATGGATAAAACTTTATGAACATAGTTCTCCAGCCATTTTTCATCACTTGTGTTAGAAAGAGGTTGTCTTGAAAATATATCTGCAATATTTTGCTTTCCTTGAATGAATTCAATTTCAAAGTCATATGGTTGTAATCTCCAACTCAATCTTTGAATTCTTGGAGGCAAAACAGCTCCATTTTTAGGATTCAGCATATAGATTAGAGGTTTGTGATCTGTTTTTAACACAAATTTCCTTCCCCAAATATAGGTGTTAAAATGTTCAATTGCCCATACACATCCCAATGTCTCTTTTTCTATTTGTGAATATCTTTTTTCAGTATCAGTTAAGGATCTGCTGGCATATGCAATGGGTCTTTTAATGCCATTTTGTTGTGTTTGTATTAATACTGCTCCAAGACCAATAGGGCTTGCATCTGTGATTAATTCAGTTGGTGAGTTCAAGTTGTAATATGCCAAGCATGGCTCTTTTGTTAGTGACTCTTTAAGATCCTGAAATGCTTTATTTGTTTTCAAATCCCAATTCCACCTAACATTTTTTCTAGTCAAATTATTTAGAGGTTCTGCCAATTTAGAAAAATTAGGTATGAATTTTCTTAAAAACCCACAAGTTCCTAAGAATGACCTTAACATCTCAATATTTTTTTGGTATTGGAAAATTTAAGACTGCTTCTATTTTCCTATTATCAGGTTTACTACCTTCACTACTAACAATGTGACCTAAAATATCCAATTCTTCCATGGCAAATTTGCACTTATTCCTGTTGAGCCTAATGCCTACTTTATCAAATCTTTGTAAGACTTTTCTAAGCCTTTCTTCTAGTTCTTGTCTATCTTTGGCGTAAACTACGACATCGTCCAAGTAACAAATTACACCTTTCAAATCAAGCAAAATTGAATCCATTCCTTTTTGATATGCCTCTGGAGCACTTGATAGACCAAAAGGAACTTTACAAAATCTGTAACAACCACGGTGCGTGATGAAAGTTGTAAGGGGTCTTGATTGAGGGTCTAAGTCAACCTGCCAAAACCCTTTTTTTGCATCCAGCTTTGCAAATACTTTAGCACCTTTAAGGGCATGTAACATATTGTCAATTGTAGGAATTGGATGTCTTTCTCTCAATATTGCTTTATTCACTTCCTGAAGGTCTATGCATAGTCTAATTTCCTCACTATCCCTTTTTGGAACAACTATTATGTTAGAAACCCATTCAGAACCTTGATGCACTTCTTCAATGATTCCATTCTCTAGCATCTTATCAAGCTCTTGATTTACTGCTTCTACCATTGCATAAGGTATACGACGGCATCTCTGGGCAATGGGCCTATAGTTGTCTTTCAATGTCACTTTATGACTATAGCCTTTTATAGTTCCAAGTCCATGGAAAAGATGTTCATGTTCTTGAACAAGAGTTTCTATATTAGTAGACATTGATTCATTTACATGATTTACCCTTTTAATTATACCTAGTTCAAAACTAGCTTTGCCTCCCAACAAAGATTCAACTTTTTTATCAATCACATAAATTTCTTCTGAAGCTGAATTTTCTTTCCAAGAAATCACAGCATTGAAATAACCATAACATGGAAGAGGTCTATCTTGACCATAGGCAAAAAAGGTTCGGGTGGTGTCATGTAATTTTGGCATAATTTTATGGCCATATAATTCAAGCATCTTATTATAGCTTATGAAAGTTCTATCACTCCCTGTATCAATTATCATATTTATTTCACTACCATCTATTTGCACTTTTTTTTTATTTTCAGCACCTGTATAGTAGGTATATTCATCTGAACTTTCACCTACTTCAGTCTTATTTTCTTCTTGTATGGTCTTAACTTTAGTTTGATTGAAACTTTTGTGGTTTCTATTATTATTTTGATTTGGGCGGTTCCTGCAAGCTCTAAAAAGATGTCCTAATTTATTGCAATATGAACAAGTCATTTTTTAGCACCACATTCTTGTGCTGAATGTGTATCTAATCCACAGCGATAACATTTAGGCTTTGAGGCACCTGAAAATGATGGGGTACCTTGATTAGTGAATCTACCTTTGTTGAAATTATTAGCATTAAAGTGCTTTTTAGGTTTATTTTGAACTCTATTTAGTGTTTGATCATTTTGAGATTCAAGAAGTCTAATTTCTTTTCTAGAAATTTCTAACATTCTAGCAATATCAATGGTTTTTGACAGTGTCAAATTTTCTTGTTGCAACAATTTTTCTTTAAGTTTTTTGTTGTTACATTTTTCAATTATTTGGTCTCTTATCATATCAGCTTCTAAATTCCCAAATTCACAAGATTTAGAAAGCTCTCTTAAAGAAATTAGGTAGTTGTCGATCGATTCATCATCTTTCTGGACTCTTTGTCTAAATTTAAATCTCTCAGTGACCACATTTTTATGAGGTGTGAAATATTTATCTAAAGCCATTTTAGTTTGTTCATAATTTTCCTTTTCATCTGGCAAGTTGAAAAATATACGCTGTACATTTGGCCCTAAACAATGCAATAGAGTTGCTCTCTTAATTTCATCCGATTTTTTTTAAAATTCCAGATGCTATTTCAAAAATGGCATAGGATTCCATCCATTGCTTATATTCCGCAAATAAATTGCTAGCATTCATATTCATGGGTAACGGTGGCGTCAGGTTGGCTGCCATACTTGTTTTTTTTTTAGGGCTACAGTTATATTTTCAAATTCTCGTCGCCAATTTATGTTGTATAGTTATTATTTAATTAAACATTACTCACCAGATGAAATTATTATTACTAATTGTTTATTACACTTTATATTTATATTTTTACATTAACACGTTGTTTACATTATACATCGTATTATTATTGTTTATGATGATGATCTATTATATATTTTAAAACACAGAATACTACACAGTATAATATATATTTTTATAATCTGTTGAATATTTTCATTGAATAATATTAAATTAAATAATAAATTATTTATTCGCCACAATATGAACAAAATTCTGAAATATCCTGAATTTGCTCTCAAAGTACGCCCTTTAGTTACTACACCACACTTATCTCAATACACAAAAGGAATACATTCCAAGCTCTATTCATCCGCTGAAAACAATTGCCTAATCTTAAACAAATATTCCAACCGTTGCATAAGACCCCGCAGTGATGTAATAAGAATTCAAAATGTATTGTCATTTTTTACCAGTGCCGATCAATTCCGATATTTCGATAGACACGTTGGAGATTGGAGCCGATTTCAAACATCTTGTTGGTTATCTTGAATCTCGACATTCATATGTCTTTAAAAATAGACACTTCGGCCAGTTAAATTTTTATTTTCTCAACGTTTCAACAAAAAGTATTTTGTCTTCGTCAGAAGAAATAACAATAAAGAATTCGGCGTTAATAATCAAATGCTTTATTTCTCATGACAAAGACAAAATATTTTGTTGAAACGTTGGGAATATAAAACTTTAAATGGCCGAAGTGTTAAAGAACTAGTTAAAGAAATATTGTTGGTTATTTCGGATGAATGCACCGATTAACTTCCCAAGTCAATTCTAATACATTTAATGATCCCTTTAACCACATGTTATAATTTGTACCTTTGCGACAAGTTATCTGGTATCACATAATACACTCATAGACAAAACTCAAGGAAGTTGTACCTTATAGCATGTATATCGGGATTCAGACAATAACTCTGAAATATATTACAGTGACCTTTATTGAAGACAAACGAGATAACGAGATAAACAAGTGGGAATAAAATTGTCTTTGTCTCCTTCAAAATACAGACTACCGGAAGAGCCAAAAGACTTTCCACTCCCATAAGTTTTGTATAGAGTTTATATATCGATGTTTAATTTGAATTAATGAAAAAAATACTTTATATTCTTCATGTTTAAATATAAAGAACATAGCTCTCGATATCTTATTAAAATATTGGTATTTTACTATGTTTGTGTGATCTGAAACTTTGTATATAAAAAGAATTGATATAAAAATGACAAGAGTTATTTTTTTTCAAGAAAAAATACACTTACGCGCATATACATAAATATGATATATTCCCCTACTATATATCTATCTATACCTTTCCTTATATATCTAATAGAAAGGGAGTTCTATAGTTTTGAACTAAGTTATATTAAAAATTGTTACGCAAACTTTGACTTTAATCATCATCGATGCTACGTCACTACTATGACGTCACTACTTCCAACTTCTACCCTCAAATTTGCTGTTATGTTTATCGCTAGCTTGTTTTAACAATATATGTAATGGAAAAAACAAGTCGTTCCTTAAATAAATATATATTTGTTTTTATCAAAAAGTGATGTCCTCGTAACTACAACATACGTGAGTATAAAAAACAACTAGAAATCCTTAGAAAGAAAACATCGTATTTTGCTAAGCCTATATCAATTTGGTAGCAGAGCGTGGTTTGGGCGCGCGAATTGGACTAACCGCCAATTGATCCATTTAAATCAAAAATAAATTAAATAATTGGACTAACCGCCAATTTAGAAATAAAAGGTTGAATGAAAATAGATACACATAACTTAGCAAAAATCGAACAGTTAACAGAAAATAACTATACAACGTGGTCCATGAAAATGGAAGCAATTCTAGATTCAAAAGATCTCTTCGAGGACGTAATTGTTAATGACGAGCCAGATTTTACAAATAATAAACTAGAATATGATATTTGGAAGAAAAATAATCGGGAAGCATACAGCCTAATAATATTGTCACTTTCGGATGACTTAACAATCATCTTTCGAGGCGATAAAAGGGCCAAAAGAATTTGGTACGACATAAAGAAAAGGTTTGAAGATCTCTAGAAAATAAAAGGATAGACCTAATGTTGGATCTAGCCAGACTAAAATTGAACCCAAATGAAAATGTTAACATGTATATTGTACGAGCACAGAAACTGGCACAAGAGATCACCCAGCTAGGAAAGACTGTAACAGAAAGAGAACTTGTACGATACATTGTTGAAGGGCTCACACCTAACTTTGACACGATCTCAGCAGCACTGTCAATAAACAGAGAAATCTCCTTACCAGACTTGAGACAAACTCTACTGGATTTCGAGAAGAAAAGACAGGACAGAAGCAAAAATCATGAAAATGCTTTCAGATCATCAGGCAACCAATTCAAAGAAAAGTCATGCTTCATTTGCAAAAGAAAAGGACATTTCAAGAAAGACTGTTGGTTCAACCCTAACAACAAAGGAAATCAAAATAATACAACAAACAAAAATAACATGGCCAGTACAAGGAACTACCATAAAGGACAAAAACAAAACAAAGACACAGCCAGATCAGCAATCCAAGAACGAACGGAGGAACCATCCCAACGAAGAAACTCCACTTCAGAATACGCACTACATGCAAGCACAAGGGAGGAACGCCCGACAACTCAGGACGTGTGGATAATTGATTATGCGTGCACAAGCCACATGACTTCCCATGGTGAATGGATCGAGCACAAGACGGAGGAGAGAAGAAACATACAAGTGGCGGAAGAAGGGAGACACATCGAATCTGCCTCATCAGGATCAATCCAAGCTACTGTACAAGGTAAGGACAAACTTAACAACGCTGTAACCCTGCATAATGTCCTCCATGTACCACGCCTGAAAGGAAATCTAATGTCCATTCCAAGCGTGGTAAGAAGAGGAAACTCTGTTCTTTTGAATTCTGAAGGAGCATACATATACTCTTCTGATGACAAGCTAATAGGAACAGGCAACTTTGATGGTAACATGTACACATTGAACCTATCACGTTTATCTGAAGCAACTCATGTTCCAAGTGAACATTGCTTGATTTCAAAGGACAATTCTAGGACTGCATGGCACAGAAGGTTAGGACATCCTAGTGGCAACAAATTAGAACTGATTTTGAAGAACAATCTTCTAAAAGGCTTGGACTCTATAAATGGTACCCTTGATCAATGTGATGCTTGCTCCTTGGGAAAAATGACCAAAGTACCCTATGTTCACACAGATAGCAATCAGGAAAGCTACCCCTTTGAAGCCATTTATGTCGATCTCTGTGGTCCAATGAGAATAAACTCCTTGGGCGGAAGTAAATATTTCTTGACCATCGTAGATGGATTTTCTAGTAGAATATTTGTAGAATTTCTCAAAGATAAACTCTCAGCAGCAGAAGTTTTGAAGAAGTTTATTGTAAAGAGAGAAAACGAGCTAAACTCAAAACTAAAACGACTTAGAACAGATAACGGAACAGAATTTATCAATAAAAACCTTGAAACCTTCATAGCATCCAAAGGAATTAAACATGAACTAACTACACCGTACACCCCAAGAAGCAATGGGAGAGTTGAAAGAGCTAACAGAACACTATTAGACAAAGGCCGAACACTTCTGACAGACTCCCAATTACCCCTACACTTCTGGGCAGAAGCTGTGAATACAGCTGCATATCTGTCCAATCTAACTCCCACAACCAATGACCCAGACACTACCCCTATGGAAAAATGGAAAGGTAAAAAGCCATCTGTCTCTCACATCATGAGATTTGGTTGTGAAGTCTTCTATAAACTCGAGAATCATCAAAGACACAAACTAGAAGCTAAATCTAAGAGAGGAATATTTGTGGGCTATTCAAGATGCAGAAGAGCTTATCGAGTATTTGATATCACAACGAGAGTCATTCTTGAAACCTCAGACATTCACTTCAGAGAGAACAATGATGTCATATCGGAAGAAAAACAAAGTGATAATAATACGGACACTGACACATATTTCTTCATTCAGGAGGATGAACAACTGGACAATCATGTTCTATCAGATGTTGATATTGAAGAGCCAGCACCAGATACCATGATCAACAGACAAACAGAGTCAAGTGGATCAGACAGACCACAAAGAACTCGGACAATACCTAAAAGATTCGATGACTACGTTCTGGCTACTACGAATGAAACCATTCCAAAAGACTATGAAGAAGCCATCGCATGCGAAGACAAGAAACATTGGGAGAACGCAATGCTTGAGGAAATACAGAACATCTACTCGCATCAAGTATGGGAACTGGTACCTAGACCTGTAAACGCTAAAGTTGTCAAAAGTAAATGGGTGTTCAAAATATATAAAGACCAAGAAAACAAAACTTACAAAGCTAGACTTGTTGCAATGGGATACAACCAAATACCAGGAAGAGATTACAACGAAAGTTTCAGCCCTGTAATTAAAAATGCCACCCTCAGGACTATTTTGTCAATGGCAGCAACAAAAGATTCAGTCATTAAACTATTTGATGTGAAAGCAGCCTATCTAAATGGAAACATTGAAAATACAATATTCATGGAACAACCTGCTGGATTTGTCCAAGACAGAAACAAAGTTTGCAAACTCAACAAAAGTATTTACGGTCTACCTCAATCCGGAAGATCGTGGTATGAGAAATTCAGTCAAGTACTTCATGACTGTGGACTGGAAAAACTTAAATCTGATCCTTGCCTATTTAAATGGAAGAATGAAGACAAATACTTCTATGTAGGGATATATGTTGATGACTTTATCACTGTCTCAGATTCTGAAGATACCTCAAACAGATTCATCAATAAATTGAGACATCACTTGGAAATAAAGGATGTAACATGTAAAGGCATGTTTTTGGGAATCAAGATCATACAAGACAAGGAGGGAATTTCGCTACAGCAAAGCCACTATGTACAACAAATATTGCAGAAATATGGAATGGAAAATTGTAAGGAAGTTCCAACACCAGGTTCCAAAGAAATCAATTTGGACAATCATATTGAAGATGACAATTGTGATCAGCACACTTACCAAGAAGCCCTTGGAATGCTAATGTTTCTAGCTGTTAACACCAGACCCGACATCGCTTACATCACTAGCAAACTTTCACAGTACTCCAGACAACCAAAACAGATGCACTGGACAGCAATCAAAAGAGTGATGAGATACCTACGAGGAACAATTGACCTAGGAGTGAAATTTGAAAGAAGAAAGACTGGAATCCTGAAGTCCTACACCGATGCCAGCTGGTCGACCACTCATGATGGAAAATCCTACGGCGGATATGTATTGAAACTCGGCGAAGCAACTATAGACTGGAAAAGTAGTAAACACAACCACTCGTCGCCCTCTCTACAATGGAAGCGGAAATGATAGCTGCTTGTGAAAGCTCCTGTCAAATCAAGTGGATAATAAACCTGTTACGAGAGCTGGAAGAATGGAATTTCATGGAAAAACCAACTGCGATCTATACAGACAGTCAGTCATTGATCAACTGGATCTCCAGCCCTAAACAAAGCAGTCGCTGTAGACATATCAACAGAAAGTACCACTTCTTGAGAGACTGTTATGAATCCAGAGACATCTGCCTTCTGTACAAGCCATCTCAGGACCTGGAGGCGGATATCTTCACAAAGGACCTATCCCGAGACCAGATGAAGAAACACCTGGAGAACCTCAGCATCGTGGGAATAAAGACAAAGTAAGGAGGGAATTGTTACGCAAACTTTGACTTTAATCATCATCGATGCTACGTCACTACTATGACGTCACTACTTCCAACTTCTACCCTCAAACTTGCTGTTATGTTTATCGCTAGCTTGTTTTAACAATATATGTAATGGAACAAGTCGTTCCTTAAATAAATATATATTTGTTTTTATCAAAAAGGGATGTCCTCGTAACTACAACATACGTGAGTATAAAAAACAACTAGAAATCCTTAGAAAGAAAACATCGTATTTTGCTAAGCCTATATCAAAAATTGACATTTTCAATTGTATTCATTTTCAACAGAATTCAGAAGCATCACTTAACCTATATCGATATTTTCATAAGAGAGTAAGATTTATTATTTATATTTAAAACGTATTGAATTTTTTTATCCTACATTTTTCATTTATAACAAATTATTTATATGCGCGCTCGCGTAAAGGACAATTTGAGTTAACCTCCCAAAATCAAGATTCTGTTGGTGCTTTCGACATAATAATGTCCCTTCGCAGTAAGGAAACAGACCATAAATAGAAGGAAATATTCTCCCGAGAGCCAGATGGTCAAGACAGAAGGCACTGACCGTTCCCAAAACAGAACGATAATCCGGATTACCAACATCTGGATTATGTAAGATTACTGGAAAGGACCGCCAGCAGAAAGTTGGTCATTTCAAGGATAATCCAGTGCGGGAAACAACGAAGATAACACCCACTCTCTCTCTCTACGTTTTTTTCGTAGATCGCGAAATACGTGGTGTTGCTGGAGACCCACTGATGAACTTCCATCAAACTCTACAGCGGTGGCGCCATGTACATATTCATTGTACATAGTTGCATATATGTTATTATTTTGTAATCCAATAA
Source organism: Cordylochernes scorpioides (assembly GCA_030710605.1). Classification (NCBI taxonomy): domain Eukaryota; kingdom Metazoa; phylum Arthropoda; class Arachnida; order Pseudoscorpiones; family Chernetidae; genus Cordylochernes; species Cordylochernes scorpioides. The sequence continues at coordinate 118,016,800 of CP092864.1, forward strand.
TCATCATTGTAAATTATTCATTAGCATTACGTTAATAGTGCGGTTTATGCACTTCTACCCCCTGTATTGACAAGATATCAATAAAACTGTGTTAATTGTAAATTATCTCTCTCCAGATGGCTTGTGGGTGGAGGTGTCATTGAGGTTGGGGGCGTCATGTGGCGCCGGGTTTGATCCACCAGGTCTGGGTTGGTAGCTTGCATGTGTGTTGAATGTATATATATAATCTTTCGCATATAGAGCAATATGTTTTATCCCAAAGTCTACAACTTTATTCAAAAACAAGCCAAGGCGAGAATCACTACAAAAGTAAGGGTGTTGAAACAAGTTGTTTTTATTATTCAGTCGACGTTCTATATTCAAGTTGACTTTAATAAAGCTAAACATATTGGAATATCGTGGAGTTTGTTACTAAAAGGATATAGGAAATATATAATTTTATTGTACCAAATTCAAAGAATGATATTGATATAATCAATATGTGAAGAAGTAAAACAAATTTATTTTTTAAAAACTATATATATAGTCATAACCAAATTTGTAATCAGGTGAAATGTTTTCCAGAAATTTTTCCCTCATTACTAGATTCCCCATCATACGATATGTTTGGTGTAATTAACATCGTGGAACTAAAAGTTGCTGATGGTTTGCGCTATCTGTAGGAATAAATATCATCTAATCGTTGATTTTCAAATTTTCTTGATTGGGCCAAATACCCATTCTTGATTAATCGAGAAACCACGAAGCGTTTAGAGCTGTTGGCCCTCATCAGCTTGGTGCAAGCTGTATCTAAACGACCAAATATTCTGGTCTTTCAGGCATCCTGAAAAATCATGAGACTGGTATTTAAGATCAAAAGTGCGCGAGAACGCCAAAAAAAGTGAAAAACTTTTGACTTTTGTACTATTTCCACTTTCTTGTCTGTCTATATAGAAGGCAGATTTCTACAGTTAGCAAACTAAAAATGGAACATAATTGGGAAAGTTTGGTGCATCAGTTGTCAACCTTGTCAGTGGTTTCACCACTAGGTTCACCGTTGATGATTCAAGCTTTCCTAAATATTTTTCATCTTCAATTTCATAATACAAGGTTGTCCCAAAAGTTCGTAAACATATTATGATTTAAATTTTGTAAGTGTTTACGAACTTTTTGGGCAACCTTGGTAATATTATAAAAAAAGGCATCCCATATCGTGCAACTGAAAGTTTCTGATGGCTTGCGCCATCTATCGGAATAAATATCAACTATTCTCGTTGATTTTTAATTATTCCAGAATTGGCCAGATACCCATTCTTTATTAATCAAGAAAAGCTAACCACGGACGCGTTTCGGGCTGTTGGCCCTCATCAGCGTGGTGCAAGCTGTACCTCAACGACCAAAAAAACTGGTAATTCAGGCATCCTGAAAAATCATGAAACGGGTATTTAAGGCCAGAATTGCGTGAGATCGCGACACAATGTGAAAAATAGTACAAATGTGATTGTACTATTTTTTCACTTGGTAATATTGTTAACCTTGGTAAAATTATAAAATAATTCTTTTAGAAGAATGATTTAATCCCTGATGTTCTAATCAAGGGTGATAAATCAGCAGGTAGGCCAAGTTTCAGAATTACAAGGTTGTCTCAAAAGTTCGTAAACACTTGCAAAATATAAATCATAATATATTTACGAACTTTTGGGACAACCTTGTATTTGGTATTCGACATTTATTTATAACAATAAATAGGAATGATTCTGTCCTCCCACTGTGTATTGTTGACGGGAAGATGGCGTCAAAGAGTACACGGCCGTGTCACGACAGACCGTTGACTGCGGCCATAAACCTCGTTTGACTGGTGGCCAGCCCCGGGGGGAATACAGGGCCGGTGGGAAACAGACCACCTCATAGAATTCACACTGTATCCAGAGGTATATTGGCTTTAACAACAACAAGAGCATTGAAACAAAACCTCTATCAAAGTGTGTATTTTCTTTATCGCTTATCAAATGACTAGAATAAGACACGTGATATATCGTCTGCCTTACTGGAGATAAACCAAGGTTTTGTCCTTGGAAGATGGAGGTCAGCCCACAAAGAAAGCTGGTAGATAAACATATATTTCTAGATGAACCCGGGGCAGAAGTGAGGTCTCTACTAAAACGCTCAGATACTAGAGGAATTTCATGAGAAGTCTGATACATACAAGTCTATATCTTATGTATTAATGCGATAAATAGTAGTGATAACATTCAAACAAAGTAAGTGCCGAGAAAGGGAGAGATAGCAGGAGAGTGATAATTCACAACAAGGCTGTGAAGTAAACAAGTCTAAATGTCTATAATATATGTATTGATATAATAAACTGCAGCGACGTTCGAAGCTTTAGTACTGGCATTATAATGTCAATTCACAACAAGGCTAATTAAACAAGTCTATAGGCATATACACTCATGGAAAAAAGAAAGTTGTACCTTTTAGCATGTATATCGAGATTCAGACAATGATTCTGAAAATATTTGATACACAGTGGCCTTTATTGAAGGTACACGAGATAGTCAAGTGTAAACAAAATTGCCCCTGTCTTTCAATGAGTGTATTTTAGGTGAATAAAATCGAAATGGATTATAAATAAACTATTATAAAAATGATTGTGTTGAAGGTCACAATACTGCGATGTGTGTGAAAATACAACGGGAATCTGCCTCAGGTAAAATCTGGTGATGGAAAGGGAGTCTAGGCTAGACGAGAGACGTGAAAAAGACCGCAGAACCTAGACATGGAATAGAATCCTCGAAGATCTCAGCCATTCAAGAAAGAAACTGCCCCAATTTTACAGCTAGGCGCACAGCAGTAGCGTACAGATTAACCAGCGGTTGAAATATCGTGACGTTTCGGAACAATAAAAAAAGCAACACGAGTTTAATGTTCATTCTAGGTATTTTGAATATCGTAAACTATCTAGAGGGTCAGGTATAAATTCACTAATACCATACAGAATTGTGATTATCATTTGTGATGATTTTTGTTTTGTCAACACTTTCACCGTTTATTGACGTCGAACCTGTCCGCTAGAGTGACTTTTTCCCGGTGTACCAGCCTGACGTCCACGGTTATTTCCTCTCCTACCATGGAAACTTCCACGGAATAAATTACTATAAATTTGCGGCTATAGAATTTGATTTGATCTTTTGTGGAATATATTTGTCTGAGGTTTCCCTTAATAAAGATGTGTTCCCTCAACTCGACCATATTCTATTTCATTTGAAGAAAAAGGAATCTCGAGAAACTATTTGTGCTTCAAATCTTTGTCAGGAACAAGTGCTTTTCTTTTTTGAATTTTAGATGTGACACAATGTTTCGGCATCTTACAATTTGAACTATTTAGCCATTCAAGAAATGGTTGACCATATCTATGGTGAAGCCGAGAATCCAGGCGGACAATTATGTCTTTTATTTACTTCAAGTCTCTTATATATATCTCTCTCTCTCTCTCCAGTATATATTTAGGATAATTACTTGAATAACGCGTTTAATAGACACTGATTTTATTATGAACTATATAATAATTTCAAAACAACATAAATTGAGGCCTATTCGAATCATGGCGAATTTCAATATATTCGCAACATTTTGGGAACGTTATACTACCTACAGTCAATATCAGAATATTTTTACTAAATGTGTTTAAAAATCTTCTTTTAAAATGCTTTCGACTCAATTGACTCCTCCGTCTAGCCCATAGGTTTGTAGTCCCTCCCTGTTCATTGTCAAGTTTCGAACTACAGAGAAGTAAGAATGTATAGTCTCCGTTCATTTCTGCCTTAGGCTCTTGACTTAACCTTCCGGCGGCCGAAAAGATGAAATTAGTTCATTGAACTCCTTTAAACCATATCCGACTCTGGTTGTCTCATGGAAAATAACCCAAATAAAACGATTCCTACCACAGTAAATGAATACTTATATTGCCGCATATGTAAATATGACAACAATGAACAAAATTTTGAAGCGTTCTTTACAACAACCAAAGTAAGCAGGTGAAATTGTAACGGTCAATCTCACAATACCTACGCTTTAACCTAATATGATTTCCTCATCCCGAACTTTGGGGATAATTTTTACAAAATCCTTTGAATTTGTAAATGTTTTCTGTTAAGAGGAATTCTTAACGAATATTTATATGAATATATGAACACACATATTTATAAAATGCACATCATTGAATGAGAGCATATATATGATGTAAAATTTCCCAAAAGATTATTCTCAACTATTTTATAGCCTTGTCGCAAACATCACACACACTATAGCACAGTTTTCTCACTCTCTCTCTCCTTGGCATTCTTTTTTTTTTATGACGAGGGGAGATGTGGATCGTCTTAAATATACCCCCCTCTCCATTATAGAGAGGATCGCTATACAGACATCAGATGAAAACCTACGGTAAACACAAACCCTACTTGTTTATAACACATAAAAGACGTATAAAATGTTGTAGAAAATTGTATATAAAATGTTATATAAAGTACCTATCTTATGATATTTTTGTAGGCGGCGCTTCTCAGTTACATTCTTAGCACCATGATGCGTTTTGGCCGAAGAGATCCATCTTATTCAATACTGGCGTCTGCCAAGACGCGAATCTATAAGTACTTCTTCGGTGTGGAACTGAGGAGTGTTCAAGAAGATCTTGTCTGGAGAGAACTCTCTCAAGGTGGGGAAGCCTCCCTTAATGAAAAAAATGATACATATACAACTATGGAAGCAATGGTCGCCTCTCCCGTCAAAATTAACGTCAGAATCTGACGCCATTTGACGGGAGAGGCGACCATTGCTTCCATGGATTAATTTCCTCCCGGCAAATTTTCCATCTATATACAACTATATTTAATTAAAAAGGCATGTATTGGATCAAAATATCATTGATTTTACCAATATTTCAGTTGGCTGAACGTCAACCTTTTTCAAGGTATTATAACATATTAATATGTGTCAACAACAAACCCAGCGCCACATAACGTCAATAGAATTAAGTTTGAAAAATAATTTTGCTTATATTCAATGGGGAGAAAAAAATTGATATATATATATTTATATTATGGACAAAATAATTCTGTAAAATATGGGTGTGAATATTTTGAATATTACATGAATTTGAAAATTTTGAAAATTATTACATTGAATATTACAACTGTATATATTTCCCTACATTTTATTTACATCTTTATTATATATTACCCCTTTATTTTCGCTTTTATTTCTTTAACAATGGATTAGAAGAGTCAATAATAATGTTTAAATTGTCAAAAAGTGTATATCTTATTCAACTAATAGGTCAATCAACATTTGGCAGAGAATGTCAGCTACGAAACAGCCAACAGACAGGTGGGAAATACCTAAACTACATTCATAGTTGCTAGGGGGGGTGGCCCGACTTACTTGCACCAACCAAGGCCGCGATGTCACTAACCCATTTTAAGAACAATGTAATAAATAAATGGTTACGCTGTGGCGAAATGACGTGAGTCACGTGATGCGCGGCCTTGAAGCCGCTCTGCCATTGGCCGTACTGACTCGACTAGGAGGCCAACCCTAGCAAAAACACCCACCCCCGGGCCGAGCAAAAACTGGAGGCTGCTGTCATTGGTTGATTTAATGGTGCGGGAGGAGTTGTGCTCGCCACACCTGGATGGATCTTAGTTTTACATTCTGTTGATCTCGAACTTCTCACAGGGTAACAGAACAGAGGAATAGTTACGGGTGATAAGATGGCCTGAAAAAAAGGTTTTTGAAATAGGAGGGATATAAATATTAATGCTTGCAGCCTAAATTATGGAATTGTACGGTCCCATTGAAGTTATTTATTATATAGTTCTATCACTGTGATTCATTCAAAAGGCTACTTATTGGCCATTTGTTTCCTAAGACTGTCATCTGGCAATGACCCTGTGTATCTGACATTGGTCTCCTAGCACTGCCGTTGTGTACCTAACACACATCAGTTGTTTGTCTTCCAAAACTGGTGTTGTACAAAAAGTTGTATCCAGAGCCTTGTGAGGTGAAGGAAGTTAACGAAGATGAGGACTCTTCGTTATTGGGGGAGCCTCCTCGGCTGTACATAATTGTACATAGTCTCTCCTTTTGTTATAGTTTCTCCATCACACTATTAATATCTTACTCAAATTAATATCAACATAAAGTTACGGAAGGATGATATTCATGTACCCAAAGAGACATCTCTCCCATCAAGCATGCATAAGAACGATAGCACTGTGCATCACCCTGGTAAAAACCTTTAGTTATTTTTTTTTGCTTATCCCTAGTACACGTGGTACAGACCATTATAATTATGGTGAGTAGTAGAGGTAGGCGAATGCTTTTACTATAAGTGCACCACATGTCTACACTTATGAAAAGCAGTTCGACTCTGCACTTACAAATGTGCCAGAGCCCCGTTTGGTTACTTGCACTCGCAGGTGGGGTTGGACTTTTGCAAGAATCGGGGGCCATTGGAGCATTTTTTTTTATTAGAAAAAAAAAGTGTCAAATGCGGGAATCGAACCCGGGTCGTAGCGGTCAAAAACCAACGGTTTAGACCATCCTTCCACCGACCCCCCACTTTACTAATGATGAAAAAGAATGAGATACAACACCAGTTTGGGAAATTTCTTTTTCATCACTAGTGAGTGTTTCCCTAGGGTGATCCATAATTAAAGGGAGAAGAGCCTAACTTAGTACATAAAATTAGTATATAGACATTGACGGATGTAAATAAAATTACTTCAAATCTATCACTGCTTTTCCGACATTTGTTCAACTCAACTATCCGCTGGTACTACTAATAGCCTTGTCTATGTGAGCAGAAGTTTTAATATACTTCAGACAGCAATTCACATTATTTAACAAAAATACCATTTTAAAATGTGTGTTTAATGATATTTGTAAATTTATATTATAGAATTAAATGCTTAGGAACACACACAAACACGCGTTATAGATCCTCAACAACATACAAAAGTTGAATAATTTAAAATTTCAGATGCTTGAATACAATATGAAATATTCGTTAAACTCTAGTCTTTTAGAGCGAAAGAAGAGAATTTATTTTCAAAAGCGCATCAGATCTCCTGAATAATGTGTGTATTCAAGTTAATGATATTTAATTCTCTCTCAAGTTTTACAGAATTTCTAAAAAATTACAAACTATTTGAGAAAAAAATTATGAACGAAGAATTTTTAAATATATAGAATACTAGCGGACGTACCCGGCTTCGCCCGGGTTTTACCCGAGTAAAGGTTTGTCTAACGAATCTCTCGATAAAGTGAACATTTTTTCCCGGTCCCTTGAAAAATACTCGATAAGTTGAATAAAATCAATATTAATTGGTTCCCTCGGTAATTGGAAGTTAAAGGAATAGTATCTTGCCTTGGAATTGTATCATTATTCTTGTCTCAAATAAATTGCCGTGTCATCCTGAATTTTGTCTTTCCTAATTTTCTACATTACAAAATCCTCGTATCATCATGATAATATTTAGAGCAGATTGTTGAATTATAACAGATAAATTAGAATATTTATCTTGATTATTTTAAAGCGAAAAGTTATTTCAAAAATTTTATTTGCTAGAAACCTTCCCAGTACTATACGAAATAACTTCCCAAAGTTTCATGGCGTTCCAATGAGTGGTTTGGTCAGGCATAAAGGACAAACAGACACACATACATTCATTTTTATATATATAGATATAACAAAAATTGACACCTTCATATTTTTATATATTTTTAAAAAATACTCTTAAAGATACAAGAAAAAAGAAAACAAATAGATCAAAACGATTGAAAAAGCAAAAGGTGTTTCCTCTTTCAGGAACAATATCTAATCATCAGCTTTCTGTACGTAGCATTTCTTACAATCTTCTACTTAACTTCCAGGAGGGGCACTTCATTAAAATAAAATTAGTAATAAAAATGGTCTTCAGATGACATTAAAGAAATTTCAAGTACTATTGATATATATTTTAAAATTCTGCTTAAAAGTATATGTTTATATATTTTTTATTGTTAAGAAAAGTGCAAAAGTGAAATTGTACTAGGATCAGGTATATAAATTAAGAAAAAGGTGTCTCCTGATCTTGCAACTAAAAGTTTCTGATGACTTGTGCAATCTGACGGAAAATAAAATCAAATATTCGTTGATTTTTTAATTATTACAGAATTGTGGCCAAAAAGACCTATTCTTGATTAATCAAGAAACGCAAATAACGTACCCGTTTCGGGTTGATTTCTTTGAAATCTTCGCCATCTAAAAAGCACATGTGCTACTGGTCAGGATATGCCTTCTTTATGTTTGTAAATGTACGACCTATATAGAGAAGAAAACTTTAGTAAATCAGCAATTTGGTAGATGGTCCCCGAAGAACAATAGTTCCAATTGATGTCCCATCGATTTGAGGTAAATAAAGCGTTATAGGATGGTCTCAATTTCCTAAAACACACTTACCTTTATTCATGATAAAATTGTGAAAAAAAGTTTTAAAATTGCAAATATTTTCTCACAATGAGTTTCTTTTTATTAAAAAACGCTAGCTTCCAAGCGATAATTTGTTTTTGTAAATATTTCTGGTAGGATAAAGTCGATATTTTATTAAGCCCGTTGAAGAGCTATTATCGCTTGAAAGCTAGCGTTTTTTAATAAAAAGAAACTCATTGTAAGAAAATATTTGTAATTTTAACATTTACCTTAGTCATGCTTTAGCATCGAATTCAGAGCAACAAAAACATCATCTTATAATTGACGCTACATTTGATAGCCACACAAAGAATAGGAAATACTTTCAGCGGGATATGTACAGTTGGAAGGGTTATTTGAAGCGATATCCTCTTTCTAGTTGATTTTCAACTGTTCGCTGCAAAACAGAAAATTCTATAATGGTGAGGGCTTGTTTAGGAAAACAAGAAGTTTAACAGGAAGCAATTTAAACTTGAACATTACACTTTATTACAGCAAGACGTGTTGTGTCATGACCTGACGAGTAAGCGGAAAGTTTTAGTATGGAGCAACATTAGGAGGCAACAATGACCTCTTGCTTGTTATTTATTTATATTACCTCACTTAGTGATATATTTGGAGAAACCCACACATTTAAAATAGAGTGTCAATTCCATTAAAATATTCCTCAATTGTAAAAATTACAAAGTATAAATTTTATGGAAGATCACGGTATAAATTTGTAATAGATTCTAAAATAAATTGAGGCTTTATATTGTAATGATTCCATATTCTGATTTGTTCTCTCTTTTTTATTTAAGAAGAAAAATGCCGTAAATATTTATATTTTGCATTAGAGAAAAGAAAAATTAAGTGAATATATAAAAGATAAGGTGTTGGTGTGTACTGAAGTTTGGTCGAAGTTGTCAAAATAAAAGTTTCTCTTTTATGGTGTCTGAGATTTGAGGCAACCAATAGGTAGAAAACACGACATATATAAGCGTCCATTTAAAATAAATCCGTCACTTCATGTCAAAGGCCAGTTCATTATGGCCCCCTAAAATGTTGAGTGCACCAGGACACGCTGCATATTTTTAAAAAAGGACATTCTTAATAACAATTTTGTGCACCAGTGACGGTGAATGGTCACTAGGAATCAAATTCGATTAAGAATCCAAGCAGTCCTGAATCCTGGATCATTCCTTTCAGCATCCGATTATATATGTATATGGTCTTTAAATTTTATGTATTTTGATGGGCTTAGTATCTCTAAATTTGTGGAAGAAAAATTAAATTCTGAGTACATTATCAAAATATTCTTACAGAAGTATTGGAGAACCCAAATCACAAAGTATTAAAGAAGCTATATCGCTGAAAATTCCAATAGCACAAGTTTGATGATCTATTAAAATCTAACTCCAGATTGCAACTACAATAGAAACAAAACATCAATATATCATCATAATTTCAGAGACTTAGAATGGACATCAATTCACCTCCAATCCAAATCTTAAAAAATAATATCAGTGGTACCCTTATCAGTTAACAAAAAAGGTAATGCATTTGGCAAAATTGAGTTCTTAGGCCAAAACTGGCATTTAGATAGCGATTCCTTGGTTGAATTGCAAGGTCTTGTTGAAAGGCGAGACCGTGACACTGTTCAAATATGGGATCAACTTCTCTCATTGGTACAACATCATTGAATTCAATTATGTCCTTTACTAACCATCCAAATTAAAAACAAACGGCCTCCTGATATACAACTATTTGCATGCTTGAAAGTTGTCAATATGCAAAACTTATATTTAAATTATCGTTCTCTAAACTTAAAGACCTTTATAATAGTGTCGAATTTTGATAACAGATGGCGCGCTAATGCATCATAATATAATTATTCTAATAAGCCACACAATTTGATATTTGCGGAAGAGCGATTGCTCGAAGCATTTTATATATTAATAAATGTATGTAATTCTATTGTCCTCAAAGCTTATGTCCATAGTTCATCTAAAATACTCATTCCAAGAGTCTAACAACAGTATCACTATGAAAGGAAGATCGAAAAATGCAATATAACAGGGGCTCCGGGGCTCAAAAATCATTCATTTTGGTTAGCAGCTCCGTAAAATAAAGATATTTGCTCCTCCTTCTCCTCCATCCTGCAATATAACAGAGGTATGGTAGATTAAACTGGCGAAACCGTTGGGAGGGTTCACCACTGATGATCCAGGCCTCCCCATTAATTTTTCCATTGCAGTAAGGACAGTAGAAATTGTTTATTTTTAAAAAGAATCATACCCGTCTATAATAGTTTAGAATTTTGTTAAATACCTTTGTCTCTGACTGGAAAACAAACTCTGGATTCCTCGCTGCGAATTTATGTTGTTCCATTGCTCTCTAATGTTTATGTTCTTTGGTCTCCTTAGTCTCCTATTATTATTCTTATATTAATAAAATGAGCTTTTTTCTGCTGATTTTTTATGTCCTAAACCCATTACAACGGGTTGTTGTTGCTAACCAGGAAGCTTCGTTGTGTGTGATAAAGTCATTCCAAATGTTAGTGATCTTCCTCGATGTAAAAAAAATATATTTTGCGCTTTATCACTCTTTTAAATATTTCCTCCTTGGAAGTTGCGCTGATCTATCGTAATCTATATAGATAATACCGTAACAGAGTTTTCCATTGTAAAGTCCTGAGCTATCTCCTTCGAAGATTCTGAACTACACATAACGATCTATATACCAAAATTTTCGTTATTTTTTTCTTCATATGATAGGCCTGTTTTTATTTTCCTAATGTTAACAGTTATTTTTATTTTTTAATTTAATCTATTTTACAATCGTAGATATTTTGCATTTATCATCATCATTTTTTTTGTTTTGAAATGCGTTCTTTTGTCTTATTACTACAACCAATCGTGATGAAACTTTGGGAAGATGTTTAGTATACTACCGGGATGGTTTCTGGCTAATTACTCTTTAGAAATAACCTTTCGTTGCATTTTTATTTACGATAAAACGTAGATTCACTCGCAATCAGCGCCCCCTCGCGGCAGACGTATGGCCTTAAATAGCCTCGCATGATCTTATTTGTAACGTCAAGCTTAGCCTATACGTTATGTACGCAGCTTCGTACCCTCGCAACCTAGGTTCGAGGCTCAGCGTAGGTGTTTTTTTTTTTCATTTCTTTTATATTATTGTAGCAAATTATTAAAAATATTATTTTATTTAAAATGTAGGCTTTTTAAAATAAAAATTAACATACACAATTTTTTTATAATATTTGTAACAAACCTAGGTTCGAGGCTCAGCGTGGGTGTCTTTTTTTATTTTCGTTTCTTTTATATTATTGTAGAAAGGTCTGTTTTTACAGCATTATTATATTTTGATTGGTTTATTTTAAATATGTTTGTTATGAAGGCTCTATGTAATACTATTTAGAGCACATTTTACATTTTAAACACCTAAGCCCCCCTCTTTTTAATATTGTAGCAAAGTATTAAAAGTATTATTTTATTTTAGATGTTTGCCATGAAACTTTGGGAAGTTGTTTAGTATACTATCAGGACGATTTCTGGCGAATTATTTTAGAATAATATTTATAACAATAATTATAGCGAAATTAAGACATAGTTATTATATTCTGTGTTTGTGCATATATTAATATTTAACAGAAAATGTTAGAACGTTCTATTAGAATATCTCGAAAACAAAAAACAATACATATAAACGAGTTCACTGACATTTATTAATGCAGTGATTATAATCAATGATTACAATGAAGGGCTATATTATCGATATATATAAAAATTCTCTTTCAAATTTTAACGTAACGTTCCATTCTCAATCCCGTAGGGCTTTAGATCGGCTAAAACATTTTTATCTTTATAAGTGAATATTAACTTTACTGTACTGAATAGTTTAGTATAATGTTAATTTAACATATTACAATTTAGCCACAGCAACGCGTGGCCGGGTTCGCTATTTATAATATATATTTCTGATTCATTTGATTATGATTATAATTTGTAAGTACTTTGTTATAGTTTTTCATTTAAATAGAGCTCAATTTTTGTGTATGTTTTCTATTTGCAGTATCTTTCCTAATGTCTTTGGCAACGTTTTTTTTTCTCATAAATAGGCTGAGGTTATATTATTTTTCGAATTGTAGATTGAATTATTACTTTTATTCTATAATAATTATCTTTTATAAGTGTTTGTTATAGTTTTTCATTTGAATTTAGCACAATTTTTGTATCTGGTTATCTTTTTTGGCATCTTTTCATCTCTCTTTGGCATATTTTTTTTCTCATTAATAAGACCTAATCCAAATAATTTAATAGTGTGTGACGTTTCAGCAACAGCATCAGACAAAAGAATAAATGAACTAAAGAATAAAATCTCATTTTTTCTTTTGTCTGATGATGGTGACATTTGGATTAGGTCTTTTTTTTTTTTTTATTAATTTGTTATAGTTTTTCATTTGAATTTAGCTCCATTTTTGTGTCTTATTTAATAAATGAACTAAAGAATAAAATCTCATTTATTCTTTTGTCTGATTTTTGTGTCTGATTTTCTTTTTTACAGTATCTTTCATAATGCCTGATTTGATTACTTGATCTGTTATAGTTTTTCATTTAAATTTAGCTCCATTTTTGTGTCTGTCGTTTTTTTTTCTTCTCATAAATAGGCTGATGCTGTATTTGTGTACTCAATTGTTGCTTTTTGTGTCTGGTTTCTTTTTTGCAGTATTTTTTTGGAATCCTTTTTTTTCATCAATTGTTTCCTCACATGCTTGGAATTTTCTTTTTATGCCTGTCCTGGCTTTCAGTTTTATAGTTTTCCTCTGCTTGGTTCTTATTTTACCTTTTTTTTTTCAGCGTCTTCTGTCATGCCTCGAAAAGTCCGTGGAAGACTCACTCCCCTAACAGCTAGGCGTGCTAATATGACTCGCCGCAGACACAAAACCCCAATTGCTATTTCTCTTGTTTACTTTTTTACCAATGCCTATAATTTTTCACCTGAAAGATTTTTTATTTTATTTGTTATTCAATAAATTATTATCACTTATTTTTGGTCTTTTTTTTACTTACTTATTTTACTGGGGGTTGGTGGAAGGATGGTCTAAGCCGTTGGTTTTCGACCGCTACGACCCGGGTTCGATTCCCGCATTGGGCACTTTTTTTCTGAAAAAAAAAAAAAAAAAATGCTCCAATGGCTTCCGATTCTTGCAAAAGTCCAACCCCACCAGCAAGCGCAAGTAATCAAACGGGGCTCTGGCACATTTGTAAATGCAAAGTCGAACTGCTTTTCACATGTTTAGACATGTGGTGTACTTACAGTTAAAGCAGTCGCCTACTCTACCCACCATGATTATCAAGGCCTGTACCACGTGTACTAGGGATAAGCAAAAAAAAAATTATTTTACTCATTGATCTATACATACAATTATATACATACACTTTTCTACATTTTTGCACTCTGCAGTCTAATATGTTGTTAATAATAGGGGTTTTAGACAAATATCAACTGTTGAAATTTGATTTTCCAAAATAGTTGAATTATCGAAAGTGTCGAATTAGTTTGTCATATGATAGGCCGTAGGTCGAGACATCCAAATATGGTCGAATTATCGTGTGTTGAATTAATTAGATTATATTGTATATATAAAAATATAGAATTGTTGTTTTTAATGAGGTCTTTTAAATGAATTTATTCCTTTAATATGTTGTCATATCTGCAATTTTTTTTCATTTCCAAAATATTTATTTACACTTTCACCAATGCCTATAGGATCTTTGCGATGGAACAGGTATGGTGTTCTAGCGCATGTGCTCTCATGTCCATGAAGCACATATACTGACAGTACCCAAAGTTGAACACACTGTATAATGTCTGAAATATATGACTATAAAGAGGGCTCAAGGCCAAACCTTTGCTACAAGAGCCTGTGTTTACGCACAGACGACTTTATGTTTTTAACGAGGTCTTTAAAATGAATTTATTCCTTTAATATGTTGTCATATCTGCAATTTTTTTTTCATTTCCAAAATATTTATTTACACTTTCACCAATGCCTATAGGATCTTTGCGATGGAACAGGTATGGTGTTCTAGCGCATGTGCTCTCATGTCCTTGAAGCACATATACTGACAGTACCCAAAGTTGAACACACTGTATAATGTCTGAAATATATGACTATAAAGAGGGCTCAAGGCCAAACCTTTGCTACAAGAGCCTGTGTTTACGCACAGACGACTTTATGTTTTTAACGAGGTCTTTAAAATGAATTTATTCCTTTAATATGTTGTCATATCTGCAATTTTTTTTTCATTTCCAAAATATTTATTTACACTTTCACCAATGCCTATAGGATCTTTGCGATGGAACAGGTATGGTGTTCTAGCGCATGTGCTCTCATGTCCTTGAAGCACATATACCTACAGTACCCAAAGTTGAACACACTGTATAATGTCTGAAATATATGACTATAAAGAGGGCTCAAGGCCAAACCTTTGCTACAAGAGCCTGTGTTTACGCACAGACGACTTTATGTGACTTTTTCAAGTGTGCGAACTTTGGATAGCATACATGTAAAGTTGAACCCAAGTATATATAAAATGTAGTTTTTAATGAGGTCATTTAAATGAATTCCTATTATAAACCGTCTCCTCTGAAATATAGTTTGTAAATTTATATTCTGATTTATTTTATCCTTTTTTTTTTCATTTCCAGAATATATATTTACACTTTTCACCAATGCCTAAAGTTTCTCACCTGAAAGAAAAAAAACTCCGCCTTTGCATGTCCCAAGCCAGGATGAAAAAGGAGGAGGGGGAGCAGTAACAAGCTCACTAAAAAAACCTGGGCTCAGCTGGCCCGGCTGATAGTACCTTGTAAGGGCTCCTAATCCAGGGATACATTCTTTTGGAGCTAAGTCAGTGGCCTGCCACTGAGTAGTGCTCCCAGTCTTGATGACAAAGGCAGACGCATTCTACTTCACCCAATCGTGATGGTTGTTAATTTCAAGCTTTACAAGCTTGACACTCTAATATGATTGAGTGAAGATAAGAAAGGAGAAAAAAATATTTTTTGTATTTTTTTTTGGCTATAATCTATTTATTATCAATTAATTTAATTTTGGTCTTTATTTATTATTCCCCTGCTCTATACATACATTTTGTACATTTACAATGTCAGCCATTTTCTCTGTAATACCTTTTTAGCAGTGAAGTTATATTTGAGCAACAAACAATTGTTGAAATTTAAAATGGTCGAATTATCGATAGTGTTGAATTACACTTTGTTATATGATAGGCTGTAGGTCAAGACAACAAAACATGGTCGAATTATCGAGGTTATATTGTATATATAAAACTAGAAATGTAGTTTTAATGAGGTCCTTTAAATATTTTCATTCCTTTTATATGTTGTCTTATCTGCGATATAGTAGCATTTTTTGCAATTTTATTTGCTGATTTGTGTCATTTTTTTCACTCTAAATATATTTATTTAAACTCTTCAACTAATGCCTATAGTTTCTTTCCTGAAATTGCTTAGCAAACATGAGTTGGTTGTATTGTTATGCTTCGGAGATATTTTAATCCTAAGCAGGGTCTTTACGAATGGTACACGTATGGTTACACAGTGCATGTGCTCTCATGTTCTTGAAGTAGTGTAGATGTGTTGTTTGCACTTTTATTTTCTGATTTGTTAGTATTTTTCTTCTTTTTTTCATTTTAAATAATTTTTTAGGCATAGGAACCAATGCCTATAGTTTCTCACCTGCGGGCCCTTCGAGTAAACCCGGGGCGTTGCCCGGGTCACTCGGCTAGTTTTATGGATATTTTTATAGCTTCTAAACAACAAAAGATGTAATAAGGCATTCCGCCTTGTAATTATTCGTCATACAAAAAATAAAAAGGAAAAATTGAAACCAAATATTTACATAATTAAGGGTTTGAGAAGAGGGTTGTTTTATATATACAAGTTTTGACTCGGGCTAATAGGTAAATTATTTCGTTATTGGATTTGATAATTATGTAATAAAACATTAATGTTTTTCTATCATTATGATACTAATAATTTTAACAATAGCCATAATAATAATAATAAACTTTTGTAGAAACAATCATGGTCGGACACAAACATTCACTCGGGTAGAATCGAGACGATGTCGGGCCATATAAATAGTGGAAGATAAATAAATTTCGTATATGAAGTATCTGTAGCATGTTAAAAATATCAAACGATGATTTGACATATGGTCGCGTGCGAACCCTGTATTCCGTAAGAAAATTTCGTTCTCAAAGGTTTGACTCAGGAGTTCGACAATTTCAAAGTAAAAGGATGGAACATTACGTAAGGAAATAGATTAAGCACGATGAAAACTGTTGTCCATGCATGACTAGAGCATTGGAATTTTCTTTCCGCTCCGATTCTCTTGTTTCCAGCAGCCTGGTCTCGATGTTTTTTCTTATAAATATAAATTCGAAAATATTTCAGAATGGCTTTTATGAAGATATATTGGAAGGAATCAAATAAGTCCAAGATATTTGTTATCAAGGGTTTGCGCAAATCTCAAAAGACTCCGGATTATTCTTCTGAGAAATCAGCTGAATGGAATCAAACTACAGCGATAATAATCAGAAGGTGCAGGAGAGCCAATGGTTTAGTCAGTCTCATTGAAATCAGCATGTTGGGCACATTGCAAGGATAGGTGCATTACAACAAAGAGAGACCTAGTGAAATAAATAAGGTCTACAACATAACACATCAACATATATCATTCGATATCGTCTTCAGAAGAGAGGAATCATTGCAAGGCGTTCAATGAAGCGAATGACTTCGGGTACAACCATAGCTGTGCGTGGCTGAAATGGTGCACTGATGCCATCATATATAGCCAAACGAATAGCACAATATTGTTTTCTCAGACACAATTTGACTCTGCGCGAAACAACACAGTGGTTGTGTCCATGTACGAGAGCGACGACAGAAAGGAAATAAAATTGATTGACTCCTGCTTAATACATCGCCATATCGTACCGTCACCTGGAAAATTGAGGTATCATTGGAAATTAAACCAGAACTGCATAATAATAACATCACACTCTCACAATGGTATCTACCCTATCTCTGGTCTCAAAACTTATTTTTAAAGCTTACCTTCGAAGTTTGAGTTGTGTTTGGGCATTGCATATATAACATATCTCTTGTCTTGAAACTTCTATTTAAGGCTTACCTTCAAAGTTTGCATGTTGGTCATTGAATATCTTCTTTTCAAATCTTACCTTCAAAGTTTGAGCATTGGACATTGCACGATCACAAATGGCACGAAATGTTTAATAAACATTTCTTGACCAACAGGTTGATTGCTGCTGCTTTAGCTTCCAAAATCTCCCGTTAAGTGGCCCAATGAGCACCGATGATTGGCAAACAAGTGGCCTACTCTAGACCAGCCGCGGATATACCAGATCAACTTGAACAACGTGACTGACGTACTAGAGGTAATCATCCACATTGGATACTCAGATCGCAGCAATTAAGTGCCAAAATTTATAGCCACCAAAACAATAAAATATTTGTATATCGCAAGTTGAGATAAGAAGCTATAAATAATTTTAAATATAAAAATATATAAATAATATAAATAATAATTTATACGATATATATATTTCAAACAAAAGAGGCATTTCCTGACCGCTCACACGAATTTTTTTAATGGAAAAGCACCATCTAGTGGAAGAAAAATAAACTAAACGTTTATTTAGGCTTGTTCCATAATATTTGGCCAACTAATTTCTTAATAATTCAAGAAAAGCCAACTAAAATCGCGTTTCAGAGTGTTAGCCCTCGTCAGCGTGGGGTTTAGGCCCAAGAGGGTCCCTGAAAAATCAAGATATGAGTATTTAAGGCCAAATTTGCGTGAATACGCTGAACATATAAAAATAGTAAAAATAAAAAAGGCATATCCTGACCAAAAGCACATGTACTTTTTAGATGGCAGAGCGCCATCTAGTGGAACAGAAATCAACTAAACATTGATTTAACCTGTTCCTTGATATTTGGCCAACCCATTTTCTTGATAAATAAAGAAAATCCATCCACCAACGCGCTTTGGTCCCATTTGGTTCCAGAGGCTTCTTGAGAAACCAATAAACATGTGCTCTTGTCAGGATATGCCTTCATTATTTTTAACATCAACACCTGACCTTTTTACTATTTATTTTTTTATTGTTTTTCATATAAAAATATGTTTTTATTTATGTTTTTCACATATGTATAAACTACCGCTTCACATGTGAAATAAAAAGAGTGAGATTTAGGTCATACATATAAAGATAAAGAAGCGCAGCATAAAGAAATACAAAGTAAACAGGAATCAGAGTAGTGCCATGATAAATAGATTGCGTACTTGGTATCCTGGGGGAAGTGGCTAAACGTGTGCTTATCTCAGCCTGATTAAAATGTGACCGATAGACTTGGTCAGAGTCCATCTTGAACATAAACGGACCCGTGACTTCGCTTTAACGGACGCTAATCAAAAATGATTTGTCATTTACCGATAGAATTATGTTGGTGACAACAGAACGCCATAGCAGTTTTATATCGATATACCTTACGGACTTTTATACAATATATGTCCGCCAAGTGTAACTGGGTAAACCCTCGGATACGCGCGGCCCTTTATTATTGATAATATATTTGAAATATACCAATATAATGGCTATGCTAATGGTATATTTTTTCTAAGAAGGAATCAAGTTAACGGCGACGAGATTTTTTATTTAAGTGGTATAATCTTGGCAAACTTTCGGAATATGAAATCTTCTAACAGGCTGTTATACAAGAAACTGAAGATATAATAGGTATCTTTTATATCTTCAGTTTCTTGTATAGTTCTTGTATTCACATAAATATTTTATAAAATGATTATTATATTATTTAAATTAGTATATACACAAATATATATAATAATAATTCATTTAATAAACTATTTCTAATTATGTAAATATCTAAGAATATACTACTCTATATGCTATATACTAAGCATGTAGAGAAAGGCAGAAACTATCTGAAACTCCTCAAACACAGAAGAAAGTTTTGGGAATTTGGAGGCGAAATTTTTCAAGGTTGGGATATAATGAATATATTTTTGTTGAATAGCTATGTTTCAGCTATTAGCATATCATTGAAAAACTAACAGAGAGTGAGCTATTCCTCAGTGATTCCTGAAATGTTATCTCTCGGATCCCTTCACTCCTTTTCATCCTCTAGAATTCAATAGCTCGCTATTCTACACAAGTTATTTAGCGATAGAGCTGACACCATGCCTGCCGTGTGTGTGAAAAAGTATGAAAATATAGAAAAATGTCAGGTCTTGTTATTAAAAATTCAAAAGGCGCATACTTACCGCTCACATAAGCATTTTTAGATGGCAGAGCGCCATCTAGTGGAACAAAAACCAACTAAACGTTGATTAAGGATTGTTCCATAATATTTGGAAAACCCGTTTTATTGATAAATCAAGTAAAGCCAACTATAAACCATTAGCCAACCTTTTTCTATTTTATTATTTCTCACATGTTTAGCGTAACTACGCAAATTTGGACTTAGCTGCATATGTATTGATTTCTCAAGAAACCTCTTTCCCCAAATATTTGGTCTTTGTGGTAAAGCTGAACCACGCTGACGAGGGCCAACAGCCCAAAACGCGTATGCGGTTGGATTTTCTTGATTTATCAAATCAATTTAAATAAAAATTTTAGTTAATTTTTGTTCCACTAGATGGCGCTCTGCCATTTAAAATGCTCGTGAGCGATCTCTCTCTCTCTCTCGTTGTGCTTTTGTAAGAAAGCCGAACTTTGTTTTTATACTTCGTTTTATAGATTAGCATATTTCCTTTAAGAGAATTCTACCAATTTTATAAAGTGACAAATCAATAATTAATAAATAACCTCAAGTAAATTGTAGTAGCTGTGTATATTGATACCCCTTTTACATCAACTGCTGCAAAAATGGAATTAGTTTCGCCAGTTGTAACAGCGGAGATGCTACCATGCAGCGCTATTCAAATGTAGCAACAGAACTAGAAAAGCAAGAAATAGAAACACTTGGAAAACCAATGGATGCCCTACTTTACGGCCAATTGTTGGCAATTTACTGTTTGCTAGATCTCTCTCTCTCTCTCAGGATGTGCATTTTTATTATATTTATATATATGACTTAATGATCATAGCATTTAACTGAATGTTACCTTCTGGGAGCAGAGATAATTTTACGTATGTCTTTTTATAACTTGGGGATGAGATATCATACTTTTCTATGATTATGCTGGATGTTTCTTTGGTCTTCACAGAGGGGTTCTAGTCCTCTCGTTATTCAGTGGCTATAAGATTTGTCATCAATATTTGAAAGCTGTTTTGTAGGATATGGGATCGTTGGGATGATTCAATGATGAGGACGCCTAAAGTGGCAGGACTACGTTGGTACCTGATCCCATTATAAAATATATTATTTACTTTGTTATGATATTTAATCGGAAATTGATTTCGGAGAATATCTTGCTATTGTTTCGAATTTAACCGTAACACAAGGGAAGGATCCTCTTCAAAAGAAATATGTTAAATAATCAAGAAACGGTTTTAATTGTTCGAGTATTATTATTAACATAATAAGCGTCTCTTATAAAAAGAGACGCCAAAATTTCATTGAGTGCAAGCTCATTCAAGCGTAATTGTTCGAGTATGGATTTATTGTAATATGAAATATAAATTTATCGTCCTTACTTTGTTTTATATAGTTCATTAAATTCGAATTTATTTAATATAATGTCAAATGTAAACCATACATTAACCCAACAGCATCAGAATCGGAAAGTGGAACTTCAGGCCTGGCTTTGATTTATTCCATGTTGCTCTTGGACTATGCTCAACATTATTTGTGTTTTTTTTTCAAAGATGTCGATGTAGGTTTGTGTAAACTTGTTACCATGGTACAACAAAGAAATTTTATAGTATGAAGACTATGTCAATAACGTCACGTATGTGTGAGTATACTTTGTACACACGCGATCATGTAGATATACGCTTTACAATGATTTAAGGAAAATGTAGCGTTGCTAACACACCATTGATGGGTTTCACAATCAGCGCGCCTTGTTTCAAACCTTTGTTTTGAGAAGCCAACTTGTTCGGTAGATTTCGCTGGTTCTAGTAACTCACTCTCGAAATTCTAGGTATAGTTGGCGCGCGAGTCTTTTCCAAGAATTTAGCGGAGCCTCCCAGGATCCAAACAACCACCCTTAAGCTACTGGTCTTATATACACTTTATTTTACAATCACAATTTATATATGCTCAATTTATACACGTTACCAGATATTGTTTGTTAATATATATATATAAATATACAGAGAAATTAATTAAATAATAGATATAAACGTTCAAATCTTTAAAATGACATTCCCATATCTGGTTGACCTCGTGCTTCAACTGTTTCTATAAATGCAAGATATTGCATCCTACATGAAATTCTGGTTCCCTGAAGTGAAAGATGAATCGGTGAGAGAATGGAAACATTTTTATCATCAAACTTGAAATAATCTAATGAGGCTGTCGGGTTTTTAGATAAGGCAGCTTTCCCTTTATCAGACACATCAACAGCAAAAATTGAGTAATGTTTGCGTGCGCTAGATAATTTAATTAAATAATATATCGTTTACTTACAGGAGGGATCTACGTTATATATCTGTTTTTGAAATTGGTTGAGGTTCTAATCGTTCTGCAATGATCTAGTGTACCGTTCTTCAAATGTTGAGTTAATAATTCTTCTTCCAAATATGTACTGAAGCTAATCAATCTTTTATACTGTTGCGCTGGTGACCTGATCTACTGGGAGAAAACATCCGAGAAGCCTTTTTAGCGTTTATTTACCAACTAAAGGTTTGGAGGAAAAAAACCGTTCTAACTAACGATTATTGTCTCAAATAATCTAACAACAAAAGTAAGCAAAATTCAACGATATAAATTATGTAAAATAATTATAGAAAACACAAAATTATGTAAAAATAATTATTATACATAAAAGTTATTAAAAATTAATAAGTTGTAAAAAGTGACATGTAGATAAAAGACTCCAACAGCGTCCAACAATATGTAGAAGAAATGAACGATATAAATACATTCTGTGATGTAGTTTAATTAACCATTGTGAGATTTCCATTGAATCTTGTCACTTTTGAAAATTATCTGAAAATATTCCAATCTCGTTTCTCTTTGGTGAGACTCTTGCTATAAAAATATATAGCGGAGGATCGAAAATTGTTTAGTGTTGGTAGACTTCTCTCAAAAAAGCTGTATCCGAAGCATTATAGACTTAAAATATATTATTTTATATATTATCCATTTCTCTCTCATTAATTTTTAATATAGATATTTAAAAATCGAATTAAAAATTATACTTCGCGTAAGAGAAAGCCCCCTGTATCATCTCCTGAAATGAAATCCGGCCGCCAGCCTGCTCACACCCTGGCTGGTCATCATGTATTCCTGTGAAACAGGGTTACAAATCACTAGAGGTAATTTGGTCGTGTGTGTAGTGCGCGACCTGCAGATGTCGCGTGCGTGCCACGATTTACGGCCGCCTCACGAGTCACGACATCCCGACCTTGTTGTCTCCCACATACAGTCTCTAGAACGGAGCTTCTTTCACGGCAACAGTGATAATCATAGCAATTGCATCTTTTAGGCGTTCCTTCAATGAGATATTATAGAGAAACATCCACGTGTGTGTGTACAGGTAGGATTCCTGAAAGGGTTCCCTTAGTTTTGTCTCTCAACGCTTATGAAATTCCTAGAACTCCAAATTTCGCATATGAAACGGAGAAATTCTATGGTATCTATATCGGTGTGAGTGCTAAACCTGGGTAAGTGTTTGAGAGAAGTCTCCATTTAAATTGTTCAAAATTATATTATAGCCTGAAATCAGCTGAAGCAGCAATGAACGTAAGCTCCTATGGGAATAACCCTCGAATAAATATGATTGTGGTATATTATAAAGATTCAGTGGTTAAAAAAATCAATGTGAGCTAAAGTAGAGGATATTTTAAAATATATTTATTCGGTTATGCACATAAATGAAGTGAGGGGATGAAATAATTGCTAAAAATATATATTCAACTTTGGTATTTGAGAAGTAAATTGTTGAAATGGCCTCGGCATGAAAATGTTTCGATGAACAGCAGCGGTCTTTCTAGGGTTTAACGATACGTCCAAAATTCCGTAGGTCGTTGATCACGATACACATAGATATTTTTGGGAAAACATCAGATTAACCCGAATCTATAACGTATGCCAGGACCTCTATCCTCATATTTAAATTATTTTGAAGTTCGGATACTCTGAATACAAAAATACAAACATTAATAATTAAAGATAAACCCGTTCGCATTAATAACACTATCTTCTTACATATAAAAGTCATTGTCTGTTGTCTGTTTCGCGATAAACTCAAAACCTACTGACCCAATTGGTACCAAATTTTGCATGTCGCTTTTTATAAACCTGAGGAAAATTTCCGGCTACAATTTGATTAGTATTTTCGGCTATTTATTTATTTTTTTTTTCATTTGAAGAACTTTTTATACGCGGAATAAATACGAGGCAAAGTAACAACACCAGGCCAATTAAGCGACCAATGAGCGTTCTGCAATTTTTTTTCAAGTTGCTTGCGTACTTCTTTTTAAATATCTTTTTATACGAGTGTTACTTTTTTTTACAAAAGTATTGAATATTGAGAGAGAAATTTATATTACTAAGTTACGGTAAGTACACCCAATGCAAATTTTAAAAACTTTACTAAATTAGCGTTACTGTATGTTAATAATGGCTTTCGTATTTTTTATCAATTTTTGTTTTGGACTTTATTTTTTTTATCTCTTAAAAAATATTGTTTAAAATGCAGTCGCAGTCATTAGCAAACACATATGTTTGCCCTAATTTCCATGTGCACTTTTATTTTTTTACAGAAAAATATTTACATGCCAGTATTTTGGATTAAAATTTTTATAAACCTATTTTTTCTTATTCTCACTGAGAAGAAGGGCATCGCAGTAAAGATCCATCGCAGTAACTCACTCAGCTCAGTCAATTTCAAGGGTTAATGCGCTGGGGCGAGTACCTCGGGGTTTGGGTGGAAAAGTTGCCATCTATTTAAACTATATTGATTTTGAAACAACTAAATGGATTGCGAAAAATAATTAAATCAAATACCTAAACACTAATATAATACAATTTTTGCCATCACACACACTTTTTGCCTGTGGTTTATGCGTTACTTCTGTATTACTATTCTATTGCACTTCTACTATTTATTATTGATGTATTTTCAGTATGAAGGAAACTGCACTCGGAGGAATTCTCGGGCGAAGCTGGGTCATTCGCCTAGTATATTGTATAATAAAACTATTATTCGCGAATAAAGGAGAGACTTGTCCTTATTGTTCGCGGAGGAGCATTTCTCGATTTAAAAATATTTATTGTAACTATATCTCTCTTGAAATCCTATGCCCATAGATTGGTAAAATATCACAACTAAGACTCCATATTTTATTGTCGCATATAAAAGCTGAATCGTCCAATACAGTATTAGTACTCTAAAAAGCGTTCTTGTGGAAAAAAATGGCTACATCGCCAGGAGGGTTCATCATTGATGAGCCAAGCCCTCCCACTATTTAACATTGCAGTAAAAATAGTGTGTGTGTGTGTGTATGAAGATTGCTCGTATAAAAATATTAATGCTTAATAGTTTTATATTTTATATACACCTATCCCCCGATTTACACGGTACTTGTTTACACGTTTTCGCTTTTACACGGTTTTCCAAATTAGTTTTTTTTTTGTTTTTATCGCACTATACTAAATGCTACTGTGATTGAACACATGCGCTGTGTACACATCTCACGAGGAATCCCGAGCTTATGTGCTGACTACATATTTTAACCTGTCAATGCATTTTATTTTTATTTCTGTGTACACCTATTCCCCGATTTACACGTTTTTCTCAGGAACGTATCTACCGTGTAAATCGGGGGAAAGGTGTATTTGTTGCATTATATATATTTATTCAATTTTATTTCTTTCCTTATTGGAATACAAAAATATATAATAATAATATAACAAAATTAACATTTTCAAATATCCCAGCTAGCTGGCTGGCTATAGAAAGGCGAAAAGAAAACTTATATAGGCGCAGCTCTCACATGACAGGACGGCACGATGCGCTGTTCCCCAAAAGCTGGCGCCATCTTCCGTGGAAGAAGCGAACCATTGTTATATATACTCTTATAATATATAGAAACACAAAGCCCACGTGTAACGTCAAAATTGCCTCAATAAAAAGGACATCCGGAAAAGGAAGGGCGGGACCCCTGGAAAGGTCGTAAACAGGTCGTTAAATTTGTCCAAACAACTAAGGGATGTTGTAGGCATATTAGCCATGTCAATTCTTGATTGGACACGGACGGACAATAGAGTCCGCCTTTTCTGACGACATCATTAGCATATAAGCTGTTTTTTTCTGGGTCGAGAACAGAAGGAGAGACAGAAGCATATATAGACAAGATATGAGAAGCATAATTGATAAAGTCAAGAGCAGACGAGAATAGAGTCAGGTGTAGTTAGGTCGCCAACAGAGCTTTCAGGAATCTCCATAGTCCATCTTACCTTTCCGGGTGCCACTCCTAAACCGAGGTAATCATCTCACTTTCCCGGCCACCATCCCTAAACCGAAATAACCATCTTACCTTCCCGGGTACCACCCCTAATACGACCATCCATGAAGTTCTAACGTTCATTAGGTCAATCCAAGAAGTCCTAACCTTCAATACGACCACAGGAATTCCTCACGTGCAATACAACTATCCAGGTACTCCTAACCTTCAATACGACCATGGAAGTCCTAGCGTACAATACGACCATGGAAGTCCTAACGTACAATACGACCACAGGAATTCCTAACGTTCAATACGACCATCCAAAAAGTCCTAATGTTCAATACGACCATCCAGGAAGTCCTAACGTTCAATGCGACCACAGGAATTCCTAACGTTCAATGCGACCGTAAAAAAGTCCTAATGTTCAATGCGACCATCCAAGAAGTCCTAACGTACAATACGACCACAGGAATTCCTAACGTTCAATGCGACCGTAAAAAAGTCCTAATGTTCAATGCGACCATCCAGGAAGTCCTAACGTTCAATGCGACCACAGGAATTCCTAACGTTCAATGCGACCGTAAAAAAGTCCTAATGTTCAATGCGACCATCCAAGAAGTCCTAACGTACAATACGACCACAGGAATTCCTAACGTTCAATGCGACCGTAAAAAAGTCCTAATGTTCAATGCGACCATCCAGGAAGTCCTAACGTACAATACGACCACAGGAATTCCTAACGTTCAATGCGACCGTAAAAAAGTCCTAATGTTCAATGCGACCATCCAGGAAGTCCTAACGTACAATACGACCACAGGAATTCCTAACGTTCAATGCGACCGTAAAAAAGTCCTAATGTTCAATGCGACCATCCAGGAAGTCCTAGCGTGGCCGCCGACTCACCTTTGGACCGCTGAAGTGACATAAGGTGGCGTGATCGCCAGGCCTCCTGGTTACGTCCGACCTTATCAAGGCCTCCCGTTCTGTCAGTGATACCTGATCCAGCAATTAGAAGAAACCATCGACAAATAAAGGTTGTATTTTTACAAAAACAAACTCTCAGATTTGATATTACAAATAACGTAATGTGCATATTAAACTCCGTACGGATTAAGTCTATACTGCGAAATTTAACGGACAATAAATAAAATTAGATAATAAAATGGCATTTATTGGATTTAATAAAAGATTTTTTGCCAATATTTCGGTTGGCTGAACGCCAAACCTTTATCAAGGCATTACATTTTTGTATACACTAACTCAGCGCCGCATATGTGTATTTTGTGTATACAAAATTTTAATGCCTTGATAAAGGTTTGCGTTCAGCCAACCGAAATATTGGCAAAATAAATCTTTTATTAAACGCAACATATGTCTTTTTATTATCTAATGAATTAAATATGTATTGCTCTATTTTCAAAATAAATAAAATATAATCGCGTGTTCAAATTTTTAAGAATGGCTTTTCAGAATGTTTATCCATGAAGTTTGCTAGTTTACAGAAATAATTGTTAAATGCGTCGTAGTTCAATCGTCTCTTATAACGGAAATCCTTGCCTTACTAACGGTATATAAGTTAATTTAAATATATTGGTTTAGCCAACACGTTTTTAAAATGTTGCAAGCTCTATAAAAATTGATTTTCTTAAAATTATTCGAAATTTCAAAGATTATAATCAAGGGATTCAGAAATATATGCGATCATCTCAAACTAGTAAATGCAAATTATTTTTTCAAATAAAAAAAAAAGCTCGAAAACTTTAAAAATTCTATTAAAATATTTTGATGCATTAGCGCGCCATCTGTTATGAAAATTCGAAACTATTATAAAGCTTATGATTCTTTTAAAAATTAAACAATATCGACTGTCCTTACTTCAATGGAAAAATGAATGAGCCAGCCCCTCTAATTAATTTTTCCATTGCAGTAAGAGCAGTAGAAATTGTTTAATTTTTTAAAAGAATCATACGCGTCTATAATAGTTTCGAATTTCCATAAATATTATTTGGATAATGCACTCTATAATAAAGGATGTGTTAATTGATAATATATGAAACAAAATTCTCTTTCAAACGCCATTAGTGTGACACCCGTTTGTTGAGATTTCCAATTTTACTCAAATGACGAACAAGTGTAGAGCGGTCAAAGTTGACTTCTTCGGTAACCTTTCGTGCTGTTTAATGTTCGTCTGCTCCGCTATCTTCTATAATTGATCAGCGTCTATCTCCCGTCTACGACGCTTCTTATCTCCACGGCTGGAATCGTACCACGTAAATTTGCTAATTATCCGCTCGAATTACGTTCAGAAGTGCGTGGATCAAGTTCCTTTTGTAATGTTGCGTCCAAGTTTGAACCCAGGAAGCTAAATTATACGGATTTCCTGTTCTATAAGCATTTTTACTTATCCCAAGTACATGCTGTAGAATCGAAATTATACGGATCTTTTTATTCTATTATTAATTTGACTTATTAACGTGTTCTTGAACACGTTGTAGAAGCTAAATTATAGGGGTTTCTTGTTTCATAAACATTTTTTTCTTATCCCAAGTACACGTTGTACGGACCATGGTGGTTAGTTAGCGAATTCCTTTACTGTAAGTCCACCACATGACTCTGCATGTAGAAAGCAGCTCGACCTTTGCACTTATAAGTGTGCCAGAGCCCGGTTTGATTGCAAGCAATTACTAGTGAGATTGGACTTTTGCAGCAATCGGATTCCATTGAAGTAGTTTGTAGATTTTATATAAATATAGAGGCATTTGCGGATACAATCTGAAATTTATAGAAAATATAGGGTCGAAACACTCTAACACATCCTTAAATAATTGGGCATAGTTATTTGTTTTAAAGCGATACATATAAATATAAAACTAATATAATAAATTCTAGCATAAAAGTGTATATTGGAAAAGTAAAATATCATATGCAATATATAAAATAAAACGGAGCTTCCGAGGATAATTTTCTTGCTTTATTTTATATTTTGGGTTTTACAAGCCACATACTCATGTAGAAGAATTGGGAAACTCGAAGGTTTTAGAAGAAAATATTTTTAAAAAAGCAATAATCTCTCATCCTCGGAAATCTTTTTATTTATTATGTTATAAGCGAATATCAATACTCAAATGTAAACCATATGGAAACGGGCGCAAAATGTCAATAACATTTAACAACAGAGATAAAGCTATGAGCTGAAACATTCTGTTCGTCAGATAGATAAAGTTCGGTTTTGATTATGTTCCTTTAAACAACCTGGTTGTGTGAACTGCTGTTGGCAGTCTATCATCTCTTCGGCACATCGGCATTATTGGAGTACAGAACGTATTCTCCACCTATCTGCCGGTCTAATGCAATGTTTCTGTTCACAGACTTGCTCTGCTGTGGATGTTCAAGATCAAAGTTCTACAATTCCTAAGGTTTTTGTGAGCTTTCTCAGCAAACTCCAAGATTCCTTTGTGAGAGGCTAGAGCAGGCAGGGGTCGGCAATCTTTTGAGTCGGAAGAGTCAAAAATTTACAATTTACAAAATTTCAAAAATTTTGAAGAGCCACGAAATGTTTTTCATTGCTAACAATAAATAGTATATTCTCGCATAAATAAGTATTTGCGTGTGGAACTAAAGAGCCGCAGCTTCACATCCAAAGAGCCGCATGTGGCTCGCGAGGCGCAGTTTGCCGACTCCTGGGCTAGAGCGATTCTCTAACTCCGCCATACTGATATAGTATTGTTACAATATTTTGAAACTCTACAGAAGGCACAAAATGCAATATTTTGTAGATATTTTGATAGTTTATTCGGGAATTACTCAAAAATGTTCTAAGATTAACTTCTCCACCGTTTCAAAAATGCAAACTGAAAAGGTTTGCATTGATTTGTTAGTATAGTTAGTGAAATCTTAAATATATTTCGGTTTTATAATCTTTTGTTTATACGTTAATCGTGAAGGTCAAGGGGTTGATTACAGCAATGAGAGCAAAAGTTGAATAACCTATCACTTTAAGACATCCAAGTCTATCAACCCCGGGACGCACCTTGTGGTGACGTAGATAAGGTACAGCCAGTCTATCTCCCTCAGCTCCTTTTTAATCCAAACTTTCAAAGTTTCTATGAAGAGGCATTCTTCAGATCATTTTTCTCATAAAACTTCTTTTTACTTCGGGTGGGCGTTTTGATTATCATAATCATGAAGTTCTGATAAATATAAGGTTGTCCTAAAAGTTCGTCAACATATTATGAATATGACTCATTTTGAAAGTGTTTACGAACTTTTGGGACAACCTTGGTAATATAGGTAACCTTGGTAAAATTATAACAGAATTCTTATAGAATAATTATTTAATCTCTGATGTTTTCTATATCAAGGGTGGCCAATCAGCAGGTGAGCCAAGTTTCAGAATTACAATTGTATTTAGCATTCATCCAATTTCAGAAGTGATAATCAAATTAGTGGAATCCTATAGTGAACTCTTGCTACCATTGGACGAAAACATACCCACATTGTACTCACACCACTTATACCTGATAGTTAAGATAGGAGGAAATTTCCACCAGTTTATCATTCTGATAGCGGAGGTAGGTTTGTTGCCTGCCCTAGTACAATCGTACTTTGTCTGGAGTGAGTGCAGGTGCACTCTGGATAAACTTCAGGCCACTCTTCAACTTAGCCGTATGACTGGATACATAGAGTATTGAATTTATTCTGTATAGTGTTCTTTGTATCATTCTACAAAATATTGACTGACTTCTAAATTCACTCTCTGGGTATTATCAAAATTTTATATTTGTTTATGGGAAAGAGCGTCTCTCCAAATGTATTACAGAAACAGGTAGAATATAGATACATACCCGTGCTGTGTATAAATACCCGGCTTCTATGGAGATGGAATGGGGCTTGGAAATTTTGTCCCGGGGAACAGTATAACTCTTCTGGGGAAGCTGTTATCGTATTGGTCAAGGACATGTTTGTACCTTGGTATCTTTACTGATAACGTCCCGGCGGCCTCCCCGCCGATGTTACCCGATAACCCGGGTTTATTCTCGGAGCCGCTTATCTTCATCGAGAACAACACCGCAGGCAATCATATGTTGCCAAGTTATGCATAGGCAATACTCAACACACCTTTGTTCTGAAAAGGTAGAAGGCAAGAACAAAATATCCTAGTTACTCCACTTGTCCTTTTTGGCAATGGTATAAATAAAGTTTATTTTTCAGCGATAGACGATGTTATGTAACTAGAAGGAGATATGTAAATAAAATGTATCTAGAGAGGCATCTCTCCCTCTAATTGTGCATCAAAACGATGCATTGTGTTCACAACCCTAATAAAATACCTTACAGGTGGTAAGGAAGAATAAGCCCCAACACCAGTTTTGACAAATTCAGTTTGTTGTGGCTCCATCACCACTAGTAAAGTTTTTTATTAGGGTGGTAAACACAATGCATCGTTCTGATGTATAATTAAAGCGAGGAATGCCTCTCTAGGTACAGGAATTTACTCCTCCCTCAACTTTATGTTGTATTGAAATAAAATCTATTACTAATAAACATAAATCTTGTGTGACCTCTCACAACAGTTGGCGCGCTAATGTATCATAATAAAAATTACTGTGTAACTCTCTATCTTTAAGAACAAATTTCTTGATTCATTGTGTGCTATCAGTGGAAAAACACGGCATCCTTCGTATCTACAAATGGCGAGTGGCATTGATGATCTCTATTGTATAAACCAATGTTGCAAAGACTCAACGGCAGTGTCTCAGATTAGCACAGGTGAAAACCTTATCTAGAGGATAAGGTTTATTCCTTCTTATCCGAGTTACAGGACCAAGCTCCTACGTACAAAACCAAGTCCCCATCACATTATCTGTTTACATTCCGTGGATATAAAATAAAAATATAAAAAATAGCAATGCGTTTCTTTATTCGCGTGAACAGGAAGGATTATAAAGATCCGAAAGCTTGAACTTATCACGAATAAAGAAACGCATTGCTACTGTTTAATATTTTGATTTCATATTTTATGGCAATTTTCTATTTTAATGAATTCCGTGGATATGGCTGTGTGTGTGGTAACTTTTTTCAACAGTAGCTACGACGTGGAATGTTCTAATAGGCCCCAAGCAAGTTTACGCACTTTTCAATTTATAATACAATATAATGTGGCTTATGATTGTAGAACGAAATTTGAAAATTATCTCGCATGTGTTTCTTTTGAACGAAAAATCAAAATGTATTTCAAGGAAAAATAACGATTATTTCTAACCTTAGGGATGAAGTATGAAAAGATGAATTGTGAAGAGTAAAATTAAACGGAAAAATCAAGTGTTCCCATCCTTGGACACTTTATTTTCCGTTTATCATTACTCTTCACAATTCATCCTTTCATACTTCATCCCTAAGGTTAGAAATAATCGTTATTTTTCCTTGAAATAAATTTTGATTTTTCGTTCAAAAGAAACACATGCGAGATAATTTTCAAATTTCGTTCCACACTTTTCAATTGATGATAAATTGTGAATAGAGCTATCGTATTTATAGCGGTTTGCGTGTTGTTTATATTTGAATTGAAATAATCTTTAGGTAAAATACAATAGCGAATGTAAAGTGTTGGCTTAAAATAAAGTGAAAAGTTTTTATATGAAACAAAAGAACAAATCATCAATTATAATGCGAAAGTGAATTTTTTAAATCTCTATAAGTTCGTAGTAGTGTCTGCGTGTCCAAGAATTACAGATGTCCTTTGTAATTTTGGGAAAGTTACCAGCGGTAGATTATCTGTCCAGTGATTACTCAGATATTACATAATCCTATGTGTGATCTACCCAGATCTAACTACTGTAGAATTTTTTACTCTTGTTTTATAACAATTATCCCCCGATTATATATAGCTATTGAAGACTGTTTTAAAATAAAAATATCTTTTTTTTTGTTATAATATGTATTGTTAGAATGAATAAGCTACAATTATATATCAACACAAAAACCGCGATATCCCAGGCTAGGGATAATTAGGCCGATTTACATTGTTAAACATATTATATAAAATAAATAAAGAGAAACAATAAGATATATTAAGAACCTGATTCTTTCAGGTTAGAAAGATAATCATAAAATGGTTAAATCTGTGACAATTATTTCTGGTATTTAGAAATTCATATACAATTGACAGTATTCCAAGTTTATGTGATTAGATAAGTATTCAACTCCCTCACAATATGGAGGAGACAAGTCACTTTCCCTTGCATTTGGAAACCATGTCTAATGGTGGTTGAACGTACTAGGTCAACGCTATATGGATTTGGAAGACATGGGGAACCACCGCCTTCAGGTTAGAAAGATAATCATAAAATGTTAAACCTGTGACAATTATTTCTGGTATTTACAAATTGATATACAATTGGCAGAATTTCATCTTTAAATGATTAGATAAGTATTCAACTAACTCCCAATATGGAGGAGGGCACGTACATGCCCTTGCAGTTGGAAACGGTTTCTAAAGGCAGATGAACCTAATAGGTCAATGGTATATGTATTTGACATTTGGTCAATGGTATATGTATTTGAAAGACAAAGGGGAACCACCGCCTTATTTTCCTTACGAAACCTTCAATTGTGTGAGTGGAGCAAAAGGACCGAGGTGTTACCACCAGACTATGGCTATAGAATCGCCTTGAAGAGTCTCCATGTGATGGAGAGTAATATCTTCATTCGTTATATTAATACCCGGTATCAGAGGTGAAACTTATAACGGCTCTAAATCCCTTTTTTATTTATCTTAAGTACACGTGGTACATGCCATGATAATATGCCATGAAAATGGTGGGTAGTTAGCGACTACTTTTACTGTAAGTGCACCAAATGTCTACACATGTGAAAAGCAGTTCGACTTTTGCACTTACAAATATGTCAGAGCCCCTTTAGATTACTTGCACTAGCTGATGGAGTTGGACCTTTTGAAAGAATCAAGGATTTGGAACTTTTTTTATTATAAAAAAGTGTCCAATGCGAGATTCGATCCCGGGCCGTAGCGGTAGAAAACCAACGGTTTAGACCATTCTTCCACCGACCCTCCTATATCCCATCATGGATAGTCTGAGTACTACGGTCTTAAACTGTCAATAAAATAATTTGAGTTTTCAAGCAGAGGAGAAGCGATTCAATCCGCCATGTTCCATCCATCTAGTGGCTAATCCGTCAACTCAGCTTTTTCCGCGGCTTTTAATCACGGCTGTAAACAATCCAATTAGTGTCGTCATAATTATCTATGCGAGAAGCAATTAGAGATAATTTGAAACGTGTTTTTTGAAACTTTCCTAGGATCAAATAGCATTTAACGTTCCCGGACCTGTCATTTCGCCATAAAATATGATCGGAATTATTTGTCGCGGAGTTCATACAGCCTCTCTTTATAAACATCGTCATTAATCACGGAGGCCATGTTTTCCGCATTGGGTGGCTTTGGTTTTAATTTTTGATCGGGAGAGAAATGTATGGCACAATTGTTTTGTATATTAATATTTGATACTATAATCTATCTACAACAATTAATTCTTTGGCAATGTGTTTCTTCTTATCTCTACAGACCTTACTGCAATGATAAAAAGTTATTAAATGAGATGGCTTGGTGATAAGTGGTGAACCCTCTCAGCAGTTTCGCCAAATTAATCTCCAGACCGCTTTACTATTATATTGGATTGTTTTTTAATATATACACTGCGTGACATTGAAAATGGAACACCAAGAAATAGTGGCCAGAAAGTGATGAAACTCGGCAGACAGAGAGAGACAGGGACGAACAATAAGTGATCTTTATTTCAAAATGATAGTCATAATACAGAGCGAGAACGGCGTCGGCTTAGTAGCAAGTAGGACCACCGCGGACGGCGATGCACGCAGCAACACGTCTAGGTAGAAGAGAGTCAATCAGAGTACGGATGGCGTCCTGAGGGATGGCTCTCCATTCCCTCTCAACCATTTGCCACAGTTCGTCTTCTGAACGCGGCTGTGGCAAGGCATGCAAACGGCGTCCAATGATGTCCCAGACGTGCTCGATTGGTGAGAGATCAGGAGAGTACGGTGGCCAGGGAAGCATCTGTACATCTTGCAGAGCTTGTTGGCTAATGCGAGCAGTGTGCGGTCGGGCGTTATCCTGCTGATAAAGGGTATTGGGTACCCCCTGAAGGTAGGGGAGTGTCACCGGTCGCAGCACATCATCAACGTATCGTTGGGCCGTCATAGTGCCCTGAATACGAAGTAAAGGTGACCTGGAATCATACGTGATTGCGCCCCAAACCATGATTCCACGTTGTCGCACGGTGGGGCGTTTCACAATTGCTGCCGGATTGGACCTTTCTCCACGTCGACGCCACACGCGTACACGGCGACTATCACTGGACAAGCAGAAACGCGACTCATCTGAGAACACGACCCTGTGCCATTCCGTCATCCACGTCGATCTAGCCCGGCACCATTCCAAACGTTGGCGCCTATTCGGTGGGGTCAATGGCAGTCTTCTTAGCGGACGGCATGAGTGCAAGCCATTAGCAACCAATCGACGGGAAATGGTTCTGGTCGAGATGGAATGATCTAGGGTGTCTTGCACATGTTGCAGGATGGCGGTACAAGTGGCTTGTGGGGCCGCCACTGCTTGTCGAAGTATACGCCGATCCACACGTGCTGACGTCACTCTGGTTGCACCGACATTCCTATAAATTGCCACATTTCCTTGTTCCAACCATCTTCTCCACAGTCGGTGCACCGTGGACGCACCAAGGTGTGTATCAGCTGCGATTTGACGTATGGACCAACCTGCCCTTTTCAGTCCGATCACCATGCCCCTCGTAAAAGCGTCTGTCTGCTTGAACTGCCTCCGTTTACGATGACCTGGCATTCTCTGTTATTACACGTGTCTTTTGACACAAGAAGAAAATTTCTACAATGATTTTCCTTGAAGAAATAACGACACGAATACTGTCCTTTCTGCAAGTTCCTTCCCTTATATCTTACTCCATATGCGCACGAGAGCTGCGCATTTTACATCATTTGCATAACTCGGTTAGGCGCGTCTACCCTGAAATTTGCATAATTTTCTGGCCACTATTTCTTGGTGTTCCATTTTCAATGTCACGCAGTGTATATACCCTTCCATAGAAAATGTAGGGTATATAAAAACCAATCAAATACAATAGTAGAGCGGTCTGGAGATTATTTTGGCGAAACCGCTGAGAGGGTTCACCACTATTGAGCCAAAACCTCTCATTTAATAACTTTTTATCATTGCAGTAAGGTCTGCAGATATAAAAAGAAACAGATTGCAAAATATTAATTTTTTCAGTATTTTTTGATAGATATCAATTAAAATTTTAACTATAATATATATACTGTATATTTTAGTCACGTTTTTAGTCTCATTTATAAGGTTCTGTCTCAATAGTTCGTGTTTTTCTTATTACTTGGCCAATAATATTATTACGGCGAATACATAATAATACATAAAACAATTACTTTATACATAATACAAAGACATTATACATAATGGCTAATAATATTGGTATTTCAATTTTGTTGAAAGTGTTTACGAATTTTTTGGTCGACCTTGTATTAATTCTTAGAGTTTGAATGGAAATTTTAAATGCAAATAATAAGTTAGAGTTGAATACAAATTTGAAGTTCACTATATTATTCTACTTACATATTTTCATTCTGGCCTGACTTTTGGAATTACTTTAGCTAGATCACAGAATTTCGTCTCCTGATGTTTCTTGACTATAACAGCACGGTGCGGAGTGAAGGAAAGTACATACAGTAGAACCTCCCTTTAGAGGACACCTCTCTACAAAGAACAGTTTTCATAGATAAAATTACCATTTTTACAATTTAGCAACTCTCCGATAAGAGGACAGCTCTTCCTAAGGGACACTTTGGTTCTCCAATTAGGTGTCCTTTACAGTAAGGTTCTACTGTATTATAAAAATAATAAAAGATAAAAAAAGAGAAAACTTCCTCTTTATTCTAGTGGAATATTTGAGCGAACACACACCTGATACCTCAGCTGTAGAGGTCCTTTATAGCGCATCTCGTAAATGGTTAATTATTTATTGACGTTGTACGAATTTGTTCTCTCTATAAATAAAAAAGACTCGTTTTCATAATCAAAATATTACTATCACACATTTTATAACGTTAGGTTTAAAATTAGCAAAACAACTGTCAGGATGGACGACGATAACTATGTTTTGATCAAAACAACCTCACTTTATTTATTTGACTATCCCAGGATTACACACATCCCTATTTACATGGAAGAACCTGAAGAGAAGGAGAGGAAGTAATCTTAAAGTCAATTCTGTAATATTAACAACTTTTATATTAAAATAGCACGCTTTAAAAGTGTGAGAGATTGAATTTTTAAAAATTTTAAAAATATATAGAAAACGGCTTTACAATTGCTCTTTTATATATATTTATATATGAAAAACAATAGAAAAAATAAAAGATAAGTGGGTCAGGTGTTGATATTAAAAATAAAGAAGGCATCTCCTGACCACGAGCACATGTGCTTTTTAGATAGCAGAGCGCCATCTAGTGGAGCAAAAATAAACTAAACGTTTATTTAGCTTGCTCCGTGATATTTGGCCAACCCAATTTCTTGATAAATCAAGAAAAGTCATCCACGAACGCGTTTCGCGCTGTTGGCGCTCGTCAGCGTGAAGTAGACTGTAACCACTGCGACCAAAAATATTTTTGGTCCCAATGGCTTCTTGAGAAATCAAGAAATGGGTATTTATGGCCAAAATATTTTCATGTGTTAAGCGTCTTTACGCAAATTTGGCCATATATACCCATTTCTTGATTTCTCAAGAAGCCATTGGGACCAAAAATATTTTTGGTCGCAGTGGTTACAGTCTACTCCACGCTGACGAGCGCCAACAGCGCGAAACGCGTTCGTGGATGATTTTTCTTGATTTATCAAGAAATTGGATTGGCCAAATATCACGGAGCAAGCTAAATACACGTTTAGGTTATTTTTGCTCCACTAGATGGCGCTCTGCTATCTAAAAAGCACATGTGCTCGTCGTCAGGAGATGCCTTCTTTATTTTTAATATTTATATATATAAAGCACATGTGCTCGTGGTCAGGAAATGGCTTCTTTATTTTTAATAAATATATATATATTTTGCCATGTGAAAAATTAGGAAAAACAAACCTCAGGATGATACAGAAATTTATTTAAGGCAAGAACGAACTATGAATGATAAACAAAAGATAATCAAAAGTTTACAGAGTAGCAAAATATAAACATAAAAAATGATACTCTGTTAATAAAATAATAAATACTTTGCTTCATAACTCCTTCCCTATGGGACCTGTGACTCACAGCTAGCAATTATTGTAGATACTGGCATGGATATGACGTGCCTTTGCCAAGGATTCCATCGAAGTCTTGGAAACTTTGTCCCTAGTACCTTTGCGACCTTTTTCTTGTGGCGTGAAGAGCGGCTTTGTTATCGTCTATAGGGACATCGTCATCTTGGAGGGAGGTCTTAGCTTTGACACGGCGGTGGAATCCTGGAGTCTGTCTCTGACAATGTAGATCACAGCACCCATGGCCTCAAGGTCTTCTCGGCGATATTCAGTTTGTCTTCCCTAATTTACCCAGAATCTTCACTAAAATGCCACGTGGAAAATTAGGAAAGACAAACTTCAGGATGACACAGCAATTTATTTAGGGCAAGAACAAACTATGAATGATAAACAAAATATAAGCAAAATTTTACAGAGTATCAAAATATAAACATAAAAAATGATACTCTGTTAATAAAATATTAAATACTTTGCAACAATATATACATATGTATGTCTCTATACCCATTTACTCGTTTCGGGTAGTTGGCGTTCTGCGCTCCAGGAATCTGGGTTATAAATATCTCTATATACTATTTTTATAAAGAAAAAATGTTTTAGAATCGTAAATTTCTAATTTAAACTCCCGCATTTCAAGCACCTTACAACAAAAAGCTGTACTTAGCATTTTAAAATAAATGAAAATATAAAGCATAGATGGGTATATTCAAATAGGTAATTATATTTTTCAGAAGAAGGCGCTGAATATATTTTATGTTTTGAGTAAAATAGAAAAGAAAAAAATTGGTTCCGGTCAATCGTCAAAATTAAAAATCTCTTTGGCCTCTTTTGTTTTTAATATCAGCACCTGACCTTTTTCTCTTATTTTTTTTTAACACACACACACATACATATATTCAATATTTCAAAATTTGGAAAGAACTAGATTTAATAAAAAATCTATTAATCTGTATCTTTGTACCTCGTTCTTTTGCTCTATTAAAAACTATTTTATTTTATAAAAGGATATACAGTAGAACCTCCCTGTAAGGGACACCTCATTGCAGAGCCTCCTTGCAGGAGAGTTGCTTAGTAGTAAAAATGACAATTCTACCTATGAAAACTGTCTTTTTCAGAGAGGTGTTTTCTAGCGTGAGCGTCCTCTTATGAAGGTTTTACTATATATAATGGTATAAAATGAATACATTTTAATAAATATTTTGAAAATAATTTCAAATGGATTTGTAAATATAGTTTGATATAGTGTGGCTAATGGATACACTTAAAAACTGAGTCGGTAGACAGAAAGTGAGAATTTGTATTGTTCACCAGAAATTTCACTTCTAGGCAAACTAACCTTATAAAAATACTATTTACCACTTTGTAGAGTGCTAATAAAATCTGAAAACGAAGCTAACGTGGCTTAAAGATTGTAGTAAGTGGCCAGTTGAGTTGTTATAGAGAACACCTCTAGTAATCTCCGAGCTGTTCTCACCTACTTAGGTGGTGGCTAAGTCTGAGAGATGGCTGGTTAGGTAAGACGCTAGGGATTGGTGAATTAATCCTCTGAACGCCTTGGGATTTACTGTAAGTAGCAGCTCCGGGGGAAGATATCGAGGGGAAGGAGACGACGGGGATACACAGACGATTTAAAGCAATGGCAGAAGCTCCATATCCATTGTACATAGTGTATATCATGCGTATATATATATTAAAAATAAAAAAGCATATCCTGACCGGAACACATGTGCTTTTCAAATGGCAGAGCGCCATCTGGTGGAACAGAAATCAACTAAACATTGATTTAGCCTGTGTCCTGATATTTGGCCAACCCAATTTCTTGATAAATCAAGAAAGGCCATCCACGAACGCGTTTCGCGCTGTTGGCGCTCGTCAGCGTGGATATTTATATGTATATATCAGATAATAAAAAGGCATATATTGGCAAATAAATATTTTATTAAATCCAATATATGCCTTTCCATTATCTAATGATTTAAATATGGATTGCTCTATTTTCAAAACGATATATATATAATTATCTTATAAAAATAGTGCAGACTGTGCACCTTTGCATGTATTGACAAGATGTCAATAAAATTATTTTAATTGTCTAATTGTCAAAAACAATGGACTGGACAACACACGAGAAGATGAAGGAGGACCGGGAAGTATGGAGAGACCATGTGGCAGCCACCCTCAGTAGAGGAAGGCATTGAAGGAGGGAAGAAGTACCAGGACCTCTTTCTTGGAGAGATATAGTGTAGGTGGAATGTATTTTACCCACTTGATAGACACACGCTTGTTCTAGTGTAAATCTACCACAGTTGGAAACACAGTCAGGCCTCCACATATGAGATTGTTCCAAAATTCGTATTTTTCTTAAAACGTTGTTTTTCTTATTGCTTGGCGAATAACATTACGGCGAATACATAATAATACATAATACAATGACTTTAAGCATAATACAAAGACTTTATGCATAATACAAAGACATTATACATAACGACGAATAATATTATGGCAAATAATATTGGTATTTCATTTTTTTACAAGTGTATACGAACTTTTGGGACAATCTTGTATATAGGCCAGTGATTCCAATAGAAATTTTCGGCATATAGAAAAGGTCACTAGCCAACATCATGTTTGTTGCCGGGGATTTGAACCTGTTTCTTCTTTATCTGTATGTGAATAATCCATAAATTCCTTGTTTGTTTTTTCTTTCTGCTCTCATCTTAGAGATACATACTCTACCTAGCATTAATTAGTCTTATAAAATGAGTGGTTATTTCTTTCAAAATTAAAAATATATATTCATTTATTTAAAATACACTAAAAAAGGAGAACATAATTCTATTTCAGCAAGTACGACTGAATAATGACTGATAATAAAAGCGGCGGAGTACCATCATTATGAAAATTTAACTTAATGTTATTTAATGTGGATTTAAATTGAAAAAACATTATTCATACACGGAGGGTTGGTAAAGGTCGAGTATTCTGGGGTCTTGGAAGTTTCGTTTAGAGAATATCGGAGCGTGAAAACTTTCCTGTCTCTTTGCAGGTTCCAGCAGTAATTTGCCCTCATGTTGGCTTCCCATCTTTCTTTTGTGATAACGTTCTTCGATAGTTTAATGTCCTTGTGAAATCTTTACCCTTGTTCCTCACTCATATCTTCAAAATTGTGAAAAGGAAGTCCAAGTGTGCACTTTTTTAATTCGCAATTAAATGTATGTAAATTTCGCTTCAATATTAACAAAAGAATGACCTTTTAGTGCCACAACGTCTTCTTTTCACGGTTGTGGGTGATTGTCACCTAGAGTTGAACGCTGCACCACTGGAAAAGAAACATGATCAAGGGGTTACAAAGTCTTTAACATATAAGTTGACCAAACTGCACCTTGAAAACGGTAGCTGGTAGAAGTAAAAGGTTTGCAGATTTGTAATAAGCACGACCCCTTGAACAGCTCTTATTTGTCGAAAACATGTTAAGAACTTTGTGTATGCACCAATGTTATATATGTAGATGGTTGAATCTATATAGCTGGGTTAAAAAACTGCGGTTTTGAATGAAAAACTCAATTATTTAATAGTGTATTTTCCTTTTAAATATATGTATCGACAAAAATGGGCTGAACTTACACCAGCATCTTTAAATAAAAATTCAGATAATCCTCAGATGTACAAGTATATATAGTTATATATTTGTGCACTTGTATATTATGTATACAAGATGTGCTTGTATATTTGCTATCTTTCAAACTCCAGAACTGCGTCTAGACGTGTAAATGGAAACCAGAACGCCATGTTTTCCTCGACGAAAAGCGGCAGCTATGCTGTCGAGATAATTGTTGACAGCCATTGTTAACCCGTAGTTACTTTTATCATATTTATTTCTTTCCAGAAGCTATTTTGTTATTTAAAATGTCTTAAAACCTTGGGTTGGTTTTAATTAACAAATTGGTCTGGAATCAGATATCTAATAAAGACGCTTGTTTGACTTTCTGAAGATATTTACTATATTCTAATAAAAATTTTGAAATTTAGAGTTTTTAATTAACTCAATTTATATTTTTCTAATTGATGTTATGTTGCTAATAGGCCTGGATGAATGTTGTTTTCAAAGCTGCCAACAACAGCTGGTGGGTAAACACACAAGCTTCTCTCTGGAATACTGGAGCTTTGAGCTTGAATTTTTTCCTCACTTTAACAATAAAACTATACACCTTGAAATTCGTATTTTTATTATATAACGAGCGTCCTTATCAAGTCGATCGTCCAATGATCCCCTCGCGTGATCCCTCAGCCTTTCCTGTTACATCACCTGAATAGAGAAAGGTCAGGCGATTTGGGATGAGATTCGAGCAGAATTGAAAACCTAGAATTGTTATGATGCTGATGGTCGCGGAAAACGTGTCTACGTCCAGGCTTCTGCTTCGCCTAGACGTCTTAAACTTCTTCTGGTCCCGGGAGGCCGACCTTTCTCTAATGGCGTCTTTCTACTCCTGAATGGTACTGGGGTCGATCTAACACCAAAGACAACTCAACACTAACTGACTCTCACACACTTCATTTTGAATCAAGTACAATATTTATAGTAAGATATATTTACATATATATTGATTAAACATAGAAATAAATTTACACAACTCGGATTTCTATATCACAAACCACAGATTTACATAACTGTTTTCCGGTACTGATATATTAATATCAATCTAATGTTAGAATTAGGGGCATGAATTAACTCTGGTTTAAGTATGATGGGCGGCTACATGGAATTTAAGTGAACTGCTTCGGCCAAAATACAGTAAAGTATTCTCAGCTATATGATTGGTGTGTGGCCTACTCGTAGAGTTACAAGAAATCATAAAACGCTGTAACTTTTTTATTGAGTTGATTAAAGAAATTATTTCTGGCAAGGTAATTAGATAGATTATATAGCTATTTAATCTCTTTCCATTACCTTGTAAGATTAAACTGGCGAAACCGCTGGGAGGGTTCACCACTGATGAGCCAGGTCCTCCCTTTAATTTTTCCATCGCAGTAAGGACAGTAGAAATTGTTTTATTTTAAAAAGAATATTACGCCTCTAAAATGGTTTTATAATTTGATAACAGATGGCGCTCTAGTACATTTTAACATTATTGTTCTAATAAAAGACACAATTTGATATTTGCGGAAGAGCGATTGCTCGAAGCATATTATATATTTATAATTATATTTAATTCTGCTGTCCTAAAAGCTTATGTCCATAGTTCTTCTAAAATACCCATTCCAAGAGTCTTACAACAGTCACCTATAAAAGGAAGTTCCAAAAATGCAATACTGTCTAATTATGTGCCTTAAAAAGCTTACCTGAAAGCTTGTAGAAGGCGGAATAATAGTCCCCCCCAAAAATGCAATATAACAGCGGTATGGTAGATTAAACTGGCGAAACCGCTGGGAGGGTTCACCACTGATGAGCCAGGTCCTCCCTTTAATTTTTCCATCGCAGTAAGGACAGTAGAAATTGTTTTATTTTAAAAAGAATATTACGCCTCTAAAATGGTTTTATAATTTGATAACAGATGGCGCTCTAGTACATTGTAACATTATTGTTCTAATAAAAGACACAATTTGATATTTGCGGAAGAGCGATTGCTCGAAGCATATTATATATTTATAATTATATTTAATTCTGCTGTCCTAAAAGCTTATGTCCATAGTTCTTCTAAAATACTCATTCCAAGAGTCTTACAATAGTCACCTATAAAAGGAAGTTCCAAAAATGCAATATAACAGCGGTATGGTAGATTAAACTGGCGAAACCGCTGGGAGGGTTCACCACTGATGAGCCAGGCCCTCCCTTTAATTTTTCCATCGCAGTAAGGACAGTAGAAATTGTTTTATTTTAAAAAGAATATTACGCCTCTAAAATGGTTTTATAATTTAATTACCTTGTTTATACGTTTTTAGTTACCTGAATAAAAACTTATCTGAAAGCTTCTTCAATCAACTCAATAAAAATGTAGCGGTGTTTTATGCCTCATTGTAATCTTTTGGATCCTCAATCCTTTGATAATGAATTATCATATAGTATTTCGGGATGAATTATATATATGTTATATAAAGGTATTATTTGAAATGTTATATAAAGGTATTATTTAAAATGTTATATTAAGGTATTGTTTTATTTAAAAAATATATATATATATATATATTTCATAGATCCAAATACTCTGTTTAAATCGACCGCCAGAGGTCACGCTTTCCCTATAAATACTCATTGTTGTTCTTCACGTTGGTCGGCCAAAACTTTTGTACA
This sequence comes from Cordylochernes scorpioides, assembly GCA_030710605.1. NCBI lineage: Eukaryota > Metazoa > Arthropoda > Arachnida > Pseudoscorpiones > Chernetidae > Cordylochernes > Cordylochernes scorpioides. The sequence goes on from CP092864.1 coordinate 118,061,634, forward strand.
TTATGTAAATAAGCTTTTCTTTTTATTCTTACGCCTTAAGCCAGGCAGTACTTTAATCAAATTATGTTCTTATATATTACTTTAGTTCAAATAAAGCATCCTCTGATCAAAACCATTTTTGTTATTATACTTTCAAGATTCAGCTACGACTGCATTACATTACCATAATCCTCAACATGATCTAAATTCAAGCAGAAAATCTCTTTTCTTTATATAAGATATATATATAGTGGTACGGGTAAATTTTAAATATCTGAACATATAAATTGTTGTAGCAAAAGAAATAGATGCATACCTCTTATAACAAATTCCTTATGCCTTGTTTCATCTTCATAAATCAATACGAGGGGTTTCTAGTGTGTAAATGGGTTTTCTTTATAGATGGTAAAGATGTTTTTAAAACAAGAAAGACGTATCTTAGAACATAAAATAATAATATACAAATTTAATTTTTTATTATTGATTGAGATGAAATAATTCTTAAAACCTTCCTGTAACACAGTTTTACCTTCATAAAATCTGCCATATATCCATATTAGTATTATATAAATCCTGGCTACCTCAACAAAGGACCATTTCCATTGTTTAACATAACACAGGGGTCCACGATATTAAACTTCCAAGCCTATGAAATCAACGACCCTATGAAAATATTTTTGGAGTATCATCAGCATTTTTTACAAATATATGCAAAAGGTAACTAAATACAATTCCACAAATCTTTGAAGACCTGGCAGGAATATTGTTCCTCCAGATATTCCTGTTCTGCTCAATCCTGAGTGGCTAATGAGATGTGGTTGATGTACATACAGTATTGGACGGATGGTCTTCTTATCTTCCTTGTACCGTATATAGTGAAGTGGAGGGCAATTCAGATGAAAAAAGGCGTTCCGGGAGGCATCCTTGATCTGTGTACTTTGATTTGAGGTTTATGAATATCGAGAAGTTTATTCTATTATGTTTTCTGGCATTCTGTTGATGGTTTTCGATGAATTAGATTTGTTTTAATAATATGGTTCATGGATCTAATTATAATATTTCTGATATTATTGTGGATACAGTAGAATCTCCCTGTAAAGGACACCTAATTTCAGAGCCAAAGTGTCCTTTAGGGAGAGGTGTCCTCTTACCGGAGAGTTTCTAAATTGTAAAAATGGTAATTTTGCAAATGAAAACTGTCATTTGTAGAGAGGTGTCCTCTAGCGCGAGTGTCTTTTCAAGGAGGTTCTATTGTATGTCTATATAGGGGATGGACACATTTGAAAAAGTAAAGAAAAAGTATCCCATGCTTATTTCAGGTCTCTGTTTATAGGTATTATCAGAGATGAATAAGGTATTCTGGCTGTGTGTTAATTGGTACTTAATCTTATTTTTATTTTGGTCACATAATGGATTTTCTTTTTATGAAGTGTGCTGGGTATCTTCAAGTATATCAATCACACAACATCAAGTATACCATATTCACTTTTAACAATACCAATAAATATAAACTTTAAAAAACATCGAATACAAACTTTTTTCAAGTATCACCCCCAAAATCTACAACAATCCTATTTGAATCTTATAATCCAATATATCTACAAAAATCAGAAATCCTATAAATAAATCTACGAACCATAGAGAAAAAACTAACCTCGACAAAATACAATGCAAAGAATATCAGAAATCATACTTAGGAAAAACTTACCCGATCCTTAGAAATGATGGGTGGAATCTTAGAAATGGAATTTAATCAAACTATGGACATAAGCTTTTAGGACAGTAGAATTACATTCAAATATTTGCATCGAGCAATGCTCTTCCACAAACAATAAGAACAAATTAGGTATAAATTAATACAAAGTAATAACGCGCCAGCTATATATAACGAATGACGACAATCGCGTCTTAATGTCTTCATCCGTTATATTACCTTGTCCATACGTTTTTTAGTTAGCTGAATAAAAGCTTACCCGATATACTTGAAGATACCCAGCAAACTTCATAAAAAGAAAATCCATTATGTGACCAAAATAAAAATAAGATTAAGTACCAATTAACACACAGCCAGAATACCTTATTCATCTCTGATAATACCTATAAACAGAGACCTGAAATAAGCATGGGATACTTTTTCTTAACTTTTTCAAATGTGTCCATCCCCTATATAGACATACAATAGAACCTCCTTGAGAAGACACTCGCGCTAGAGGACACCTCTCTACAAATGACAGTTCGATATTCGATATATATGTATATATGTCTTACTATAAATATTGTATTTGATTTAAAATAAAGTGTGTGAGCCAGTTAGAATTGAGTTGTCTTTGGTGTTAGATCGACCTCAGTTAGCCTACCATTCAGGAGTAGAAAGACGCTATTAGAGAAAGATCGGCGAGCTTCTCCCGAGACCAAAAGAAGTTCAAGACGTCTAGGCGAAGCAGAAGCATACTCAATAAAAAATGTAGCAGCGTTTTATGCCTTCTTGTAATTTGTTGGTTCCTCAATCCTTTGATAATGATTTCTCATATAGTATTTTGAGATTAATTAGTGGTAGAGGGTATTTTTGAATATCTGAGCACATAAATTGTTTTGGCAAATGAAATAGATTCATACATTTTTAAAACAAATTCCTTATACATTGTTTCATCTTCAGAAATCAATACAAGGGGTTTCTAGCGTGTAAATGTTTTTTCTTTATAGAGAGTAAAAAGATTTTTAAGACATGAAAGACGTATAATAGAACATAAAATAATAATAAACAAATTTATTTTTTTTATTATTGATTGAGATGAAATAATTCTTAAACCTTCCTGTAACACAGTTTTAAAATCATAAAATCTGCCATATATCCATATTAGTATTATATAAATCCTGGCTACCTCAACAATGGACCATTTCCATTGTTTAACATAACACAGGGGTCCACGATATTAAACTTCCAAGCCTATGAAATCAACGACCCTATGAATATATTTTTGTAGTATCATCAACATTTTTTACATTAATATATGCAAAAGGTAACTAAATACAATTCCACAAATCTTTGAAGACTTGAAAGGAATATTTTCCTCCAGATTTCCCTGTTCTGCTCAATCCTGAGTTGCTGATGAGATGTGGTTGATGTACATACAGTATTGGACGGATGGTCTTCTTCTTTTCCTCGTGCCGTAGATAGTGCAGTGGAGGGCAAGTCAGATGAAGTAAGGTGTTCCAGGAGGCTTCTTTGATCTGTGTACTTTGATTTGAGGTTTATGAAGTTCGAGAAGTATATTCTATTATGTTTTCTGGCATTCTGTTGATGGTTTTCGATGAATTAGATTTGTTTTAATAATATGGTTCATGGATCTAATTATAATATTTCTGATATTATTGTGGATACAGTAGAATCTTCCTGTAAAGGACACCTAATTTCAGAGCCAAAGTGTCCTTTAGGGAGAGGTGTCCTCTTACCGGAGAGTTTCTAAATTGTAAAAATGGTAATTTTGCATATGAAAACTGTCATTTGTAGAGAGGTGTCCTCTAGCGCGAGTGTCTTCTCAAGGAGGTTCTATTGTATGTCTATATAGGGGATGGACACATTTGAAAAAGTAAAGAAAAGTATCTCATGCTTATTTTAGGTTTCTGTTTACAGGTATTATCAGAGATGAATAAGTTATTCTGTCTGTGTGTTGATTGGTACCTAATCTTATTTTTATTTTGGTCACGTAATGGATTTTCTTTTTATCAAGTATATCAATCACACAACATCAATAGACCATATTCACTTTTAACAATACCAATAAATAGAAACTTTAAAAAACATCGAATACAAACTTTTTTCAAGTATCACCCCCAATATCTACAACAATCACATATAAATCTTATAATCCAATATATCTACAAAATTCAGAAATCCTATAACTAAATCTACGAACCATAGAGAAAAAAACTAACCTCGACAAAATACAATGCAAATAATATCAGAAATCATACTTAGGAAAAACTTACCCGATCCTTAGAAACACAAATGAATACACACAGATATTGTTTAAAGAAAAAGAGGTCATCCACGCCTCCAAATTATTTCAACATCAGGAATCAACAGGACATCAACCAGATCTTCCACAATTCTGTGTTTTGGAAAGACAGACAAAGATTAATAACAAAAGCTATGGAAATAACCCACATTCAATCAATAGACATATACATATACCAGAGCAGCACAAGTGCTTTTAATCCCATACAAATAAATTCCATTTCCGTTCATCATTACTCTTCACAATTCATTCTTTCATACTTCATCCCTAAGGATAAGACTAGCCGTTTTTTCTCCTTAAAATAATTAAAATTACGATTTTTCGTTCTGTAAAAAGAAACATTTGCGGTAAAACTTGTTAAACGTCGTTAAATAAATTCCATCAAACATATTATCCCAATAATGTAATCAAACATAGATTAAACCTATATAAAATATAAAAATATCAAGACTAATCCCCAATATGCATATTATATGTAAATTACAACAATGGGAAAATCATTTTAAAAGAACTTATAGAAATATCAAATGAAAAAACTATATAAAATATCTAAAAATCATTAACATTTCAATGGCTTTGTACTTTTGAGCAGATGAAGGTATATATTCCGAAAGATCTTCTTTATTTGAATAAAGTTAAATAGCGTAAAATGTCTCTTCATTTTAAATATAATTTTTAATCTAGTCTATATATGTATATATATATAGAAAAAGAGAGAGAAAGATTGAGATTGAAAGTACTTTATTAAATCGTTCATTTGAGGTTATATAAGGTTATATATGCAATATTTAATAAATGTGAATAAATAAAAATAATTATATGAATATATAGGTAGAATAAAGTTCATATGAAAGTTTCTTTTAATTAAGGTTTTGCACGCTTTCGAGCAAATATACTGCTCTCCGATGGGCAAATTATAAATTACTCACACAAAAAATATTTGAAAATAAAATAAATAGCATCAATAGAAATATAGACCTCCCAACCCAATGTAACAATATACCTGACAAATTATCTCTAAATTAATATACACTGGTGTCCAAAAAATAAGAAACTTTTGTTTTTTAATGATATGTTTTAAAATATACAACGCTAAAAGCTAAAAAGTAATATAATTTGGTATTTTAAGTCGTAGAATTTATTTATCGCAATTATTCGATTCGGTAAAATTGAAAATATGCAAATTTTTGCTTGTCTTTATAAGTGTGCTATTTGGCGTGTCGTTTACCCCATCTAAGAATTGTCCAATTATAATTTTATTTAATCCTTAGTTAATTATGAGTTTACGAAATATTTTAGCAGATGATTTAAAATGGAGAGCTGTTGGAAGAATGGAGGCAGGGCAATCACAAGTTGAAGTAGCAAAATCGCTAAATGTGCATAAATCTGTGGTCAGCAAAATACGGAAACATATCATTGAGACAGGAACCATCAAAAGAAAAGAAGGTTCTGATAGAAAAAGAAAAACAGCTACCTCTGAAGACCGTTATCTGGTCGTAACTGCCAAGCGCCATAGGGAGATGACAGCTATTCAACTCTCTAATGAACTCTCAAGTGCTACTGGAACGAGAATTTCAAGACAAACTGTTTACCGAAGGCTTCACGAAGGTGCTCTTTATGCAAGACGAACAATGGTCTGTATCCCTTTAACCTCTGCTCACAGGAGAGCCCGCTTGAATTGGTGCTTGGAACATCACGCCTGGACTCATGATCAGTGGGCCAATGTTCTCTTCAGTGACGAGTCAAGATTTAGTTTAAACACAGATTCTCGACGAGTTTTTATCTGGAGGGAGCCTGGAACCCGCTATCATCCCAGTAACATCAGGGAAATAGACAGTTTTAGAGGGGGCAGTCTCTTAGTCTGGGCTGGCATCAGTTCTAGCAGACGCACACCCCTCCACATTTTTTCTGGGGGCACTTTAACTGTCCAAAGGTACAGGGACGAGATCCTTGAGCCCTATCTAACACCTTATAGAGATCAAATTGGTCACAATTTAATTTTAATGGACGATAATGCTCGTCCGCATAGGGCAAGGCTAGTCAATGAATATCTCCAGAGTGAGAATATTCGAAGGATGGATTGGCCAGCCAGATCTCCGGACCTGAATCCAATCGAGCATGTGTGGGATGCTCTAGGGAGGCGTATTGGAGCTCGTCACACCTCTCCCAGAACCCTCGTTGAGCTAAGAACTGCTCTATTGGAGGAGTGGGGTTTACTACCCCTGGACCTCCTCCAAAGCCTGGTAAACAGTATGAGGGCTCGCTGTGAGACCTTGATAGCTGTTATAGGTGATCATACTCCCTATTGATATCTTATTTCTTTAAGATCTGGAACCTTAGCTTTGGGTATGTTGGTAATAATTTGCATATTTCATAATTTCAAATATTTTTTATTTATTTTTATATAGCTAGTCAAATTCTCCATAGTTTAAACTATTTGTATACTAAATTTTATATTTGTTAATAAATTAACTTTTGAGAAATTTCAATATTGGTTAAGTTTCTTATTTTTTGGACACCAGTGTATATTCCACATCCCATTATGATATCTAATATTTTAGCTGTAAACAGTCTGATGCACGCCCACGAGAGCACATGTCAATAACACATTTTCAATTATTTCTGTATGAAGAACATTTATAGATTGTACATACAATTATTTGCCCGTTGGAGAGCAGTATATTTGCTCGAAAGTTTGCAAAACCAAAATAAAAGAAACTTTTTACTTGATTTTTATTTTTAATTTTTCAAATAAGTTCTGGGAACTATTGCTCACATAGATAAAATAAATAAAATAAAAGAAAGAGAGAAAATAATGAATAGTAAAAGAGAAAAAAATGAGTACAAAGAAGTTTGTTTTATTACATTTTAGGTGAATTTTCTATATATGTATCAATAAATATTTGAAATGTTTAACAGCAAGATATATAACAACGGAACCAAACTTATAAATCGGCTTTGACACGTCATGAGCTTGTCAAAAAAAAAAAAAACAAGGACAAGTGCCTGACGTGTCAAAGCCTATTTATAAGTTTGGTTCCGTTGTTAAAAAAAATCTTGCCGTTAAACATTTTAAATATTTATTGATACATTCATAACATTCGCCTCAAATATGATAATATAAACTTCTTCATACCCATTTTGTTTCTCTTTTACTCTTCAATATTTTCTATTTATATTAATCAGAGTAAGCATGTCTCTCTGTTGAATATATATTTGCATGCATTTCTCGCTTAAATTAATTCAAACATTTTTAAAAATAAAATGACCCTTAATATCAATACTACAATTTTTCTTTATATATAATTTTGATGATATTATCGAAAAGAAATACATTGACAGTAAATTTATTTGTAACAAATTTTAACGAAAGATGACAATTGTATTTATATATATACACGGTAAGATTAAAAGGTTCCCGAACTTTTAAAAAATAAAATATAAAACAATTTTTGAGAAATGTAAAATCAATTTTACTGTAAATAACAAAGCCTAAACTATAATTTAATTTAGCAGCGCCAGTAAATGCGCATGCGTTGTTTTCATTTTAGGCATATTCTTGTTGTAAGTATTTAGCTCGCGTCGGTTTCTGCAATGTCATCTTTGAGCAAAGGGCAAATATTAAATTTTGAGTAAAATTGAAAATGTTTTCAGAGAGAGACATTAGCATTAATCAAGGAAACTTATGAAGACGAAAAATTGTCACGAACGCAAGTTTATTTCTGGTATAAACGTTTTAAAGATGGCCGTAAGAGCATCGCAGATGATTCAAGGTCAGGTCGGCCATTGACCTCAACAACAGATCGCAATATTGGACAGGTACGTGATTTGATTGTTGCTGATAGAAAAATTAATATTGATAATATATCAGAAATACTTGGAATTTCGTATGGTAGTTGCAAAAAAATTATTGGTGAACATTTAAACATGAAAAAACTTTGTGGTTATTTTGTCCCACGAAATTTAACAGATCAACAAAGAGAAACCAGATTATCAATTGGCAGAGATTTAATTGAAACTGCAAATAATGATTCTAATTTTTAAAAAACAATAATAACTGGTGATGAACATGGTGCTTTCTTTTTGATCCACAAACCAAAAAACAATCACTCGAATGGCACACACCAGGAAGAAGAAAGTTCTTCCTAGGAAGAAGAAAGTTCGTCTTGGCAAGTCCAAAGGAAAAGTAATGCGTGTAGTGTTTTTCGATTATCAAGGACAGGTCTATTATGAATTCATAAAGAGGGGGTTACTATTAATAAACAGGCATACAAAGAAATACCTATGCGCCTTCGTGATGCGGTAAGAAGAAAAAGAAACCAACTCTTTAAATCAGAACACTGGAAACTGCTACTTGATAATGCCCTGCTCATAGAGCCATTATTGTTCAAGACTATTTAGCCAAACACTCTGCATCTGTCCTGCTGCATCCTCCTTACTCTCCTGATATCTCTCCATGTGATTTCTTCTTCTTTCCAAAACTTAAAATGACGTTGAAAGGGAGGCGCTTTTCATCGTCATCAGAAGTAATTTAAAATGTGACGGTGGAGCTAAACAAGCTTAGAAAAATTGACTTTGAACTAGCATTTCAACAGCTTTTTTCACGCTGGAAAATATGTGTAGATAACCAAGGCTCCTAATTTGAAAAATTGATGTCTGAATTACTATACTATGAATAAATAATTAAATTTAAAAAAAGTTCGGGAACTTTTTGATCCTACCTTGTATATATAAATTTAATTTACTAATATATATATTATATTGTTATATATTAAAAATAAAGAAGGCATCTCCTGACCACGAGCACATGTGCCTTTTAGATGGCAGAGCGCCATCTAGTGGAGCAAAAATAAACTAAACGTTTATTTAGCTTGCTATTCAACAGCGCGAAACGCGTTCGTGGATGGCTTTTCTTGATTTATCAAGAAATTGGGTTGGCCAAATATCACGAAGCAAGCTAAATAAACGTTTAGTGTATTTTTGCTCCACTAGATGGCGCTCTGCCATCTAAAAAGCACATGTGCTCGTGGTCAGGAGATGCCTTCTTTATTTTTAATATCAACACCTGACCCACTTATCTTTTTTTTTTCTATTGTTTTTCATTGTTATATATGGATGGGTATATCAAAGATGTGCCCAATAGATCGCATTCAACAGAATTACGAGGCAGACGACAGCCAGTAAGGAGACTGCCCATATAAGAGCGGCTCCCCAGATGGATGGAAGGTAGGTGCTGCTAGCGGGAAGTCACTTAAAATAGAGAAGTCGAGAGTTGCTAGGTATGTGTGCTTGATTTATTATTCTCTGTCTGTCATCTACAATGACATACTCACAAAATGGCTTCAATTGTGTTCTTGTTGCTACATGAGAAAGATTAAGTGAGATATATTCCCCAATCCACCTAAGGAGTAAGACTTTGACGGTGTTCATGTTCTTGTTCCAAAATCACTTTATTAGGTACCGTTCAAAAAGAACAACCTAGCTTATGATATTTACAACAATGAATAATATATGATGGTTATTCACATATTAAAACAAAGGATCCAACGTGGGATTTGAACCCGATTCATGGCTGTCGGGAATCGAGGGTGTTACCCACTCGTACACCGACTCTTCTCTTTAACGGTGTAGCTAACATATTTAGAATAAGTTGGTGTATCCACATATGTACCACAGTGAGAACTCGTGCCTTTCAATATCTTGACAAATTTATCAAATAATTTTGATAGATTATATATAATATCAATTTTATATAGTATTTTAATATATTTTCTAACCATAAGGTCCTTTAAGAGTTTTAATTAAAAGTAAATTTTAAAATAATTTATTATAATAATGATTCGTATTTTCTTTGCTATAAATAAATATTGTGGTGTGATCAGCACATATATATGTTATATAAAATTGTATTTTATTTTAAAATTATAACTTTTAGAACAAACTACTCTGTAAAGACGACCACCAGATGTCGCGGCTTTCCCTATATAAATCCATTGTTGCTGTTTCCCGTTGTCCGGCTCAAATCTTTTGTAGAGATGTAAATAAGTCTTTCATTTTCTTTATTGTACTCGCCTTAAGCCAGTTATTTCTTCCTTAATTATGTCTATTAGCTCAATTAAAGCTATTTCTTATCTAAACTATAGTCATTTATATTACCACGACTGCAATATCATAAAATACTCATGTATCCAAATTATAATCAGCAAGTAATGATTCTATATCTCTATAGCATTTCAAATTTAAAATCATAAGATATATAACAAAGTACAATAAACTATTTAAAATATAAAATTGAGAGAAGTGTTTATATGTAGGTAATTCCCTATTTTACACCTTTTAAATAATATAAACTAATTTACATACTTCGGTATACAACATAAAGTTGAGGTACATATTCATGTACCAAAAGAGACAACTTTCCCTTTTATTGTACATCAGTATGATGCTGTGTATCACCATAGTAAAAGAACTTTACTAGTGATTATAAACTATGAGCCAACAACACACACAACAACAGTTTTGGCAAATTCAGACAAAAAATCAACCTATATGCAATGATTTTGGTGTTTGGCCCTCATCAGTACAGGGGCGGCTTCGATTTCATAACATCATTCGAGAGAGGTCATGAATTCAGTCGAAATTACCAAGCAGGTGTTTAGACTGGTAAAGTGCCAAGAACCGATTTTTGTTTGAATTTTCCAAAACTAGTGCTGTGGCTCATTTTTTATCATCACTAATGAAATATTTTATTAGGGTGAGGCATAATGGATCGTTCTGATGCACCATTAAAGATAGAGGTGACTCTTTCGGTGTATACCTCGGTATATTCCATATGCTCTATATATAATGTTGAAGGAAAAAAATATATTTTAAATGCGAGAAGCAAATTGGGCCTAGGCACCAACGATGAGGTATAGCAGTCTAGCTCAGCGCTATACCGCGGTGTGCGCACACTAGAATGCAGTAGGACTTGGCTAAGCCCACCTGAGCATCATCTACAACAATCTATGAAACAAATACTAAATATTTCCCCATTATATTTAAGTCCATATATAAGAAACGGAATCATTATAAAGCACAAATGTTTTTTTTAACACATAACAAACTTCTACTGCCCATACTGCAATGAAAAAATATATTGGGAGGGCTTGTCTCATCAGTGGTAAACCCTTCCAGCGGTTTCGCCAATTTAATCTACCAGACCCATCTTTAGAACTCTAATACTGTATTGGACGAATCTTCTTATATACGCTGCAATTAAGGGTGGAATCTTAGAAACGGTATTCAAGCAAACTCTGGACATAAGCTTTTAGAACAGTAAAATTACATATACATATTTGCATCGAGCAATGATCTTCCACAAACAATAAGTACAGTTAGGCATATTTAATTATAAGGCGATAACGTCCCATCTATACATAAGAAAGGGAAGCATTATGAAACAGGAATGTTTCTTTTTTTGTTTGTTTTGTTTATTTTGTGTTTTAAAAAACTAAATACCCGTGCTTTATAATGCTTCCATTTCTTATGTATAGATGGCACGTTATCGCTTTATACTTAAATAATTATATATATAACTTTGTATTATATTTTCTATACAAGAGTTTTAGCCCGTTACACATGTGTAGATATAAAACTGAAGAATAATTAAACCTGAAAAGGTGTCTCGAGATGAAATAAAATCACCTACAATATTTACTTACCATCACTGAATAAAGAGGACATCGTGTGAATCCTATGTTTGTGATTTATTATTAAAATTCCAATTATAAAATATAATAAATAAAACTCGGATATAAATTTATTTTTACAATGCCCAAATGGTATGACAAGAAATGCTTAGTGTCACTTAGAAATAAAAAGAAATTCCGAGAATCGAATCCACGTTACGTAATAAAACTTCTGAAGATTTTTATTAAATTGCAAAAGGGTTATATAAGATGTCGCAGCAGCTCTTTTTTAGTTGCGACGTCTTATATAACCTTTTTGTAATTTATCGAGACTCTCTAATCGTTATAACGAATTTATTATTAAATTTGTGAATACTTTATGGAACTGATTTGTGGTGGTCCATTGTTTGCGTTTTTATTTTTTTAAGCGACTTTATTTTTAACTGAATATTTGTAAATATATGCAGAGCTAAAATATCAGATCGAAACTCTCCAAGAACAAAATTAATTCGTTCGCTATGAAATCATTCAACAAGTATGTATAATATATAATAGAGGACGAACACATATAAGGGGGCCATGATGAATTTTTAAATTATATTTCAGGTATTTCAAAGTTTTGTGTCATAATAAAGTACAAGGGCCGGCAATAAGTGTAATGCACAATGATACAAATTTATCTATAAAGAAATATTTTAAGAATATATCATCATATATAAATAAGGTTTCCTGATTGAATATACATTTCTATTTTCTTATATGCAAACATAATTATATATATTGTAGTGTTGGAAATCAGGCCAGCCGTTGGTTAGGATGAACTTTTGTTTTATTTACTTGGAAGTTAACAAACGATGAGAACCAGACGCTGCTGATCCTCAAGTTTTACATACCACGACTCTCTCGAGCCATAACTATATATATTAAAAAAAAAAGATAATTATTTACATAATTTTAGCTATTTACAATCACAACAGATTTTCATAATTTCTAGCCGAGGTTTTAACTCGTTTCAATATTTTGTATATATTTAGATATGCAGCTCGAAGTAAACACAAGGATCCGACAACGGTCGGTGATGGAGTACCAGTTCAACTCCTGTGCCATTTCAGCCACTGTAATTCACTCGATTCTGAATATCTGTGTATGGAAACAAGCCATGAATAGAAGCACTAGACAAATATGGATTCATAATAATGAATATATTCATAAAGGATGAGTTTCTTTATTTGAAAAATTAATTCGAGCTTTCGGAGCTGAATATGGATTCAGCGATTTTGATATCTCTATATATATAAAAATGAATGTCTGTATGTCTGTCCGGTATACAAATTCGCAGTAGTTCACTAATTCAAACCAAAATTTCCATACATAGGTAAAAAAATACGGGGAAGACGATAGGCTATTTTAAAAAATATATAAATCAATTATTAAAACTATATATTTTTATTCAGAAAATGATGATGACGATATTGCTGTATCATGTTTGATTATCAGATACAAAATTATATCGGGAAAAATTCCAAAAAGCAGAGACCACGGGTGAAACCAGTTCATTATTTTGTACGCAGGAACAAAATTCTAACAGAAAAACATTCATTCGAGCAGAAAACAGAAGCTAGATCATCTTTCTATAAAAATATCGCTTCTCAGACACAAAGTTTGGAGCGGGACGTTTCACAAGAGTGACATCCACGGCGCCAATTTAGAATTGTAACAAATAGTATTTGAATAAAAACATTCAATCGGGTAAAACACGGGCGTTGCCCGGGTCATTCGGCTAGTTAGTGATAAAGAAAGGCCAGGTAGACCAACCTCTGTAGAGACAGACCAAAATTTGATCAAGAATAACCGGACTATGATGACTTATTAAATAATGGAAAAATTAATTAATGATCCTGAATATCGAAAATTATACTCAAAATGGGTACCAAACCTTCTAATACAAAAAATTATACAATTTCGGAAATAGATTTGTTCAGACTTGATGGAAACTTATTCTGGAGAACCTTCTCGGGTATTTGACAAGATGTGATAACATATGATGAGACTTGGATTTATCATTATGATACCTCTTTGAACTTCATTCTTCAATAGATCAGTAAATTAAAAAAAACAAGGCTTTCCATATCCAAGGACAGAATCATGATCTCTGTCTTTTACGATCAAGAAAGGCTCATATTCATGAACACTCTTGAAAGAAATTTATTTGTCAACAAGGAAAGGTATTGTAAATCAATATATATCTTTAAAAAAAAATAAATTGAAACAAAATGGCGCTACTTAAAAAAAAAACACCCTAATCAAATTTCAACAGGATAATGCAAGACCTTACATGGCCCACATGACTTTGACAAAGATTGCAGAATATGGGTGGACTTTGATACTTTACCCTGCGTACAGCCCTGACCTGGTACTCTCAGACTTCTACTTGTTTGGAAGATTAAAGGACTTTCACGTTGTGAAACATTTTAAAATGATGAAAATTTATTCCAAGATGTTAGAGAGTGGTTCAGAGAGTTGAATAAGACGTTTCACAAAGTGATTTTGCAAATAGGCAACAACGCTGGATCAAATTTGTACATAAGAAAAGTGTCGATATATTTAATGATTCTAATATAGAGAGAGAACTTAGGAAAATTCCTTTATACAGATTATCAGTTTTCTAGCTTTTTAATGAAAAGATATTGTTTATTATGTATTAGTTTTTTTCTTATCCCTAGTACATGTGGTACAGGCCATGATAATCATGGTGGGTAGAGGTTGACGACTTCTTTTAATCTAAGTGCACCACATATCTACACATGTGAAAAGCAGTTCGACTTTGCACTTACAAATGTGCCAGAACCCCGTTTGGTTACTTGCACTCGCTGGTGGGGTTGGACTTTTGCAGGAATCGGGGGCCATTGGAGCATTTTTTTAATTAGAAAAATTGCCCAATGCGGGATTCGAACCCGGGTCGTAGCGGTCGAAAACCAACAGTTTGAACCATTCTTCCACCGACCCCCTTATGTATTAGTTGTTGACTGAACGTATTGAAGACATTGCTCAATGGGCCCTACGAAAGTCACTTCTACCAGAGAATACCATATAATTGTAGCTTGGTTTATGATCAATTCAAGATGGAGACTCACTAACCTTCAACAAGTTCATTATTCAAGTTTTTATGATCCACTGTTGCCCATTACAAGATGGAAAACTTTGAAACTTCGATTAGCAAACTTGTTTACTAAAATATAACGATTATTGAAGAGGGGTGTCTTATAAGAACTTTATTCACAAGCTTTCGGACGTCCTTCTACAGGCATTACAATGACAAAAAGAGAAATATGAGATGAGTATTAATGGAACAAGATATTTTTGCATATGAGAAAAATAAAGTATTTATAAATATAAATGAATGTGAAAACGTAAATTTCGTATATTCAGAGTTAATATGCAAAATTGAGCTGAGAAAGTTATATTTATGAAATTGAAAACATTTTTACTATTACACCTTCAATCCGATAAAGATCATGCCAAATAAACTAATGAGGATGATCCTATAACTTGTTTAGTATTATCGTAAAGATAGAGGCTGTCTGGCCGGCATTCATAGTTCTTATAATTAAAGATACTTCGGCCAGTATAAATATTTTTATTATCTCGACGTTTCGACAAAAACCGTTAGTTGTTGTTGGAGTATTGATGAGTCTACATATCGAATGACTTCTCCCAATTAAACCACAATAAGGTGACCGTAAATAGCGGATGGCCCAGGGGTGGTTGAGCACAAAGTTCTATATCTGAAATTTGATTAGGTTGCTGAGTTATAGGTCCTAAAATACTGATAAAATCCATAATCAACACAATAATTCAATATGATTGTTTGAATTGAGGTTTCAAGATGAGAATAAAAACAATACTAATCTAGGAAATGTTCACCTTCACCGACAATATTATCCTATATTGAAGTTAATTTCATTTGAAAGATTTATTTCTGATTAGGCATACCCTCCTTCAACATTCAATGTCGCATGTGACCAATGTTATAGTGAGCTACAACGATGTGGTTTCCCTGTCTCTATACCGAGAAACAAAATGAATAATTTTGCTGGAAGGATTGTAACTTCCTTGTGGTGGAAGGTCCTTGAGAGGACAAAAAAAAAGATGTTCTCCTTTTGCTAAATATTGATACTATTTTTTTATGTAATCATTGTATATAATGATTATAGAAACTGTACTAATAGTTCTCCAAGCCTATTACATAAGCAAAGAAGATAAAATATGCTCGTGTATAAGTGACGCAGTTTCTCAAATGATAATGGTAACGCTAATTGACGAGTTTATCACCAACTGATACCTCTGATATTTACTGCCCATGGTTTTATCGCATAGTACACGCTCTCTTTGAGAGTAATTTATTCACAATTACAATTATCACTAAGTATTATCATTAAAGCTTCAAATCGACTATTCTTTTTTTGAAGATCCTGATCATTTTTCCTTGCCTATACCTATACTTATCAAATGGGTAGATCTGGTTGACATGGTTAACATTTTAGAGAGGTAAAATCTATATACCTTTACACAATTATCCACTACTCCTTCCTCTTACAAAGATGGCCATAATTTATAAAGCTTGCTTCGTTACTAGAGAGATTGTAGCTACCAAACAGAAAAGTCTTCTTCTTCTTCCTTATCTCCACACTGGGTGAAGTAGAATGCGTCTGCCTTTGTCATTAAGACTGGGAGCACTACTCAGTGGCAGGCCGACTTAGCTCTAAAATAAATGGCCGCCTCTGACATGAGGAACAGACACCGTGTGCAGCCGCTCCTAACATGGAGTACAAACGCTGCTCATCCTGTATCCCTGGATTAGGAGCCCTAACAGGGTACTATCAGCCGGGCCAGCTGAACCCAGGTTTTTAGTGAGCTTGTTACTGCTCCCCCTCCTCCTTTTTCATCCGGGCTTGGGACCGGCAAGTGCTGCTTACAAATAACTTCTTGTTGTGAAGAATCAAGCGGACTTCTTTCTCTCTATCTCACATATACGTATCATTTATATATTCACATTTATTTATTCATATATTTACCATTGTTGAGAAAATCGAGCAATTCATTTCGCATACTTTAAATGAATAACGCTTATTTTGGATCAAATGTTTATTACAATTTCCAATATTTCGATGAAGATAGGCGAACTGCCTCATCGAAACATTGGAAATTGTAATAATTGAATTGATCCAAAATAAGCGTTATTCATTCAAAATATTTATCATTGAATAATCTTAATTATTCATATATTCATATTCATTTTATATTTAACCTTATATAATTATATATGTACGATGTAATAAATTAGTTTCAATCTTAATCTCTCAACTTAAGTTTTATTTCTCAAACAAAATTTAAAATACAATGTAAAGTCTATTTGAAATATTTAAAACCAATATTGAATTTAAAATGAATGAACTCAGAATAATATTTAAATTTATTACTCGTAAAAAGAACATATCCATCTTATATACCTACACATCCAAAGATAAAATCTAGGGAAAATGAATTTTTGAGTAAACACCTAACAGGATATTTCGGTAAAATTGAGATCCCGGTAAAAGAAGTTAGAAGTGTGGCTTCTAGAGATCATTCTATGAAATAGATATCAATATTAAATATATTTTTGTAATTTCCCTTATAGGCCGGATTTGTCTCTTGGTCTGTGAGAAACAATATGATGGAACGACAGATACTTTACATTCTGGATCAACTTAGGTGGAGCCTCGTAATAATTCATGTATAATTGACAAATGATTTGGGGAATATTGTAACGTGGCAAATAAGTCATGGTAGTTATTCAGAAATGTAATCAACGATATCAGTACAAATAGGCGGTAATAAACGGTTATCAGTCAGTGAACCTTAGAAGCTATAGAACTTTTATAATGAGTTTTAAAACAATTGAATCAAAATCTGTTATATTTTTCTACATATAATCTCCTCTTATTCTGAGAATTAATTGACATCAAAATTTTAAATTTTCAATATCGCAATATAGCGGGTGTTGTTTATATTTCAATCGATTTCTGACCTTGAAATGATAAAAATGTTATCGTCGAAAGAAAATTCTAAAATAATTTCCTGAGATATTATAGGATTTTATATTATATAAACTTTGTTAATCCCCCATAGAGATCGTGTGAGAGTTTAGCATCTCACTGAAGGTCGAATAAGCAACCTAACACCTACTTGTAAACACAGAGGTGAGAAACAGCGAAAACATGTCGGCGCTCTCGCTAGGTATTTCATGTGAGCTGCTGTCTATTGGAATATTCAACTGTATAGCTATTGTTTGACATCGACAGGGCCTCTGGTGAATATATATAGCACCCTGTTATAAACTAGATGTATATGCTTCAACATTTTATAGCACAGTTTGGGTTCAATAATGGCGAGTTATTTCACACGCGGAGTTAACCTTCGCCGAGAGTAAATAAAAGCATCTCCTATATATACGTAAATTATATAATTTAAAGTATTCAATATTTAAAGAAAAATCAGTTTTTATCAATGAACATACTGAATCCTAGACTGTTAGTTAGGTGTGAGGGGTGTTAGATAGAACCGGAGACAATCTGCGATGAAGATATAACGGCAAAGATGGTCAGCATCTCAAGATACAGACGTGAAGTGGCCGCAGTGACAGCATCGATTGACGGAGATGGCAGAAAGACGCCTGTTGAAGGTTGTTTTTATCACGCCAGCTTACAAGTGTGTCGTCAAGATGAACTGGCTTTCTCACAAACAATAGAGAAATAAACAAGGACTGTCGGGATGGGTGTCTATTCAACCTATACTACACAGCCGCTGTCACAATCTAACGTTGGGCTGTAATCCACGACACCAGCGTAGGCGGGCCACACAAATGGCTTTGGACACTCGTGCTGCCAGACTTCAGCCTTTTTGTGTCAGGGAATTACATAACTTTCTCACCTTTTGAATGCTCAAATGTTTTCCTGCGAGTTTATGAAAACGTTAAATCTCTCGCTAACCTCCCAGAGAGGTAGAAATGACATTTCCCGAAACAACAAACAATGTTATGTAAGGCCCCAGATAAGATAGACGAGGTACAGCGGGATGAAGACTCACCTCACTCTTCCATCTTCAAGGCTAGCGGGTCAACAACTCGACAGCGCTGCCGTCTGGCGGCGCCTGCCTGCTCGATACAAACTTATTTTTGGGCAGCGACGCAACAAACAGCGTGTTGACTGCCGCGGGGATCTCAGTGGGAGGGGGTGGTTGTGGTGGTCATATTGGACACCACACATAGCCACAAGCAATAAATCACTAAATCAAATAAATCACTAAATCAAATAAATCACTAAATCACATAGCCACAAGCAAAGGTTACTGGTAGTTCAGGGGGTTTATGTAGTATCTTGTTTATGTTCCCATCGTTAAGTTTTAAATGCACTCATTAAGAGAGTTAAATGGGAGATTTTATATATAATTATAAACTCTCTTACGATATTATTATTTAATCTAATATATAATATTAATTGTGTAATGGAGCCGCTTACTATAATAACACTTAGAATTTATTTATTTTTAGAAATTTATGTATAAATAAAATTCAGGTTTCATCATTTGTTTCACAATATCGGAATATTATATCTTTATATATTTTTACAAAACATGTTTATGCACTACGTGACAGGGAATTTGTAAAACCCATAATGAGTGGGAGGAAGAAAGGTATGAACATCTGCATGAAGAGAGTACCAGTCACGGACAATAATTAATCTTGATCAGAACAGAATACACCTATACACTGAGAGACATCGCCGTCAACTCAATATGTTGTGGGACCACCGCCGACAGCTATGTAACATGTGCTGGTACTGTCTCAATGAGGATGGTGTCCTGAGAAATGGCTGTCCATCCCCTGTCAACCATGAGCCTCAGTTCATCTCCTGAACTCGGCTGTGGCAGCGTACGCAAACGACGTCTAATTAGATTCCAAACGTGTTCTATAGGTGTGAGATCAGGAGAGACTGGTGGCCATGGAAGCCTCGAGGTTTCATACAGGACATGTTGGCTGATTCATGCTGTGTGAGGTCGGGCGTTATCCTGCTGGAAAATGGTATTTGGTACCTGCTGAAGGAAGGGTAACGTCACCGGTCACAGCACATGATCCATGTATCGTTGGGCCGTTATAGTGCCCTCAATACGAATCAGAAGTGATCTACTATCATAGTCAATGGCTTCCCAAACCATAATTTCACGTTGTCGAGATGCGGTCGGATAGGGCCTGTCACCAAGATGACGATAAACTCTTACTCGGTAACTGTACTCGCTAAAACAGAAGTGAGATTCATCTGAGAACACAACCCTGAGCCATTCTGCTGTCCATGTGGCTCTCAACAAAATTGCAAACGGAAAAATGTCGGTGCTATTGTGTCATCGGCAGCCTTCTTAACGGGCGTCATGAGTGTAGGCCGCTGGCGACCAATTTGCCTATAATGGTTCTGGTCGATATGTGAGAATCTATAGTGTCCTGCACATCCTGTAAAATGGCGACAGAAGTGAACAGTGGGGCCGCCAATTGGGGAGGCGGATACGTCGGTCCACGTGTAATGACGTCACTCTGGCCGCACCAGCACTCCTTAAAACGTGCCACATTTCTTTGTTCCAACCATTTTGCCATTGCTGGTGCACCGTGGACGCGTCAGGTTCCCGTCCGTAAAGATTTGAACTTTGGACAACTGGCACTTGGAGTCCAATCACTTCTCGTCAAATCGTCTGCTGAGACTACCTCGGCTGGTTATGCAAAGGAATTCAATTCGAAAGTAATATTCCCTTGTATCATATTATTTGAGAAAAACAAATCCATCTAGGGAAAGTTATTTTACAAAATATCATTCAATACACTCAATATTTCGGGCCTTAGAGCCTCTTTACAGGAGAAAGATTAATTGTAACGCCACCTCATGATAATAATAAAAGTCTATATATATATGGTAATTTAATCCAACAACCCCATATTGTATATAACTTATAACAAGATTTTAATGTTGTATAATAGAAACACATTTAAATGATTATACGCATTATTGACATGTGTCATTACATCATCATATGTAATGTACTTTGTACAAACTGAGGATAAATAAATAAAACTCTGTAATAGATTAAGAGTTGAGCTAACGCAGAGATCGAGCATATAGCAGTCCCAAAACAACAAGGTCTAAATAAGGAAACTGCCACGGCGCCAGTGTACAATTGCACCAGACGATCCAGGCCCCTCTCGCGTGTGCTGTAATGCAATACTCCCCTTTCTCGGGAAAGATATATAAAAGGCCCCCCCGTCTTTAGCCAAAAATACAGTCACTTGACAGTCAGTTCACCCTTAGCGCGAGCTCTCGTCGGTTGTACTCCAGGTCCACCTCATCCACCATGTAGACCAGTGAGAACTTTTCTATCTCCATCTTTCGCTCCTAGCTCAACTTTTATCTGTTCACGGAACTTTCTTAGTGAAACTGTGTCTTCGTTTTTTGTGTGGACATTCCCAAGCTTTCCACTCTGCCTCGACCACGACTGCCTGTACTCTGTGAGAACTTTTAAGGGTCTTACAAGGTGCAGAGAGGTACTGGAAAACTCCCCATCCTGACTGTTCCTCTCGGTCAACACAGTATGGCGAGAGTTGACAGGGACTCACACCATAGTTTGAGTCGACTGGATACCTCATCACATTTTTAGTCGACAAGATTTTACAAGAGTCAACAGTAACTCAACTCATTACAGATTTAGTCGACAGGATTCTACAAGAGGATACCAGACCGCATCACATTTCTAGCCGACAGGATGACCAAAACGAAGAATGATACAACGAAGAAGGTAAGAAGCCTGTTCAGATAGAAGCGAGAAAGAGCGAAGATGGAGGAACAAACCGGCCATTCCAACGAAACGACCAAGCAATCTCTTCCCAAACAAAATATATATTTACGGAAGACACGACGCCCCAAGGGACCTCCGCAGATCCGCCAACACAGATCGCCAATGCCAGGAGCAAGCTGTCTGACCACCCCAACGACACAGTAGAAATTCCCGCAAGTCATGGAAACCGAGGAGCAGAATGACGAAAACCCGGTGAGAAGTTCTACACCTTCGACCTGACATCGTCGAGACAATGATCAAAGCGACAAGCTGCAAATCAACTTCACAGAAGCTACAAGCTTCTACAAGTCCAACATGGAGCGACTTCCACGTCAGCAGGAAAACAACCAAAGACCAAGTCTCCTGACTGAACTATCTTCAAAACTGTAAGTTTTAAAATCTTACATAACTTTATCCTCAAGTTCAAAACTTGATTCCCCATAAATTTTGTATTTATATTTTCACTTTAAGCATTTTAAAATCAATTTTTACCTCTTTATATCATTTTTTAAAACTTCACACTATCATTTATCAAATTTACTTTAATCTTTAATCAGATTATAAATATCAAGTTATTACTCTCAATTTTACTTTAAAAAAAAAACGCCCATCACGCATTTTTACCAATTTACTAATTTTACATGTCTTTCCAAATTTACCTATAACGGCATTATCCAAACATACAACTTTAAAAAAAAATCATTTTTATTTATATAAAAAAACACTCATGATATCATAATTCTAAACTTATTTTTGTTTTTCTTATTAGTTATATTTATATTAAAACACCCATTTCTTAATCAAATACTTAAAAATTTTCAAAAATTGTCATATTCACCATTTTGTGTAAACGCCCCAATTCAAACTATTCTCGTCACTATCACGACATTGCCCTTTTAAAAGAATCATTTTTACTACCATATTCAACGATCAAAAAAAAAATCAATTTTTTAAATATAAATTAACATAGGTGGAACGTTTTATTTTTAATTGCAAAAATCGAAAGATACAATATCTTCAAAATCACCACTAGGAAAAACAACTATCTTTCCCAAAAAAGTTAAAAATAAATATCCCGTCAACTACCACGCCAGTAGCTAAATTAGGTCACCGCCCGCCAAACTTATTAACAACGTTTTATTCTAACATAAATACACTCCCTCGTCTCTACTTTTTACATGCATAATTAAGCATCAAATCATCTCTCTCAACAAACGTTACAACACCCTCACATCACTATCTCCAATTGGCAACAATTTTTAGTGCGCCACTTAACAAAAAAATCCAATTTCGAGACACACAAGCTCTATAACGTCGCCCCACTAAACACTAAAAACAAAATTTCGCACTTCACGTGCCACATCCACTAACAATATAAATATATTCTCGATGTGTTTCATACAACAACCACCCATGACTTTAGTAAATTTGTTATTTATGGTGAAACAGGTTAGATTTTATACCAAACTATGACTTCACGTGACACCTTTTCATTCAATTCACTTCACAAGTGTCACAACGCAACACCACAAAACTTTTTCACTTTTCAGGCCAAAGACGCCTTCATGCCTGTGACACATCTCAACTCAAAGCGTTTCCACGTCGAAAGTCTCACTTTCACCACACATCTAAACCTGACATCACTGAATAACATTTTTATTAAGTTCGCCACAACGTCGAAACACAGACACGAACATCGAGAAAACACATCTTTCAATTATAACAGTAATATGCCAAACTCAACAAAAGAAGAGAGAGAAAATCAGTTTCAAGTAAACGACAAAAATAACAAACACCCCGCATGTGTGACCCCCCAGTAAAAGAATCCCCGAATATATTTCAGTTACATATCCCGGTCCTCCTCCCTCCCCTCACAAAGCTATCAATTTGACCGCCATGATCAGGATCGCCATTTTTTTTAAACAAATGTTTCAAACTAACCATTTAGGTTTTCTTACAAATCTCACCAACGCCTTAATCACAACACAACATATATTAAACATTTTACATGTTAATTGATATCACCAATTAAAACAATTTGGTTAAGTCTTATATAGACTTTATGACGCAAAAGAGAAGTCATTCTCTACATATCACCATTGTGGACAAACGAAAAGATCATTTCACATATCCCCGCTTCAGAGAGTCAAAAACATCGATGTTTACCAATGGGATATGATCTAGTTACACACCACAGTTGTAACTTTTCTTCAAAAGAGACAATTTTTGTTCAATTTTCCACTACTTAACATTTATCTAATCATTAATAATCTTTAATTATATTCTAATTTGTATAAAATCTTGAATATTATTTTTTATTTTTTACTTTTCAATTATATAATCAATTTTTAGTCCAACATTATTTAAACAAAAAAAAAACTTTAATCAAATTTACTTTTATTTTTCATGATATTATTTTAGTATTGCAAAACTTTTAATTGTTTCAAAAATCATTTTTTTAATTCTTAATTATTATATCTTCTATTTATTACATATTTGATTTTGTCCACTTACACTTTTTTTTTACCCGCAATCATATTTCTATCTTTTTATTCACTATATTTTATATTTGTTTAAATACCTTTTTTATATGACAATGTTTTATCATCAACTATCGGGTATCTACAACAATCGTTTTCAACAATCTTATTCTTTAACCAATTCCCTATACTTTTTCATCACTATCTATTTCAGCCATTGCTTCAAACCATTGTAGAAAAACGGCAGTACTGCTTGACAATTTTTTTTATTTCGTAATTTCAATAAATTCTTTGAACACAGTTCCCCAGATTTAAAAATCCCAACTTCTGGCCTGAACACGCTTCAAGAGTTTATTTCAATCATCCGTAGAGCACATCACCAACGCATGCACAAATCGTTCACTTTTTTCAACTTTCAACTTTTTTTTTTCAGCTCTAGCGGACCACAATCAACCTTTGATTTTGAGTCAAGTCAGATCACCTACTGTCGCTACAATTTTACTTATCGCATGGCTCTACCACCCCTTTCAATCATATTGATAAGCAATTTTTCTTTAACAACTTTTAACCCAATAACCCTACAATTGTGACAAAACACTGTAACCCTTTAATAAGATCGCAAGTGAAACATTGCCAAGGAAGACCTTCAAGTCTATATCCTCGCTTTGCACCTGGATCTAAGTATTTGGTTTACATGTGCACTCCTAATAATTGCATATTCTTTAACTACTAACCCTTTCCAACGCACGCCAATATTCTCTTAGAATGTGAATTTTTAAGTCATCATTTTATTTTAATCATCATTTTTTTAAAATCAAACAAAAATGTCATTTTTATTTCACTTTTATATATCCAAATAAATCATCTTGTTATATCCATTTTTAACCCTCACAGTTTAAATTAATTAAAAGAAATTTTAATTACTTACCGGTGTTAGAGAGGCTTTACCCGCTTAAACCCGGATAAACCCTCTCACTCCCGGGGCCCATCTATGGTAATTTAAGCCAACAACCCCATATTGTATATAACTTTTAACAAGATTTTAATGTTGTATAATAGAAACACATTTAAATGATTATACGCATTATTGACATGTGTCATTACATCATCATATGTAATGTACTTTGTACAAACTGAGGATAAATAAATAAAACTCTGTAATAGATTAAGAGTTGAGCTAACGCAGAGATCGAGCATATAGCAGTCCCAAAACAACAAGGTCTAAATAAGGAAACTGCCACGGCGCCAGTGTACAATTTCACCAGACGATCCAGGCCCCTCTCGCGTGTGCTGTAATGCAATACTCCCCTTTCTCGGGAAAGATATATAAAAGGCCCCCCGTCTTTAGCCAAAAATACAGTCACTTGACAGTCAGTTCACCCTTAGCGCGAGCTCTCGTCGGTTGTACTCCAGGTCCACCTCATCCACCATGTAGATCAGTGAGAACTTTTCTATCTCCATCTTTCGCTCCTAGCTCAACTTTTATCTGTTCACGGAACTTTCTAAGTGCAACTGTGTCTTCGTTTTTTTTGTGTGGACATTCCCAAGCTTTCCACTCTGCCTCGACCACGACTGCCTGTACTCTGTGAGAACTTTTAAAGGTCTTACAAGGTGCAGAGAGGTACTTGAAAACTCCACATCCTGACTGTTCCTCTCGGTCAACACAGTATAGCGAGAGTTGACAGGGACTCACATCATAGTTTAAGTCGACTTGATACCTCATCACATTTTTAGTCGACAAGATTCTACAAGAGTCAACAGTAACTCAACTCACATTACATATACATATATCCAAATGCAAGATTTACATAACTGAGATTAGACAGAGATAAAAATATAAAGATTTACAAATGAGACAAAAATATTATAATGCAAAAGAGTAATTTCACACAAAGGTAGAATTATTAATAAATATATTTAGGCTAAAATAACGGTACCGTTGCCATATATTCAACTGCCCCTCACCAACTAATCAAAACAAAGATGAATAAAACAAAAACTAAAAAATCGACAGATATGACAACTTTCAAATAAAAATCTATATGCTACAAATTAGGTTCAATTTATAGGAAACTAGACGAATGACTCGGCTTCGCCCGAGAATTCGCCCGAGTGTAATTTCCTTCATACTGAAAGTACATCAATAATAAATAGTAGAAGTGCAATAGAATAGCAATACAGAAGTAACACATAAACCACAGGCAAAAAGTGTGTGTGATGTCAAAAATTGTATTATATTAGTGTTTAGGTATCTGATTTAATTATTCTTTTGCAATCCATTTAGTTGTTTCTAAATCAATATATAAAATGCAATATAACGCGGCTGATGATTGTAAAACGAAAATTGAAATTATACCGCGAATGTTTCCTTTATAAAAATCGAAATCTATTTTCAAAGAGAAATAGCGACATTTCTAACTTTGAGGATGAGGTATGGAAAGATGAAACATGAAGAGTAATGGCGAACGGAAAAATAAAAAGTGTCCAGGGGCGGGAATCGAACCCACACCCTTCTGCTTACCGGGCAGGTGCCTTGTCCACTCGGCTACCCTGGACGTATTTTTCCGTTCGTAACTAATACTTGAAGTAACATTTAAAATGCAATATAACGCGGCTGATGATTGTAAAACGAAAATTGAAATTATACCGCGAATGTTTCCTTTATAAAAATCGAAATCTATTTTCAAAAAGAAATAGCGTCATTTCTAACTTTGAGGATGAGGTATGGAAAGATGAAAGATGAAGAGTAATGGCGAACGGAAAAATAAAAAGTGTCCAGGGGCGGGAATCGAACCCACATCCTTCTGCTTACCGGGCAGGTGCCTTGTCCACTCGGCTACCCTGGACGTATTTTTCCGTTCGTAACTAATACTTGAAGTAACATTTAAAATGCAATATAACGCGGCTGATGATTGTAAAACGAAAATTGAAATTATACCGCGAATGTTTCCTTTATAAAAATCGAAATCTATTTTCAAAGAGAAATAGCGACATTTCTAACTTTGAGGATGAGGTATGGAAAGATGAAACATGAAGAGTAATGGCGAACCCTGGACACTTTTTATTTTTCCGTTCGCCATTACTCTTCATGTTTCATCTTTCCATACCTCATCCTCAAAGTTAGAAATGTCGCTATTTCTCTTTGAAAATAGATTTCGATTTTTATAAAGGAAACATTCGCGGTATAATTTCAATTTTCGTTTTACAATCATCAGCCGCGTTATATTGCATTTTAAATGTTACTTCAAGTATTAGTTACGAACGGAAAAATACGTCCAGGGTAGCCGAGTGGACAAGGCACCTGCCCGGTAAGCAGAAGGGTGTGGGTTCGATTCCCGCCCCTGGACACTTTTTATTTTTCCGTTCGCCATTACTCTTCATGTTTCATCTTTCCATACCTCATCCTCAAAGTTAGAAATGTCGCTATTTCTCTTTGAAAATAGATTTCGATTTTTATAAAGGAAACATTCGCGGTATAATTTCAATTTTCGTTTTAAATCAATATAGTTTAAATAGATGGCAGCTTTTCCACCCAACCCCCGAGGTACCCGCCCCAGCGCATTAACCCTTGAAATTGTCTGAGTTGAGTGAGTGACCGCGATGGATCTTGACTGCGGTGCCCATCTTCTCAGTAAGAATAAGAAAAAAAGGTTTATAAAAATCTAATCCAAAATCCTGGCATGTAAATATTTTTCTGTAAAAAAATAAAAGAGCACATGGAAATTAGGCAAACATATGTGTTTGCTAATGACTGAGACTGCATTTTAAACGATTTTTTTTGAAGAGATAAAAAAAACAAAGGCCAGAACAAAAATTAATAAAAATAAGAAAGCCATTATTTACATACAGTAACGCTAATTTTGTAAAGTTTTTTTTAATTGCATTGTGTGCACTTACCGTAACTTAGCAATATGAATTTCTCTATCAATACTCAATACATTTTTTAAAAAAAGTAACACTCGTATAAAAGGATATTTCAAAAAAAGTACGCAAGCAACTTGGAAAAAAAAAATGCAGAACGCTCATTGGTCGCTCAATTGGCATGGTGTTACTTCGCCTCGTATTTACTCCGCGTAAAAAAAAATATTCAAAGGGCAAAAAAATAAATAGCCAAAAATACTTTTCAAAATGTAGCCGATATTTTCCTCAGGTTTACAAAAAGCGACATTCAAAATTTGGTACCAATTGGTTGAGTAGTTTTTGAGTTTATCGCGAAACAGACAACAGACATTGACTTTTATATATAAGAAGATATCTGTCATAAATATGAGGTAGTTTAATGTATCTATATATATATTGCTAGTTTGATGGCTTTTGGTTATAAGAGCTTCCAGAATTAAACGTTGTTGTTTGAGCTATTGATATTGGAGTAATGGATGGTGGGTTCAGATAGGTTAAAAAAAGTGACCGTTGTCACTGATGTGCTGATATATATACATATGGTAATTTAAACCAACAACCCCATATTGTATATAACTTATAACAAGATTTTAATGTTGTATAATAGAAACACATCTGTAAATAATTATACGCATGATTGACATGTGTCATTACATCATCATATGTAATGTACTTTGTACAAAGTGAGAATAAATAAATAAAACTCTGTAATAGATTAAGAGTTGAGCTAAAGAGATAGAAGTCAAAAACGTCTAAATTCGAGATAGATGGAAGTCCCAAAACAAAATCTAAAGATAGATTGGAAACTGTCAGGACGGCGCCAGTTTAGAATTTCGCCAGACGATTCACGCTCTACACATCTGGTGAAATGCAATACTCCCTTTCTCAGAAAAGGTATATAAAGCCTCCGTCCTAGCCAAAAATACAGTCACTTCACCATCTACGTGAGCCCTCGTCGATTGTACCCCAGGTCCACCTCATCCACCATGTAGACCTATAAGAACTCTTGCATCTCCATCTTTCGCTATTAGCTCAACTTTTATCTGTTCACGGAACTTTCTTAGTGCAAGTGTGTCTTCGTTTTTTGTGTGGACATTCCCAAGCTTTCCACTCTGCCTCGACCACGACTGCCTGTACTATGTGAGTACTTTTAAAGGTCTTACAAGGTGCAGAGAGGTACTGGAAAACTCCCCGTCCTGAATGTTCCTCTCGGTTAACACAGTATAGCGAGAGTCGACAGGGAACACACCACAGTTTAAGTCGACTGGATACCTCACCACAATTATAGTCGACAGGATTCTACAAGAGTCAACAGGATCTCATCACATACACACACTCAAACTGGATTGCACTCGACACTTCTTTATTGGTTCTTCATTTCCTCGCCGTGCCCGCTTCTCCGCCTCCTCGCCGTGCTCGATTCTCCGCCTCCTCGATGTGCCCGCTTCTCCGCCTCCTCGCCGTGCTCGATTCTCCGCCTCCTCGATGTGCCCGCTTCTCCGCCTCCTCGCCGTGCTCGCTTCTCCGCCTCCTCGTCGTGCCCGCTTCTCCGCCTCCTCGTCGTGCTCGCTTCTCCGCCTCCTCGCCGTGCTCGATTATCCTCCTCCTCGCCGTGCTCGATTATCCTCCTCCTCGCCGTGCTCGATTCTCCGCCTCCTCGCCGTGCCCGCTTCTCCGCCTCCTCGTCGTGCCCGCTTCTCCGCCTCCTCGTCGTGCCCGCTTCTCCGCCTCCTCGCCGTGCTCGATTCTACGCCTCCTCGCCGTGCTCGATTCTACGCCTCTTCGATGTGCTCGATTCTCCGCCTCTTCGATGTGCCCGCTTCTCCGCCTCCTCGCCGTGCTCGATTCTCAGCCTCCTCGCCGTGCTCGATTCTCCGCCTCCTCGCCGTGCTCGATTCTCCGCCCCCTCGCCGTGCTCGATTCTCCGCCTCTTCGCCGTGCTCGATTCTCCGCCTCCTCGATGTGCCCGCTTCTCCGCCTCCTCGCTGTGCTCGATTCTCCGCCTCCTCGCCGTACTCGATTCTCCGCCTCCTCGCCGTGCTCGATTTTCCGCCTCCTCGATGTGCTCGATTCTCCGCCTCCTCGATGTGCTCGATTCTCCGCCTACTCGCCGTGCTCGATTCTCCGCCTCCTCGCCGTGCTCGATTCTCCGCCTCCTCGCCGTGCTCGATTTTCCTCCTCCTCGATGTGCTCGATTCTCCGCCTACTCGCCGTGCTCGATTCTCCGCCTCCTCGATGTGCTCGATTCTCCGCCTCCTCGATGTGCTCGATTCTCCGCCTCCTCGCCGCGCTCGTTGCTCCGTCTCCTTCTCGACAACCGCCCTGTAACAGAGCTACCTCCCGCCAGGATTGTTCTCCATTGTATCATGTCAGAAACTGATTCTGGATTGCTAATTCCTTTGCACCTTTTTTTAAATGTTCCATTGTTGATATGGCTTTTCAGATAGCCAGCTCACGAGGTCAACAATGGAAACTATTTCTTAGTTACTGTTTTATGACCTAGCATCTTTATGACACCTACTTGAACTTGGAAATCAGCATCAATACAGTCCAATAATCCCCTAATGCGTCAGAAAATGTTTGACATGGGGAAATAGTCCTCTATTAATCACACACTTTCCAGACAATATTGGTTCAATTAGCGATGCGCATGGTGAGAGGTTTCATCAAGATACAAGGTGTGTCCAATAAATAATGAGACTGGTCAAAAATAAAGAAAAAATAGAATGATTAAAAAAGATTTATTAGTATTTTTCAAAATAGTCTCCTTCTGCATCTATACATAATTTCCATCTATTCTTCCATGATTTGAAACATTTAGAAAAGGCATCTTTCGGGATGTTCTTCAAGACCTTTTTCGAATCCGCTATGATGGACTCTATAGTGTCAAATATCCTTTCTTTTAGATCCATTTTGAGTTTTGGAAAGAGAAAAAAAATCATTTGGAGCTAGGTCTGGGGAATAGGGAGGTTTTTGAAGTATTTGGATGCCGTGTTTAGCCAAATAAGTCAGTACAGATGTAGCGGTGTGTGGTGGTGCATTGTCATGATGGATAATCCAATTTTTGGAGCTCCACATTTCACTTCTTTTCAGACGAACTGATTCACCTACAAGTCTCATAATGTTTAAATAAGACTCCTTATTGATTGTTGGATCTTCCTCTAGATATTTATAATGCACAATTCCCTTTATGTCAAAGAACGTGACCAATAAGACTTTGTTTTTTGACTTGCAAAGTCGGGATTTCTTCGTTCTAGGTTCATCTTTTCCTTTCCACTCCATGGATTGGCGTTTTGTTTCCGGGTCATACCCGTAAACCCATGTCTCGTCTCCAGTTATTACTTTTTCCTTCCAATTAGGGTTTTCTTCCACCATTTCAAGCATTTTTTGGCAACTTCAACGCGATTCTCCTTTTGTTGGATTGTAAGCATTTTAGAGACAAATCTTTTGAAGGTGTCTTCTATAACTGCAAGTCTTCTTCAATTATCGATCCAACTAATGATTTTGATATCCCTGTTTCTTCCTCAATGTCCCGTTACCTTATTCGTGGATTTTCTTTTATCAAATTTGAAATTTGGCTCACCTTTTCAGGGTTCCTGTGCAGAATTGGACGTCCAACACGCTTCTCATCTTTCACCGATTCCATTCCATTTTTAAATCGTGAAAACCATCTAAATGTGGTGGGCTTATTTACATTTTCATTTCCAAATGCTAATTTCAACATATCTAAAGTTTCTGAAGCCGATTTCCCAATTTTGTAGCAAAATTTAATACAAATTCGTTGTTAGAATATTCTATCCATTACAAATTAGAAGTTGTTATGCAAGGCATTCTTTTTACAAGCTTACAATTTATCGACTGCGCGCGCAATCACGTGTTGTGATATACCGCAGTGTAGCTGAAGCTTTCTATTTTTAATATACTTTTTTAAAAATTATCATCATTTCATTTTTTCTTTGTTTTTGACCGGTCTCATTATTTATTGGACACACCTTGTATATCAAGTATGGAGAAGCGGTACCAAGGTAAATGGAGTCCCGGTATGCTTGCTGACTACTGCTGGACACTCAAGAGGGATGTACCACAAACAAAGTATAGAAGAAAATCCACTGTCACTACCTTTGAATAAAATTAATATATTTCGTTCATATAGGCCTATATTAAAAATAATGAAGGCATATCCTGACCAGGAGCACATGTGCTTTTTAAATGGCAGAGCGCGATCTAGTGGAACAGAAATCAACTAAACATTGATTTAATCTGCTCCCTGATATTTGGCCAACCAAATTTCTTGATAAATCAAGAAAAACCATCCACGTACGCGTTTCGCGCTGTTGGCTGTCGTCAGCGTGGATCAGGCTGTACCGCTGCGACCAAAAATATTTTTGATCCCAGAGGCTTCTTGAGAAACCAAGAAATGAATGTTTTGCTCCACGCTGACGAGCGCCAACAGCGCGAAAGGCGTTCGTGGATGGCTTTTCTTGATTTATCAAGAAATTTGGTTGGCAAAATATTAGGGAACAGGTTAAATCAATGTTTAGCTGATTTCTGTTCCACTAGATGGCGCTCTGCCATCTAAAAATCTCATGTGCTCCTGGTCACGATATGCCTTCATTATTTTTAATATCAACACCTGACCCTTTTATTATTTTTTCTATTGTTTTTCATATATAATATAATATTTCCATATACAGGGTAGTTGGCGTTCTACGCGATCCAGTGACCTGGCTCATAAACTTCTATATACACTACTATAAAAAAATGTCTATCCTGACCACATTCGCATGAACTTTTTA
Organism: Cordylochernes scorpioides; assembly: GCA_030710605.1. Classification (NCBI taxonomy): domain Eukaryota; kingdom Metazoa; phylum Arthropoda; class Arachnida; order Pseudoscorpiones; family Chernetidae; genus Cordylochernes; species Cordylochernes scorpioides. The sequence continues at coordinate 118,094,393 of CP092864.1, forward strand.
TATGGCAAAGCACCATCTAGTGAAACAGAAATCAACTAAAAGTTGATTCAACCTGTTCCCTGATATTTTGCTAACCCATTTTCTTTACCTATCAAGAAAAACCAACCACGAACGCGTTTCGGGCTGTTGGCCCTCGTCAGCGTCTAAAAGGTTCATGCGAACATGGTCAGGATATGCCTCTTTTTTTCATCTTAATAACAATACCTGACATTTATTATGATTTTATTGTTTATCATTTTTTTCATATATTCCTACTTATGCCCTAAAATGAAGAATCATTAAATGACAAAGAATATCAAAGCAATTTTTATTGAACAAATAGCATAAAATGGTGTACAGCGCCGTGCGATATCTTATATACGAAAATATCAATATTGTTTGTTGTCCCCATGATTGGACATAGCTGATACGACAAGGATCGGCTTTGTAAAATAAAGTTTTGCATTTGTGCTTGGGATATGTCATTTCAGGCTGCTTGCACACCTTGCCTGCAGTTGATCTGGAGTTCCCACGTGAGGTGCATTCTCATTTGTTGAACGCCCATCTCAGACATATCGAGAGACTGTCTAGTCATCCCATTGGGCAAATTGTTTATCGTTGCGTGTTACGTTTTGTTCTTGTTGTCCAATATTAATTTGGTAGAAGACAAACCAAAAAGGTAAGCATCAGACTCCGAAACTACAGAGAGGTATTGCGACTACTGTAATGTGTGTTGGCAATGCATATTAGATTGTGCAGGAATAAAACACCCCAAAATAACGCTAAATCACAAACAGGTATAGATATTCATGCTGCACATGTTCGCTCGTTGCGTTGAATCCAAAAACAGCATTATAGTGTTAAAATAAATGTTCGATATTTCATCATTTCAACCGTATACCCATGTGGTTTGTAGTCAAAGGTATTCGCGACAAGGTTTGCCTTTCAAAGATATAGATATAAAAGAGAAGTCGAATGATACGTACAGACATAGATACCAACACCAGACCTTTTTTTTATAGATTGGTGTGTGATAATCCTTTGTTGTTGCGATAAGTTTTCTTAAAATTAATGTACGCGCCATCATTGTCACGCAGAAAACATGTATGTTCTTTCGTTCAACGATGCAATTGTTATACTGTCGGGAACTCCCACCGTTTTGCATATTCCTATTAGTGTAATGTAAATAATAATAATGATTACAAAGTACATTCAAATAAAGGTAGATATAATTTGTTAATATTATTAACAAAATTTTAGAATATCGTCATGAAAAATGATCTTTATACTCATGTTAGAATTAATTTATTTTTCAAAATTAACATTTTAATCCACAGTTTAAAACATGAAGTCTAATGGTCGAATGTAGATTACCAGGTTCATAGAATTTCTGATACAAAAGATTTCTACCTTCCTAGTGAAGGTCGTCTGGTGCTTAAAAAAACCTTATAGTCACTTAAAACTTGTCAGTGAATAAGATAACTAGATTTTTGTATTCACACATCTTAATTTCGAGATATATATTTTAGATGATAATACTTTAATTAATTTATTTTCTTGTGTTAAAATTATGAATTTTCATCCATCATATACGGAAAGGAAATATCCATCGTGTTACAAAGTGAAAGGTACACACAGGCCGCTGGTATATTCAAAGAAGCACTGTTGCGACATTTACAAATTTGGCAAATTCTGCCTTTGTGGCCGCAGTGGCGCAAGTTCAATTGAATCCGGTGACGTCAGACCGAGATTTACCGCCTCGCCACTTAATCACGGCCGCTGCAGTCTAAACATTCCCGGGATGGCGACATCTCTCTCTCTCTCATATATACACTGTCACCCTTCATATACACACTGTCACCCTTCATATGTATATGGTAATTTAAACCAAGAACCTCATATTGTATATAATATAACAAGATTTTCATTTTGTATAATAAACAATTCTGTAAAAAGTATACGCATGATAGACATGTGTCATTACATCACCATATGTAATGTACTTTGTACGAACTGAAGATAAATAAATAAAACTCTGTAATAGATTAAGAGTTGAGCTGAAGCAAGAGATTGAGATAGAAGTCCAACAACGTCTAAAAGAAGTAGAAGATGACAAAGCGTTGCCAGAGTACAATGACATCTTCCGATCCACGCCCTTATAGCATCCGCTGAAACCCAATACTTCCTTTCGGCAAAGACATATAAGCCTCCAACAGGGTCAGAAATAGATAGTCACTTCACCATCAGCGGGAGCCCTTGTCGGTTGTGTCCAAAGTCCACCTCATCGACCATGTAGAACAGTAAGAACTCTTCTATCTCCATTTTTCGCTGCTTAGCTCGACTCCTATCTGTTCACGGAAATTTCCTAGTACAACTGTGTCACTTCGTTTTTGTGTGAACATTCCCAAGTCTTCCACTCTGCCTCGACCACGACTTTCTGTACTCTGTGAGAACTGTTAAAGGTCTTCCAAGGTGCAGAGAGGTACTGGAAAACTCTCCACGCCCTGACTGTCCCTCTCGGTTACCACAGTAAAGCGAGAGACCCTCAGGAAATCACAATATAGCGAGGGTTGACAGGATCTCACACACAATATATACACACTGTCACCCTTCATATATACACACTGTCACCCTTCATATATACACATTGTCACCCTTCATATATACACACTGTCACCCTTCATATATACACACTGTCACCCTTCATATATACACACTGTCAACTTCATATATATGTGATATCTTGGGACCTCTGGGACCAGTGTTACCTGATGCTATACGAACCTCGATGTCACCTCTACCGTGCAGTCGTGGTGGAAGGCGACACAGCTGGGCCAAAGGTGAAATAAACAAACAGAGATTCCACTAAGAAGCGGCTGAACGTCAAGAAGGAATGGGACGAGGAGGTGTCTGGCAGGAAAGGATTACCTCTATAGGAGCGGCCTACGCGGACTGGGGACTGAAACAAAGACTGAAACGAAAGACTGACTAACTGAGGCTTGAGGCCTCCTTTTATAGCTTCCCTGGGTCCATCCAGGTCACTGCCCTTTTCTGACGTAAACAGGGGGGAAAGTTACATCATCCAGGAGGGCCACGACCTCGTTAAAATTGGATTGGGCTCGATAGGCCTACTTTCTTATTCTCACTTAGGCCTGATTAGTTTTAGCCTTAATTTTCTCCTGTTATTCTCCATTCCTTTTATCTGTACAGTTGATATACTTTATTAGTCTTACGCGGTACAGATTGATGTTAGTTGATGCTTTCTATTTGCAGTAAATAACAAGTTTTATACAGTCACGTGGTAAAATATGTGGTAGTAGATATCTGGATTATTTACAACAATTCCATGGTCTTATATCATCACATATACACACTGTCACCCTTCATATATACACTGTCATTGTTCATATATACACTGTTACTGTTCACACATATATATATCCTGTCGATTGTCTGACGTGATGATGTTTTTCCAGTCGGATAACCGTAGTGTAGTATGATTGGTTGACCTCCGATTGTTGTGGTAGGTAGGTTGGTTAGATGCAGTCTTGGTGGCCACAATGGTCAGAGTGGTTTCAGGTGTGAATGAGACAGCACAAAAGGACGAGGCATGTTGGATGTTACTTTAGAGAGGGTGGCCAGAGGTCAGCGCCGTTGAGGAGGTCTGATCTATTCTAGAGCCAGAGAAACTGGTAATCCGACTATGATTTTCAGACCGACTGTGTAATCGGACACCTTTCTCCTGTCTGGGCGCCGGCTATCACTCAATATAATTTTATTATTTCCTTTTGTATTACATGATGGCCAAACTGGAGAGTTGGATTGTGTTTACAATTTTAATTGTTTCAATATAGTTATATCACTTATAGGGATATTAATAAAGGCAGATGTTGATCATTATTTTTAGAAGAGGGGGGAACTTGCCTTAAATGAAGATTATTTTTGGCGTTTTGTGTTTGTAAGGATGATATTTTGTTGATTCATTATGAAAACTTCTGGTTGCTATTTGGGGTTGCTTTAAAACGTCGATGTCAAATATATCGGGATTTAAATGAAGGAATAGTTGGGAAGTTTATGAGTTTTGATGTGCATTATGTTGCCATTGGATATTCTTTGCCGCTTATCGTATATGAAGATAAGTGTAGTTGGTAGAACCTAAGGTTATGTGTTTAGTTGTGGTGTGCTATATGTGTATGGCACGGGTAATGCAGTTATCTCGGTGTTCGATGTTGGTTTTGACTCAATAAAAGTATTGTTCACGATGTCTTAGGTTAGAAACGCTCTAATAGATGATACTTGCGACGTGGACACGCTTCAGGGTGAGAAAAATATAAATGTGCCACAGGAAAAATGAAGACTTCTGTTTGGCCTGTTAAAAGTGAAAAAAAGTTTTGTTTAGTCGCTGTGACAGATGCGAGAAAATTGTAATGGAAAGGTGGTACGTGAAGTAGTTGTTTTTATGTCAAAATCTAATTTTATTTTCATCATGAACAACAAGTTTACTGAAGTTATAGGTGGTGGTTGTACAAACAAAGAATGAGATATTTTGAATGTTGGTGATTTGGCGCGTTTAGTGGAGAGAATTTTTGTCGGGGTGGCATAGTGTTTGTTTGCTTGTCGTTGGTTCTTGGGAATAAAATGACAGGGATGACCAATTAGGCACCTTGTGTGGAAATGTGTTTTCATGACATGGCTTGATTGTGTGATGGAGACTTTTTTTATGTACACGGATTATATAGTACGAGTTTTGATGGGAAAGAAGAATTTTAGAAGATTGTGTTAGGTGTGTTGTTTAGAAAGTTATGTTTTTTAACGAAGTATTCAGATCAATTTGGGTGTTGAAATCGTTGAAAGTATCTGGTGTTATGTGTAGGAACGTTCAATTGGGAGGATTGTGGCGGTTCTATGGAGGTGGGTATGGGGTTCGTTCTGGTGATGGAGGTAGGTAAAGGTGAAGGAAATGGAGGAAAATGTGAGTGTGAGGTAATTATACGTTTTGTTTGAAATTCAATAGTTTTTCTTTTTAAAAGTAGCGTTGTTATAATTAGTTGGTTTGTAGAATGGAATGTTTTATAGAAAGAATAAATTGAGAAAAAATAGCCTAACACTGAGTGAGGCGAATTGATATTTATATAATTGTTGTTGGAATGAGGACATGTTGAAAATCTTAAGTGATGGCTGTTTGTGTGGTGACTATGCAGAATAATTCCAGTGGGTAGCAGGCGTACATTTCTAAACACCAAAAACTAGATTACTTTCTTCAAATGAGCATTTTGAGTTATAAAATGATTTTATTTTAAAGATGAAATTTTTAGGGATAAAATTATTATAAAAATACATATATCAAATTAAGTTTTTTTTTTAATATTTTATTTAACTTGCTTCCCTGTCTGTCCGTCCGTCTGTCTGTCTGTCCACAAATCTTGTAATTGATTTTTAATATATTTTTAGAGCACATAGGAATCTGGAATTTGATAAACTTTTCAGAACCCGATGACAATGCAAGTTGACATATTTTCGAACTTCTGGGTTATCAGGGTGGCCGGAAATGGACAAATTTCCAAATTGCCTTTCAAATTTTGTAAATTAATGTTAATATGCTTTCAGATCACATAGAAGTATGAAACTTTTAACACTCATTCAGTCCAATGAACAATGCAAGTGTACAAATTTTCAGACTTTTTGAGTGGTCGGAATGGCCAGGAATGAACATATTTCTATATTTATTTTCAAGTATTATGTTACACCCCTCACAAGGAATTGACCAATCCGCCGCGAGCAGACTTCCATATATTCAAAGCCTAATCCCCAGTGAACTTTTGATTCTAAGTATTGTAAATGTATGACTAAAAATCACTAAATAATTAATAAGTAAAAATTCATTTAAAAAAGCTTTTATTCAAATGCACTAAAAAGAAAAAAGAAAAAATTGTGTCTTCTGTCATTGAGCAATTAGATGTATATGGGTGGAAATAAAAGCGGCGGTGGACGATCATATTTAGAGAAGAGGTAAAATATAGCAAACACTTATAAAAAACAGCTGCTACATAAATCACATTAGGTTTGAAATTCATGATGATGGTCACCCGCCGCTTTTATTTTCACTCAGATACATCTAATTGCTCAATGACAAAAGACACAATATTTTATTTTATTTTTCATTTTTATTTCATTTAAATAAAAGCTTTTTTTTTAAATGCATTTTTACTTATTAATTAATTGCCATCAAAATATATTTATAGTTTTTACGAAATGAAGACTTGATTTTAAATAAAATGAAATGGTTTTATTATTATATGTATTGCGATTTCACCGCCATTCTGTGTTGTGACGACGATCTAAGTTCTATAGAGGGAGTCGCTCACCTCTATTCTTGGTCGGCGGGGTTGAAGGTTCAAAATTGTGGTGTCGCTGTTTATAACACTTTTAAAATATACGACGAAAACAGGAGGGAAAATTATATTTATTATAAATTAAGAAAATAAGTAAAGTATTATTTAATTAATTATATATTTAAATATTTACACTAAAAGAATCGGGGATCAGGGCAAATTCTCGCGTTCGAAAGTTGTTTACAAGTTCTTCTGATCTTGTTCTTCTCATTTCAGCCGCTGCATCCCCGTAGCCCCCTCCGTCGGCCTCCCATTGGCTACTTCGAACTCCTTCTTTTCCAACAATATGCTAACTGGCATATAATGAGCAATATTAGTGATTGAGACAAACTTTGAATTTAGTGAATGGGTATAAAATTGGATTAGGGAAATTTTGATTGAAATATAAGCCGAGAAATGAAAACAAATTGTTATAAATGAAATGTCAAATGGTTATATAATTGCAGGGGCTCTAAAAGTAAAACAAAAAAGTTTACATTTACTTTACATTTAGGTTTAAAGTGAGTGGTACTTATAGTACAAAATTTTGTTGGAGTGTAGTTGGAAAGTTCGTATTGGTTGATGTAGCCCTGGTCATGTCCTGGGTGATGGTTGAAGAAGGCACAGTTGTGAGGGGGGAGAATTTCTGGTCGTCAGGTGAAGTGAGGATGTTTGCGGCGAGCACGCTACACTTGTAATAGCGTGTGAGATGTAAGGTTTGAGGGAATTGAAGGTAGGCTATCTACCTAAGGCTGGAAGCGGTGATGTCTTGGATGTGTTCCGCGAGTTGTGCTACGATATCCGTGGCTGTGGATGGCATGGTGGTGATCTCCGGCGTCGCTCTGTCTCCAGGTTCCATCCTCTTTGTGTTGTCCTCGGTATTATCCTGGCGACTGAATGTGGTGAAGTGTCATTTTAAGCACTGTATCGTTGTTAGGCCGAAGGTGGGAAACGTCTCACCGCGTTTGCGCCACTCCTTGCCTTGGTTTCCATGTCTTGCGAGATCTTCTTCAGCAGGTAATACTGTCGATTGACTATGAAGTGAGCGGTGAGAAGCTGGCCCCTGCGCCATGTAGGAACACTGGCGGTGTGTCAGCCAAGAGTTTTGAACTCTTGGCTCTTCGCTCTGTTGTGTGTGCGCGATTGGGAGCGTTCTTGCCGAACGCGTCATGAAATACTAAGGTGTACACACAGCAGTACCACCTCCCCCCGTCTTCGCGAGGTTCCCTGCGTCAACCTCGTGCCTCAGAGGTCCTTGATTCGTCGGCAGATTCAGGGAGTACTGGATAAGGGCACGAGGGCCAAAGAGGAGGGGGGAGTCCTTTTGGAGCGTAGGACGGGTTTTTCCAAGTCCGAACGAGAGGAGCCCGGACAGCAACCTGGCTAAAAAAATCTCGAAGACGCTGACAAAGGATACAATTACGGGTTATCACACAAAAAGCAATAAACAAGGGCCTACAGTAAAAGTAACTTAAACGCAGAAAAAGGTACACTCAAGAGTACAACACCAACAACAAAAAGGGGGTAAATAATTTTTTTAAAACACGATTTGTTAAATAAAATAAAAACAGTACTTATCTTTTATTTGCAGCGTTGATATGGAGCGGACCGGGGTTTCACAGGTATGCGAGGAGATCACCAGACAAGTAAGTGCACAGAGAACGCTTTAAGCGTCTCCACTCGAACACCACTCCACGACTCCTCGCATTCCGTTTCAACCCTCTTTTATGTACAAACATGGCCACATTCGTCCAATGAGAAGACGTGGAAGATCAGTTCACTTAACAAATAAACAACATTCTTACCGCATAACTGAGAAGATTAAAACTGCTATGTTTGTCAAATAATTTGACCACGCCTGTGAGTGCCTGGTCGACTCCACTGAGCTAGACCATAAAGGCGGGCGTAAGGGGCCATACCATATGGCTGCTCGGTGCATGGAGAATGCATCATTCCTCTGGCTGGGCGACCGAAGGGGGTAACCAGGTAACCTTGGAGTCTATATCATCCCTGGCTATGCTTTTTGCAGGCCGAATCTCTTTTCTGACTATGTAGTGAGTCCTGTCGACTGACTGTGGTGAAGTAATGTTTGGTTGTCTCTTGATTATAGTGGTAGGTAGGTTGGTTAGATGCAGTCGTGGTGGCCCCAAGGTCAGAGAGGGCTCAGGCGTTAATGGAATTGCACAAAAGGACGAGGCATCTTGAATGTCACCTCAGAGAGAATGGCCAGAGGCCAGAGTTGTCGAGGGGGTCTGATCTATTCAAGAGCCAGAGAGAGACTTGTAATCCAACTATGTTTTTCGGACCGACTGTGTAATCGGAGACCTTTTTTTCCTGTATGGGCGCCGGTTGTCTCTCAATCTAATTTTATTTTTTCGTTTTGTATTACATGATGGCCAAACTGGCAGTTAGATTGCGTCTACGGTTTTGGTTGTTATACTATAGCTATATTCATATGGGAATATTAAGTATATATTGAAATATATTACAACATATATACACTGTAACTGTTCATATATAAATAACTTTCAAGCTTCAACTTTATGTTCTTGTGTGATTTAGACTAATGCTTTGAATACAAGAAATAAGCTTTGTTTTTCTGTAAGTCAAATACAGAGAGAGCGTGTTACGGAAAGAACTTAGAATATAATTAGTTCATGAGGGAAAGCGTGACACTTCCGCAAGAGCTTCGTGAAGGAGGTTTGAAAAATACACGAGAGCGACACCAACCGTGAATATTGGGAGGGCAAATTCGGAGTTGTCAACGAATAATTGGAGGCTATAATAGAAGCATACACACCTAAAACTAGACGATAACTTTCAAAGAGTCCATTCGCAGTCTGGGTGAATTGAGACGGTAGAAAAACGTGACAAATAGACGCTGAACACTGAAGCCACGAAACAGTTTACGAAGCCAAAATCACATCAAAAAAGGCAAATAACTAAATCTTGATGTCATACGGCCGGTCTAATAAATCGCAGCATCCATTTGAAACCATCCCAACAGATAATTATTGTTTGCCATTCGGAAAAATGCACAGAAAATGCCTATTCATGTGTGTGCCCGGTTTAATTTTCATTCAGTTGAAAAGGGCCAATCTTTCTCTACAAAAAAAAAAAAAAACAACCATATGCCTAAATTATCATGTAAACAAAAGCTACTTCATTTAAGTTATTTAAATAATGATTGCCCCCCCTCCATAATACTACGCCTAACACTACTTCTAGAATTACGATCATTTTCTACTCTTTATATACTTTTAAAAACCCAAGGTGGTGTAAAACAGCCATCAGTGTTGCCTTCAAAATTTCATAACAATAGACTTGCTTCATATTGCCAAAACTGTGTAGACATTAATTGATTTTATTTCGATTAATAACATTTTACTCGAAGTAAAAGACATCATGCACATATGGACGTTGAAGTTTAGTTAAAACATTTCTTACTTTATTTTATTATATACTTTGAGTAAAGGGTAATTTTCCTTTTAAATCATCCCTATATATAGTCACGACCGTCTTTCCTCATCGGCCTCTGTCACGGATGCGCGCGCACAGGGAGGTCACGTGCTCGCCGGCAGCCAATAAAAATTAAAAAAAAAAAACCTCCCTCGAGCCGGATTTGAACCAGCGACCTAACGATCACCGTTGTAACATCTACAGTCCTCCGCTCTGCCAACTGAGCTATCGAGGGATACAAACTGTATGAATAAGTTTACCTTATAAAGTCAACTAATCCTATTTCTACACACACAAAATGTACTCATACATATATTATATTATTATTATTATTATTATATATATATAGTCACGACCGTCTTTCCTCATCGGCCTCTGTCACGGATGCGCGCGCACAGGGAGGTCACGTGCTCGCCGGCTCCTTCGAGCCGGATTTGAACCAGCGACCTAAGGATCACCGTTGTAACATCTACAGTCGGGTAAAACACGGGCGTTGCCCGGGTCATTCGGCTAGTCTTGTATATAAAACAGTCGCCAGCCTTGAAGACATCATAAATCGTGCTAGCAGCTTCATATACCGTCCAAAATAAATGGCGTACGGCGAAGAGAACCCTTCAGCCAATTTGGCCAATTCTGGAATAATTAAAAATCAACGAGAATAGTTGATATTTATTCCGATAGATGGCGCAAGCCATCAGCAACTTTCAGTTGCACGATAAGAAGATGCCTTTTTCTTAATTTATGTACCTTATCCCAGTACAATATCACATTTGTGCTATTTTTTCACTTTGTCATTATAGTTTATCTTACATACAGCCCGGGAACAAAATTAGAGAGGCAGTTTATACTTCAGGGGGTTGTATTGGTATTCGAACTCATCATGGTTCTTACACCAGCCCAGCAAGGGAAGGATCGGAGCATCCAAGAGAGCGCAGGCTCCAGAAGAGAGAACGTAGCCCCAAGAAACTTTCCCCAATCAATAGATCGATATGCCTGGCACTTAAAGTGGTCTCCCTATTTTACGAACCGTCACTGTGTGTTGTTATATAAGTTCTTTTTTAGTTTTCTCGGCGATCAACCGCCAGTAGCAGAATACAAGTATTAGAACTATAATCCTCTGTATCAATTAGATTAATCAAATATAAATTTCCGAGTATAAGTTTATTTATTACACTTTTAACCAGTTTACAAGCTTTCGGGTTTTAAACGATCCTTCTACAGGTAAACATTTTTTAGAACCCGTTAAAAACCCGAAAACTTGTAAACTCGTTAAAAGTGTAATAAAGAAACCTCGGAGATTTATATTTGATTAATCTAGAATACAAGTATGGGATTCAGAATTGTATTCGTGGGCAGAAAACTTCAAATTTTAATAAATGGATCAAACTAGGCATAGTTTGTGACATTGACGCGATTTTGGATTACGTAATGATTAAAGTTTACTTTTATACCATCAATATTGCCTTTATTAATTCATATTTTAGATTTAGATATAAGCGCTGCGAGGAAATGACCCTATGCTTTAAAGTTACCGGCAATATTTGATATTCTTGGTGAGAAAATAAATACTATTGCTGAACTTTAATTACTTTATATCCTAATATTTCTTTAAAGTAAGAGAAGCGTTTGACTTCACTTTAAATGACGTGGTCCATTTGGACGAGGAAAGCGAAGACTAGAACACGGCTGATTCCACACTAGCCTGTTCAGTGATTCGCTAACCTTGACGTATGCAAGAAGGAACGTGTGGCCACTGGACATGCTTCGGACCTGGAGGCTGTTATTGGGTGCTGCGCTGCCTGGAGTATAGGAGCTTCATCTATGATTCCTTTCTTCCTGTGGTGAATCTATATAAGACCGGTGGTTTTGATAAAGCTGTGTGTGATTTCACTTTAAATATCATCCCCTTAAAATATTAAAATGGATTTCGACACAAAATAGGTTTTACGATTTCACAAGCTAAAATACCTTTTTGGCGAAATTTTGCCTGATATCGTCGGTTCTCTCATGGGCCGTGTCTGCAGTGATGGAGTCCCGACACCAGGACATAGATGTGGCTATGATGCTGGTGTTGTGACCATCGGCGCAGAGATCACCAAATAATGTCGTTTTAATACATTTATTAAGAGAGGAAGAGATTGGAACTAATTTTATTACGTCGATCATATACGATTATGTGAAAAAAACAATAGAAAAAAAATAGATAAGTGGGTCAGGTGTTGATATTAAAAACAAAGAAGGCATATCCTGACCACGAGTACATGTGTTTTTTAGATGGCGCTCTGTTCGTGGTCAGGATATGCCTTCTTTGTTTTTGATATAAGAATATATAAATGGTGAAATATACAAATAGATATTAAGGGGAATTAATATTATAAATATATTTATGGAAGCAATGGTCGCCTCTCCCGTTAAAATAAACGTCAGAATCTGACGCCATCTATTTAATGGGTGTGAAATAATATACAAGAGACACAAAAAATATAAATAATATATAATACAAATAAAATGACTCCTTGCTGTCCTTACAGAAATAGGTTGGTCCAAGCGGGGCGAGATGTACGGAGAGCTTTATTAGCGTAAACTGCCAGTTGAAAAATACGATAGAGGTGAATTGAGGTGGTTGTAATTTTGATGGGATTGAGAACTGCTTTTATTACATACTGAAGACGCCAAGACCTTGAATGGCAAGTTTACGTCTTTGAAGCGCGGTAATTTGGGGCAATATGAACCAAATGGATCAGTATGGTCAAAACTAGACCGTCTGTATACAGTTTACACTAACACGATACGTTCTCAAAAGTACTTGATCAGATTTGTTTTAAAATGCGTATATCTTTATTTTGATAAGTGTAAATGAAACTCAGTTGTTGGTCAAAATTTTTATAAACGGCCGGTCTAATTGGAGGACTATGGAAGGACACAGGGCTACAAACAATGGTTGCTGAAGTGTTTATGGAATAAATTTCGAGACATTTCGAATTTTGAACTCACTATTGAGATGTACTAATTGAAATAAGGCAACAATGAAATGTTTGCTAAGGTATTTATGGTATGAATTTAGATAAATTTCAAATTTTAAACTCGCCATTGGGTAGTGCTAATTGAAATAGGGTTATAATACAATGGTTGCTAAGGTGTTATGATATAAATTCGATAAATTTGTACTTTCTCTTTCTCTTCTCTTTTTAACTCACCATTGGAATGTGCTAATTGAGCCTTTGAGTTACGATGTAAAAATTAAACAAAAGAATGCAAGTACAGTTAAACCTATCTATAGCGCCCCCTCTTGGGACTCACCAAAATAGGGTGCTATAGACAGGTCACTTTTAATGTAAATCGCATATTACTACGTATTTAAAATCAGACGCTATAGAGAGAGAGGCGCTATTTAGAGGGGGTGCTATAGACAGGTTTAACTGTAGTTTCTTCGATAATATGAAGCCATGTGTACACTATGAATCTAAGTTTTGATGAGCATCTTGACAGGTAGGAAATGCTTGAAAGAAATTATTTTTAAAATATAAGAAAATACAAGTATCAGAGTCATCAATCAACAATCAATCAACAATTCTGTCACCGCTTGCTTTTGTGAATGGAATAAATACCCAAATATGGCCATTTTTATAAGCATCGGTGGTTGAGTGGTATAATGCTCGCTTGCCACGTGGGCGGCCCAGGTTCGATTCCCAGCCGATGCATTTTTTTTTTTTACAATTTTTAAAATTCATTTATATTATTATTAAAATAGACAAGTATCAGAGTCATCAATTCTGTCATCGTTTGCTTTTGTGAATGGAATGCTTTTACGTAATATACGTAAAATACGTAACTAATATGGATGAAATTTCAGCAGTATGTATAGTAGAATCTGGAAAAACTTATATTGAATATTTCAGGTCTCTATCCCGAATATTCTTCGAGGTATTTGCAAATTTGAGTTGCAAATTTGCTCTTTCGCTCTCAAGCAGCGCCTCTAGCGGTGAAGATGGGAGGTAATATCGGCTGACCTAATGGACATGTAAAACGTGTTTTAACTGGACATAGAGAAAAATCTAGAAAAGTTATTTTTCGGATTTTTAGTCAAGAAAAATAAATTGACAGGTTCTGGGAAAAAAAGTAGTTGTTTTTTATTCAGAAAATGATGATGACAATATTGCTGTATCATATTTGATTATCAGATACAAAATTATATCCGGAAAAATTCCAAAGAGCAGAGACCACGGGTGAAGCCAGTTCATTTTTAGTATGCAGGAACAAAATTCTAACAGAAAAACATTCATTCGAGCATAAGAAACAAAGCCAGAAAATCTCTTTATAAAAATATCGCTTCTCAGACACAAAGTTTGGAGCGGGACGTTTCACAAGAATGACATCCACGGCGCCAATTTATAATTGTAACGAATAGTATTTGAATAAAAGCATTTAATCGGGTAAAACCCGGGCGTTGCCCGGGTCATTCGGCTAGTAAGAAAATAATAAAAACATGGGGGGGTAGATCAGACTGGTGGATAGATCAGCTTGGAAAATGTTTGTTCGTCTCCAATAGTTACTAGAAGTGTTGAGAAACAAGCCATCTTGTATCGCCGTAACTCACTTGAAATTGATGGGCGCCATGCACGTTGCCAGCTAACCTGTTCAGAGAATATTCCCCACAAAAGATTCAAGAATTTATTATTCCACTTTTGTAATCGCTAATATAAGTAATATTTCATAATAATCTCCAGCAATTTGTCTTCAATGTTGGAGGAAATTTTATATTCTGGCCGAATAAAAAAAAAAGAATTAAAATATACTTCCATTATTCATGAATCGAAGGCAACTGATTTACATATTTTATGAAATTTATCGTTTTTATTTTTATTTTTTTCAGTTGGCTACACGCGTAATTTTCTGTTCCTATTAGAACCTGCTGGATCAGACGAAGTCCTAATACCTATAAGGAGTGTTCGAATATTTTAAAACCAATTTATATATCAATATATCCGTTCCATCCATAAAAACACTACGTGAAACTGAATTTGCAACACCAAGAATTAGTGGGAAAAAGGCTGTAAAAATCTGCATAAAGAGAGTACTGATGACGAACAATAAATTATCTTTATTAGAACAGAATACAGCTATATACTGAGAGACATCGCTGTCCACTCGATATGTTGTGGGACCACCGCTATGTCAACATGTCTTGGTACTGACTCAATGGTGTCCTAAAGGATGGCTGTCCATTCCATGTCAACCATCAGCCACAGTTCACCTTCTGAACTCGGCGCTGTGGCAGCGCACGCAAACGACGTCCAAATAAGTCCCAGACGTGTCCTATAGGTAAGAGATCAGGGGAGTCTGGTGGCCATGGAAGCACCGAGGTTTTTCAAGGCTTTTTGGCTGATGTGTGCTGTGTGAGGTCGGGCGTTATCCTGCTGTAAAATGGAATTTGGTAACCCCTGAAGTAGAGGTAGCGTTACTGGCCGCAGCACGTCATCCACTTATCGTTGGACCGTCATAGTGCCCTCTATATGAATCAGAGGTGATTTACTATAATAGGCGATGGCTCTTCAAGCCATAATGTAGCGTTGTTGAGATGCGGCCGGATTGGGCCTGTCACCAAGACAGCGAAAAACTCTTACTTGGTGCCTTTCATTGATAAAACAGAAGCGAGATTCATCTGAGAACCCTACCTTGTGCCATTCTGCTGTCCATTACGCTCTTTTCCAACAAAATTGCAAATGGAGGTATCTGTGGCAGTTGTCTCAACAGGCGCCATGAGTGTAGGCCGCCGGCGGCCAATCTGCGTATAATGGTTCTGGTCGATATGGGAGAATCTCGAGTGTCCTGTACATCCTGCAAATGGTGATAGAAGTGGACAGTGGGGCCGCCAACACCATCCGGAGGATGCGTCGGTTCACGCGTGCCGACATCCCTCTGACCGCACTAGCACCCCTAAATCATGCCACATTTTCTTGTTCAAACCATCTTCACCATAACTGGTGCACTGTGGATGCGTCGAAGTATTTGTTCGTAGAGATTTAACGTATGGACCAACCGGCCCTATTGAGTCCAATCACCATACTCTCTCGTAAAATCGTCTGTCTTCTGGAATTGCCTCGGCTAGCGGTGATCTGGCATTCTCTGCTACTAAACATTTTCTCTTATTCAACTTCTGGGTCTCAATCAACATGCGCGGGATAGATACGCGGCAGACTACTTTTTAAAACACGTGGCATTCTTAAATTGAAAACCGTTAGGGCAAAACCTATTATAGATAGAGTGTAAACCATCAAGGTATATAAGCCCAATGCACAAACACTATATCAAATTTACAAAATATGTATCATAGTCCTTATTTGCAACTGAGTATCACATTCGAAACTGAAAATAAAATTCAATAATTAATGAAAAACGTCTCCCAGTTTGTTGACCAATTTTAGCAATTCCCAACATAGTAGGTGTATCGTTGGCTTTGTTTGGAAATATAAAGCATTTACTTTCTTTTTAGTGTCTTTGTTCTATCTCATCACTTTGATAGAAGAATTGGAGTTACAAATGAAATCCGAGGGAAACTAAACGGATTCCAAAGAACTTCGTATTGCCCCCATCGTCAGATTGGAGTATTTGATGAAGGATAATTTAAAGATAAAAATACTCGGTGTAAATTGGTGACTGTTATGACGAAATCTAACACCTAGTTATTTAGTGTGCTTCTTATATTTATTATATATATATATCATAATATTCGGAAATATATAAATAAAATGGCCTGTGTGGGAGTACAAGCAAAGAGGGAAGATAGCCGGGTTAAAAAATAACTCCCTTCGTAAACAATGTCAAGTCATCATTCTCCCCGATCCTTTGGATCCTGTGTGTCCTTACCACCCATAACTCAACCACCACGACTGCTTCTAACCAACATGCCACACTACAGTCATCTAACAGCATAACTACATTACATCATATATATACTCATGAACAAAACTTAAGGAAGTTGTACCTTTTAGCATGTATATCGGGATTAAGACAATAACTCTGAAAGATATTACAATGACCTTTATTGAAGACACACGAGATAACCAAGTGTGAATAAAATTGTCTCTGTCTCCTTTAAAAGATTTTGAATTACTCGTTATCCTAGCTCGATCTGTTACAAGTCCAATCCCATCAAACATGGCCAGTAACTAAATAGATAATGGCATTTAGTGAGCAAGAATTACGAAGTCCTATCTCCATAGTTTCATTAAATATACTCAGAAACAATCATTAAAATCTTATAGCTCTATATAATTTAATTAATTAAAATCAGCAAGAATTGAAAAGCCTATCTCCATAGCTCCATCAAACATCATCAAGAAGAATACCAAAAGCCTATCTCCATAGTTTCATCAAAACCATCAGCAAGAATTATACAAAATCCAATCTGCATTGTTTCATCAAACATCATCAACAAGAATACCAAAAGCCTATCTCCATAGTTTCATCAAAAGCCATCAGCAAGAATTACAAAATCCAATCTGAATTGTTTCATCAAACATCATCAACAAGAATACCAAAAGCCTATCTCCATAGTTTCATCAAACACCATCAGCATTATCGCAATATTAATTTCATCCGTTCTCTAAATTTGATTTTTAACAGCCTACCATTTTTCCTATATTGTAGTTTGCGTAAATGTGCTTCCGATACGAAAATACAAAACTCAATGCAAGGTATGTTTACAAAACAATCACCAGAGGTTGTACATGCTCAAACACTATAATTACAGATACTTTTCTGACACCCATATTAAGCCTCTTTGGATAGCTGTAGGTAGACGACTTTATTATTAGAGCATTCGACCATCTCAACAAGCGCCTTTCCTCTACACACCTTATTTAAAAGAAGAGAAAAAAAAGATTATATAACTGAGAGAATTCATCCCATATACCATTGAATTTAATCTCTAGAAGGATTTGAGGCTTAATTAGAAAAGGAAGGGGGAAATTTTGTGAATTCTATATATAAATACTGTAATTACAGTAGCGATAGGCTGATGGCAATCTGGAGGACACGAGCGACAAGAGCTGATAAATTAGCATACATGAATTTTATTACAATATGAAAAAATGATGGAATAAACAAAACTATTTCGAATCAGAACAATTATCTTTAAGTATTCAGCCAATTACTAACCTCTTTATCGCAGAGAAGATCCGCTTCTGTTTTCCTTCTGAGCTTGATTCCTTGTTTTCCTCACTAAGGAACTCCAATCGAATTCATAAATTCCTTTTCGGAAGCTCTGAAGAAGTGGGATCAGTTATCTTTCCTTTGTCTTCCCGTAAACTAATCAATCTCCTTTACAAATTCAACTGATAAATCCTTATAAATTAAACAATCCGCCGCCGGCCATCCTTTTGTCTTTTTATTCCATGCTCAATTCCTCACCTCATTGGCTCTCTTCGGAACGTGATCAGCAAATGATAAAATATACAAATAATATATAGTTAACAGCCACCCTCTAAGAAAAACTCACAAGCGATACTTCATACCAAATTCAACACTTTGTTGCATCAAAGGCCTCAGTGTTATTGTGAAAAATAGGATATCATACAAAAAAAAAATCGAAGCCTCAGCACAATTTTAGCCTTATCGACCCTCCCAAAAAAAAACTATACATTTCACCGGGAATCTCGGAAGATATTTCTGCCATTCAAAGTCTTTTGCTTTCCATGCTACCAAAATTCTAACATGGATATACTTCAGAAGCCATCCATACTGCTCATGGTTAAGTCCAGAAACGCAAACAGAATTTCATCCGCCCCACTCCCAAAATTAAGACCAAACTGTGGACATCACTTCAGCCTTCCAATGAACGAGATTCCAGACAGTCTGTTAGGAATTCCTAATCTGGAAGTTTTCATATAATTGACTAAAAGAATAAATTCATTTTATTATTACAGAAAACCTCGTAAGAATTTACACTGGTCCGCAAAATTAAAGGAACAACATATTTTTTCATTTATCTCAAATTTTATTGAACATTTATCAATGAAATTTTATACATAAATTTATTATTCCATTATTGGCTAGAATACCCGAAATCAAAGAATTCTAACACGTATTTTATGCAAATTAGCCGGTCAAGCAATGATCTTCTTGCAAGTCAGTGTATAATTTCATCAATGGTGAACCCTCCCAGTGGTTTCACCAATTTAAACTGCTAGACCGCTTTTAAGAGCTCTAATACTATATTGGACTTTTCTGTTTATATATATGTGACAATGAAGGACTGATTCTTAGTTATGGTATATTATTAAACTATGGAGATAGTAGGACAGTAGAATTGCATAAAAATATTTGCATCTAGCAATGCTCTTCCTCAAACAATAATACAAATATAGTTGAAAGCATAAATTGAACATTAAGCTATAACATACCATTTATATAAAAGAATAAAAGCTATTAAGCACGAATTTTCTGGCAATTCGAGCCTGTGTTGGAAAGCCAAATAACACCAGCACACATATATTCTTGCTGCATATGCCCATGTGATATGAAGCTGGCAGACTGATCACCGATGTTTCAGTGGCCGAAGGTCCTCAAGATTCCTTAGTGACCAATATCCCTACAGGCCACGATAATCATGGTGGGTAATTAGCGACTGTTTTTTCACTGTAAATGCACATGTAGACAACGCGTAAGGAGCGCAGTTTGACTTATAAATTTACAAGTTCTCAAAGTACCTTTTGATTCCTTGCGCTCACTGGTAGACTTTTGCAAAACCGAGGGAAATTGTGAAACATAAGATTCTCAATTCGATATTCTATTCCTGGTCGTGGTTATCAAAATTGATCATTTCGTTATAGTTTTGTTGATTATCCGAACCCTGAGATTTTGTGTGTGAAGAAGCACAAACTCAGTGTGGAATACAGCGAGGCTACACGGTGTAGGATAGCAACGGCCGAGCCGGACCTAAATATTTACCCAGAAGTCGTTGTTTACAAACACGGGCGCAACACCAGACATCACTCCGGTTGATCTGTATTAAGAAATTATACACCTCGTCAAATCTCTTGTTACTTGTTCTAAATTCACTTTATTAGGTACCGCTCAAAAAGAGCAACCTAGTTTATGATATTTGCTTACCATATTGCATATGTGAAGTATTCACATATTAAACAAAATGTTAACGCGGGATTCAAACCCGGTTCATGGCTGTCGGGAATCGAGGGTGTTACCTACTCGTCTCCACCGACTCCTTCAAATATATCTCTAAGTAATAAGATGACAAATACCTTAATTATTGCGATATAGCAGTGAGTATTCTGTATTCTATCATCATCCATTTTTATGCCCCTCAAGTTAACCAATGCAAAAACACTTTTGTAATATTTGGAATGCAAACAAAAATCGAATATTATTGTGTCACTGGCGCTTTTACATTGGCGATAAGGATAAAACAAAAAGGTATTATTAAAAAATTGTATTAACTGTAATGACATGAAAACAAATTTTCCTAATTATTTATAAATTTAAAAATTGAAGTGGAAAATATAATGAGAAATTTATCGAATTTAACGAAGATGCAGATGTTGAGTGTTACATGTTAATATTGTGGCAAATACTCTAAATCAATAGCAATAGGCCCAAAACTATACATACTTTTGAAGAACTTATGCGCACCCCGATTACTTAAAGATAAAACCATTTGAAAATATTTTTAAAAGTTTTGTAAACATACTATAAGCCTAAAAGTTTTATAATTGCAAAGAGGTTCAAATTATATAAAAGAACATGTTGAGTATTAACATATTTATTTATAATGTTTCTGCACTATTTTGCATAGTTGGTTATGCTTTTAGAAGATAGCACTATTTTGCATAGTTGGTTATGCTTTTAGAAGATAGCACTATTTTGTATAGTTATAAATTGCGCTATTGTGTAAGGTATAAATACCGTTGTTAGTTTTAGAGCGACAATCCAGTATAAAGTTAAAGTCAGTCTTGTACCTTATCTTGTGTTGGCAATAAAATCCTTATTGCCAACGCAGTCGTGTTGGTGAATTGAGAGACACGATGACACAACAGATCACAAAAGGAAGATAAAGCAGTTTCAGAGTATATCGTTGCTATAAGGTAATTTTCTGGATCGTGTGCCCAGAAGGAACATTACTAAGAACAGACCTCCACCAGCCAGTTTGTTGAATTATACTCCTATATCTTCAGTTCGACGTCATCTCCTTATATCTTGGTCTACGATATCATCTCATCTTGGATAGAACGTTAGAATCTTACTCACAGGCCTAACGATTGACACTCTTAACATCTGAAAGGATGGAACAGCTCATAAAGACGTGTTTATAAATTAATGTTTTTTCCTTTGATTAAGTTATTCCGGCAAATTTAAGGCAATGTACAGCTCCGACAGCATTAGCTGAAATAGTCATGTCTAGAATAGATCATTGAATTAATTTCCATCAAAAATTCAATATCAGTTTCTGGCGTTGTTACATAGACGCCCTTCTGTGCATCTGCTCAAAAACCAACCTGAACTAATACTACAGACGCTAAATGCTTATAATTTAAACTTTTCTTTCTCAGTAGAGATGGAACCAAGTCATTCTGTTCCCCTTGGTATTTCAATAATTAGAATCACAATTCAGTAGTTCTTACAATAGTTATCTAAAGGAAAATCTTATCTCTTCATACATTCACTTTACCTCCCATTGCCCCCCCCCCCCCCCCAACAGTTGCAAAATAAATATTAATACAAAGCAATAACGCGCCATCTATATATAACGAATGAAGACACTAAAACGCGAATGTTTCTTTTCACAAATTAATCAAACTTCTACTGCCCTTACTGCGATGAAAAAAATATTGGGAGGGCTTGGCTCATCAGTGGTGAACCCTCCCAGCGGTTTCGCCAATTTAATCTACCAGACTGCTTCTTAAGAGCTCTAATACTGCATTGGATCATTCTGCTTTTATATGTAACACTAAGGGGTAGAACCTTATAAATGGTGTTTAAGCAAACTATACATACTACCATACATCGCAGTAAGGGCAGTAGACGTTTGGTTAATTTGTGAAAAGAAACATTCGCGTCTTGTTGATGTTTTCATTCGTTAAAATAAATATTAACTCTCTCTTAACGATCACCCCATCCATTGTTTATCCATTCAAAGCCTAAAAATAATCAAATATATTTCAGCATCTCACTACATCAATCTACGCATTACCTTTATTCTCAGCATACACATATGACCGGTTTCCTTCTACTTGAATCAAGAAATAACCCATTACAGCAATATTAAGCAAACCCGGAAGCCTTCAACACACAAAATTAATGATATAAACAGAAATATATATCTCCCTGACCAGTACAAAAACATATTTTGAACCAAAATTATCCTCCGTTTTCCCATTAAAATTTGCTACTAAATATATCCTTTCTACATCACTGCATTCTTTATTTTTAGCTTATTTGTAAATAGCCTATTCCGCATTATAGCCTTGAGTTTAAAAGTATTGTTTAATTTAGTTTTATGAAAATGACATCTCTAATATGTAAAATCGCCTTTTTATCATCTCGTGTTTAATCGCTGAAATAAAACTCGAACATTTTTAGCGAACGAAAACATTAAGACGCGAATGTTTCTTTCACACATAAATCGAACTTCTACTGTCCTTACTGCGATGAAAAATATTGGGAAGGCTTGCCTCATCAGTGGTGAACCCTCCCAGCGGTTTAGCCAATTTAATCCACCAGCCCGCTTCTTTGGAGTTCTAATACTGTATTGGATCATTCTGCTTATATATGATATACTGAAGGGTCGTTGACATTGAAGGCAATGAAGCTTCTGATGAGCTAGTGAAAAAAAGCACGAGAACCCTTGCCACGGAAAAACAAACTTGCTTGTAAATAAATAGAGACAGTAGCCAAAAAAAAAAAAACAAAAAAACAAGAACGGGAGGATCTCACCTAAGCACAGTTGGTACATCCTAGGTGCAATTTGACCACCCAGACCTCTCGGTCCATAAGCCGGTCCTTTTTCAGTCACCTAGCCAAGGGAATGATGCATTCTCCATGCACCGAGCGGCCATTTGGTTTGGCCCCTCGCGACCGCCTTTATGGTCTAACTCCATTGGGTCGACCAATCAGCCCACAGGCGTCTACGAGAGTTTCACAGCACAGTTGGTACACCCTAGAAGCAGATGGCCACCCAGACCTTTCGGTCCACAAGCCGGGCACAGTTGGTACATCCCTGAAGCAGTAATGACTATCCAGTCCTCGAAGGTCCACCAGCCGGCATAGTTGGTACAGTGGAGTTGACCCAGGAGGAGCTCTGAACCTCAGAAATAGACAGCATCGAACAACACTAACAAGATTTATAGCAGGCCATCTCAAGCCATTTAAGATAGAAAATAACAACAAAATCTACCCCACTTGCCCAAAATGTAGCTTAGTGCCTGCAGTTCCAAAACACATTTTGGCTTGTACTAAACAGGACTTTTGGGAGAGGCCGCTGCTTATCATCAAACAGCTCGAGGGGCATGAACTCGTAGAATTCGTGTAATTCACCGCAAAAGACACCTTCTCTGGCAAAGTAAGCCAAAGTAAGGCCTCCCAACCTTCCTCTACACTCTGTTTCCAATATGCAAGATGGAAAAATCTTAGGAGAAAAAGACACCAGGAAAAAAGCTTTCACCCTTGAGCTGCTGAAAACACTCCTTGAGCGCGCGTCTCCCTGACACTTTATTCACGAACACCGAGACAGAAGGCATAGGGAGAGAAAAGGTTGTGCAGGCAACCACCAACAATGGCCCCATGAAGAAACTGATCCCTTCCTTGAATCTCGAGCGCAGACCTCATCGGGAAGATCATCTCTCATCACCAGAGCTGCAGCATTTAGAGGGACGTTTTGAGCTTGGCGTGCCTCAATGTACGCGGCATTGCCGTTCGCGCTAGGAGTGTGGAGATGTGATGCGTATTGAAGTAGCCCGCAGCTGATGCCGAGTTTGTCCGGAAGACGAACGTGCTAGCTCAGAACAACGTCCGGGACCTGTGCCTCGGCTACAGCGCCGTTTTCGCGTCATCATCGACACCTAGGGGATCCGGCCTCGCCGTCATCGTGGCGCCGGGAGTCACCGTCCTCTGGCATCGAGTTGTGGTCAGGCAAGATCGCCATTACCAGCATCAACATCCGGGGTCTAGAGACCCGCTTCATCAAATAACACCTGTCCCACTTCTGAAGAACGTCATTTCAAACTTAAGATCATCGCGGAGGAGGTCCTCATGGAAGATGCGTGAGTCCTCGGCGACTTTAACATCTCCGAGGAGTCCTCGGGTCTGGAGCCGTGGAAGCCTTAGCGGAGCTTCTGAACCGGATACCTCGACGACACCGCCACCATCTTCGATGCCGCGCACCTATCTACGAGGGTTGCCAGCTATGGAAGCCGGATAGACGCCACCCGTCTAGATAAAGTTATAAAACCATTGATTTACTCTCAGGACGTGTCACCCGTTATACTGAATTCTGAAGTACCGCTGTTCGGACCACCGTGCCATCTTTTACCAAGTTGGGGATCCCACTTCACCATCTGCATCATCCATCTCCGCGCTGCTTTGACTAGTGCTAGTCATCAAGAGAGTTGGGGCGCTTCTTGGAAAATTTTATTAGAAGACCAAAGACATTCTCTTGGAGATCTATGGGGAAAATGGAGAGAACTGAAGAGGGACCTGGTTGAAGACATCAAGTGCCTCTCCAATCCCCGCGCTGAAGACAAGGATGATGACGCCAGAGCAAGCCAGTTCCTGCATTCCAGACTCGAGGCCAAGACCATTGAGGCCGACTAGCCTTTGCTGCCTGAGCTTGGGCATTTGGAACCGGCAACCATCAACGCCCAGGGAACCCCGTCTAGGTAAAGAGTCTGAGGCTCACCGTTACAATTATCGCATCCTTGCCATATAAAAAAAAATCCAGCAATAGACAAAATACCTAATTAGGCAATTAAGATTCTGCCAAAACATCCGATTCAATTTCTTAATGAAATTTGCAATGCATTACTTGCATTGACATATTTTTCTGACTAATTGAAAATTTCAATTGCATACCCCATTTTGAAAAAAAGTTAAATCAGAGCATTTCCCTTCTAGTTGAAGACTCTTACTTTTACCTGCTATTTCAAAAATTAAAAAAAAATAATTTTGAATAAATAGGGAAAACCTTAACCAAAAATAGCCTTATTAGACCAGAACAGTTTGGCTCTCAGCCAAAACACTCCACCAATTAGTTGTCGTAACACAGAATATATGTTGAGCAATGGCCAACGATCAAATTATTGGCATTCTCTTCAATTTTTCCAAGGCATTTGACAGAGTGTGGCAATGAAGTCTTCCTTTACAAGATGATCCAAATAATCTTCCTGGAGACACATTATACAATGAAATTCATTAAAAATATATAAAATTCAAAAACTAATCTACAACAAGAGAAATTCTAGCAAGTGCTCTTAAAGTATACTTAACCAGTCTTACATTCTTCGACATATTTTTTGATGGTTTTAATTGTATTGAATGATACATTTGGCTGATGACGCAGCCATTCTAGCCTCTGCATATAACATAAACAATTTACAAGAAACAAGACATAAGGTCTGTCTATATACAGAGATGAATAGAAACGAATCCGCAAAAGGCGGAAGCTATACTCTTTTCGCACCCAAGAAACAAAAACATATAGCTGATTAAAGTTCTATCAATAACACCATCAAGTGGAAGGACTGTTCGAAAACTTTGTGTTATCTCTCACATTATAGACTGAATTGACTCATCCATTGATGAGCTCTACTCATCCCCGGCAGACACCATCAAAGGTCTCAAGGTTTACATGCTTGATACCCTAATATGATTAAGTGGAGATAAGAAAGAAGTTATCTTGAATCATCACCTGTTCCTCCAAAACAAGGGCTGTTGGCCTTCGTCAATGCAGTGCATGGTGTACCTCAACGATTCAACATTTGGTCCAAGAAGTTTCCTGAGAAATGGGTATATTGGCACCACAGTGAGGAGGGTCAACAGCCCCAAACACATACATGGTTGGCTTTTCTTGATTTATCATTGGGTTGGTTGAATATTATGGAACAGTTTAGTTCTTGTTTAGTTGATATGTTCCACTAGTTGGCACCCTGCTATCTAAAATGCTCATGTGAGTGGTCAGAATATGGCATTTTTATTTTCAACAGCAACAACTTACCTTTTTAAAAGCTTTTATTTAACTTGCTTTTCTGTCTGTCCGTTTGTCCACAAATCTTGCAATCGATTTTTAATATAGAGCACATAAGGATCTGAAATTTGGTACACTTTTCATAACCCGATGACAATGCATGTTGACAAATTTTCAGACTTCTGGGTTGTCAGGGTGGCTGGAAATTGACAAGTTTCCAAATTGCCTTTCAAATTTTGTAAATTAATTTTAATGCACTTCCAGATCACAGAGAATTATGAAACTTTTAACACTCACTCAGTCCAATGAACAATTCAAGTGTACAAATTTTCAGACTTCTGGGTGGTCGGAGTGGCCAGAAATGAACAAATTTCTATATTTCTTTTTAAGTCTTGTGTTACGCCCCTTACATTGACCAATCTGCCGCGAGCAGGCCTCCCTTCTATTTAATATTATATCTATCTATTAATATAGACATCTATTTTGAAAGGAGAGGTGACCTTTGTCTTTTAAGATATACAGTAGAACCTCCCTTTAGCGGACACCTCTCTATAAAGGACAGTTTTCATTTACAAATTACCATTTTTACTATTTAGCAACTCTCCTGTAAGAGGACACCTCTCCCTAAAGGACATTTTGGCTCTGCAATTAGGTGTACTTTACAGGGAGTTAGTTCTACTGTATATAATATATATGTGTATCATGAAAACTGAATATCTCCGAGTTTCTATTGGATAGATCTTAATAGGCCTTATTCACCAACGAGGATTCTTTATATGTAATAGATTTTATATATATTGTAACATAGTATTTATTAATTTTATTATTTTTTATTAACAGAGTGGTCATTTTTATATCTTGCTACTCTGTAAATTTCCCTCGTGGCTTATCTTTTGTTTACCATTCTTAGTTTTGCCCTTGCCTGAAATAAATTGCTGTCCCCTCCTGAAGTTTTTTGTCTTCCCTAATTTTCCACGTGGCAATATATATAAACTCATATATATAGTGGTATAAAATAATATATGAAATAAAAATGGTATACTGACATTATACCTTCAATTCGATATTAATTTATTCTAAGGGGCTTTCTTTAATCACACACACATTATAAAACCTATTAATATACGAGGTATGTTCAAAAGTATCGAGACTTTTGAATTTTCGCGGGTTACGTATATTCGAATTTCGATCTTTTTGTGGCTTTATGTTAGTACTCATGTCTCTCACTTATGCCGGCAAGCTCTGCCATTTTGAATGTTCACTTAATTGTTGACAGCTGCTTTGCTTGCAGGTGTTTTGGATCGTCTTCGATTTTTACCTATTAAAAAAAATGGATCAAAGAACCTGTATCAAATTTTGTGTGAAAAACGAAATTAAGTGCGCGGATGCATTCCGAATGTTGACTGTGGCATACGGAGAAGCTACCTTGGACCGAAGCAACGTTTATCGGTGGTACAAAATGTTCTCAGAAGGCCGAGAAGATGTGAACGACGAAGAGCGTGCCGGACGCCCAAGCACTTCAACAACAGACGAAAAAATTAATGAAGTGGAGAAAATGATATTGGCCAATCGTCGAATCACCGTCAGAGAAGTTGCTGAGGACCTAAACATATCGATTGGCTCGTGCCATTCGATTTTTATCAATGATTTGGGCATGAGACGGGTCGCCGCGAAATTTGTACCAAAATTGCTCAATTGCGACCAAAAACAGCATCGCATGAACATTGCTAATGAGATGTTGGACTCTGTCCGCGACGACCCAAATTTGCTCCAGAGGGTCATAACTGGTGACGAAGCGTGGGTTTATGGTTATGACGTGGAAACCAAAGCTCAAACATCTCAATGGAAGCTGCCGCACGAACCAAGACCGAAAAAAGTGCGCCAAGTTCGGTCGAATGTGGAAGTTTTGCTGACAGTTTTCTTCGATTGCAGGGGCGTGGTGCATCATGAGTTCTTGCCACAGGGTAGAACAGGTCAATAAGGAATATTACCTGCAAGTTATGCGCAATTTGCGTGAAGCAATCCGCCAGAAACGCCCGGATTTGTGGAAGAACAAAAATTGGCTTTTGCACATCGTTGCTTGTGCGCGACTTTTTGGCCAAAAACAACACACTTATGATGCCGCAGCCACCGTATTCCCCAGATCTGGCCCCCTGTGACTTTTTCTTGTTCCCTAAACTGTAGAGGCCCATGAAAGGACGACGTTACGCTACGCTTGACGAGATAAAGACGGCATCGAAGGAGGAGCTGAAAAAGATTTTTTGAAGTGCTTCGAAGATTGGAAAAACCGTTGGCACAAGTGTATAATATCTCATGGGGATTACTTTGAAGGGGACAAAATAGGTATTCATGAATAAATAAATAATTTTTGAAAAAACACAAAAGTCGCGATACTTTTTGAACACACCTCGTATATACAGTCAAACCTGTCTATAGTGCCCCCTATAAATAGCGCCCGATTTTAAATACGTAGTATGATGCGATTTACATTAAAAGTGACCTGTCTATATCACTCCCTCTCTATAGCATCCTATTTTGGTGAGTCCCAAGAGGGGGCGCTATAGACAGGTTTAACTATACATATATAATCTTATAATATTATAACCTAAGCATTATTAAGAAAAAGGCATTTCCTGATCGAGAAACTAGAAGTTGCTGACGGCTTGTACTATCTGTTGGAATAAATATCAGCTAACCATGTATGCATTTCAGGCTGTTGGCCTTCATCAGCATGTTGCAAGCTGTACCTCAATGACCAAAAAAGCCTGACTTTGAAACATCCTGAAAAATCATGGAAAGAGGTATTCAGGCCAGAAGATCATGAGAAAGCTGAACTATGTAGAAACTAGTATAAAAGTGGAATTGTACTGGGATCAGGTGGATATATTGAGACCAGCTTTTTTGGTGGTTGAGGTACAGCTTGTACCACACTGATGAAGTCCAACAGCCTGAAACATGTACGTTGTAAGCTTTTCTTGATTAATCAAGAAATGGTATTTGAACAATTCTGTAACAATTTTTTTTTTGCTTATCCCTAGTACACGTGGTACAGGCCATGATAATCATGGTGGGTAGTTAGCGACTGCTTTTTACTGTAAGCGCACCACATGTCTACACATGTGAAAGCAGTTCGACTTTGCACTTACAAATGTGCCAGAGCCCCGTTTGGTTACTTGCACTCGCTGGTGGGGTTGGACTTTTGCAAGAATAGGGGGGCCATTGGAGCATTTTTTTTTTTTAACAGAAAAAAGTGTCCAATGCGGGGATCGAACCCGGGTCGTAGTGGTCGTAAACCAAACGGTTTAACCAGCCTTCCACCGACCCCCAAATCAAAATCAACGAGAATAGTTCATATTTATTCTGACAGATAGCACAAGCCATCAGCAAATTTTAGTTACACCATCAGTAAATTCCTTTTTTTACTTATCCCTAGTACACGTGGTATAGGCCATGATAATCATGGTGGGTAGAAGAAGGCCACTGCTTTTACTCTAAGTGAAGCACATGTCTACACATGTGAAAATCAGATTTCTTAATTTATCCACTTGAGTCCAGTACAATTTCACTTTTGTTATTTGAGCATTATTGTTACCCATTGTGTGTGTTTCCCATTGTGTGTTACCCATTGTGTGTGTTACCCATTGTGTGTGTTACCCATTTGTGTGTGTTACCCATTTGTGTGTGTTTGTGTGTTACCCATTGTGTGTGTTTCCCATTGTGTGTGTTACCCATTTGTGTGTGTTACCCATTGTGTGTGTTACCCATTTGTGTGTGTTTGTGTGTTGCCCATTGTGTGTGTTTGTGTGTGTTACCCATTCTGTGTGTTTGTGTGTGTTTTGACAATTAAAATAATTTTATTGACTGTCAGTCAATGTAACAACTCAACCAGGAGGGTGAAAAAGAAATATTTACATTTGACAGTTGTCAGGAATCAAGGCATCGCCGCCTAAGACTGGCCAAATCGGAGCTAACATCGGGATGGTTGCCCCGAGCCAGTTCTATGGCCGCGCTGAGGAACTCAGCGAGGACTCCCCTCATCGCAGGTGTCAGTCTCGCCATGAGGGACTCTCTTTCATCGATGAAGAGAGTGGCATCCTTGAGGTCATTCGGTTGGATCCCTGATTGATATAAGGGCCTTAGGCAGGTTAAGTGCTTCAGTTTCTTGAAGATTTCAATAACCATACACTCCTCCCTCATGATCGGCGTCATCTCCTCCTCGTCGGGAGCAGGTGGTGTCGGCCCGGCAGGCTGAGGCGCGGGCAGTGGGGTGTTGGAGGCACTGCGGCTGGCGAGGTCTTGAGCGCCGCCCTAACCTGCCCGAGGACTTTGTATATGTTGGAGTTTCCTCCGGGCTTCAGGCCCAAGAGCTGACGGATTAAGCCGGCGAGAGCGTCGCCCTGCGAAGGTGACAGGAGGGGTCCCCGCTTTCGAGCCTTGGTCTTCGAGGA
Source organism: Cordylochernes scorpioides (assembly GCA_030710605.1). Lineage (NCBI taxonomy): Eukaryota > Metazoa > Arthropoda > Arachnida > Pseudoscorpiones > Chernetidae > Cordylochernes > Cordylochernes scorpioides. Next base: position 118,124,845 of record CP092864.1, read on the forward strand.
GAGGAGGTCCAAGTCCTCCTCCCGCCCTAGGCCAAGGGCGTCCGTCTGGGCGAAGGAGACGCCCGGGTTCCTCTCCAGGAAAGTCACGAGGCCTTCTCTCGTTGATGTTCCCGACGAGGAGGTGGAGGATGTCGATGTCTCCTCGATTGACATCTCAACGTCCAGTGTAGGGACTGCAGGCCCGTGACTCCCAGGTGCCCGCAGGGACGGAGCAGGGGTCACAGGTGGAGAGGCAGGAGGCGCCATCTCCATAGGTACGGCCGGGGCCACTGGTGGAGATGGCCGAGGTGCTGTGGATGGAGTCACAGCTCGGGCCGTAGTAGGAGCGCCGGGGATCTCCATGGCTGGACTGGAGGGTGCCGGTGCGGGAGGCTGGGCTGCTGACCTCTGAGGCGGAGCAGGAGTGGTAGGTGGTGGGGCACCAGCAGGAGAGGCTGGTGGGGCCAATCTGGTGTTGTTGGCTCGCCCTGCAAGCAGGGGGCAGTTGGCCCGGCGATGTCCTTGGCCGTGGCACCTGGAGCACTTGATGCCCGAGGACAAATACGCGGGCCAGGCCTCGCCTTTAATAGGGATCTCAAGGCGGGTGGGGAGCCTCTCAGTTGTTATTCCTTCGCGGAGGACAATGAACGCCTCGCGACAGCCGTCGTTGTAGGTGTATGGGCCGGCCTTCATCAGTTTGGGCGCAATTGATGTTACGCGCCCATAAGGTTTTAGGGCGCTGATGATGGCGGAGTCCTCCACGAAGAAAGGGAGGTTGCCCACTGTTATCCTTTCCGCCCTTTTGCGGAAAGGAAAGGCCCTGAGGAGTGTGCCCTCAACCTCGAGGCCCTCGTTTATGAGGCGCTCGGCCAGGCCTCTGTTCGCCAGTCCCAGGAGTTGGTGGCCGTTCACCTTGGAGACTTGGATGACTCCGGCGGTTCCTCCAAGCATCCTGTCGAGCGCCCTCAGGTAGTGGAAGGGCTGTAGCTCGGGGCCGTGCTCCAGGTAGATGCAATGTTCCTCAGAGGAGGATGCCTGCCGCGCCCGGGCCTCTGTGATATGGGCCCTGGTTGTTCTTATCTCCTGTGCCCGCGGCACAGATCCTGCCGAAGATTGTGGTCGGCGACTAGTCCTAGCACCTCCGATGTTGGAGGATGGTGCAGCCGCTGTAGGCGAATTCGTCGATTCGCGGCGCCTCTTCTTACCCTTGACGACGGTAAAAGCGTCGTCCGCTTCAGGGCCCAAATCTTCAATGCAGTCCGCCCAGTTTCCCAGGACACGGGCACCGCCATTGGATGATGTACCGGCCGGCAAGCTGAGCGTGACGTCACGCCTGGCGGCCAGATTTACATCTCTAACGCCTGCCGGCGGATTTGCATGATTGCGATTTTCAGAATTTTCTAAGATTGTCTTCTGAATCCCGTCTTTCTGTAATTTCCTTTCACCAGTTGGAGATGGGATGCTGGGCCTTCCAGGCTCTATTCCAGCAGATCCCGAGGTCCCTGGCGATGCCGAACTCGGCATGCTTAGATGCATTTCACCGCTCGCCAGAGGCGAAAAACACGGAGCTCGCGCGACGCGTGGCCGCACGGCCGAGTGTGTGTGTGTTACCCATTGTGTGTGTTTGTGTGTATTACCCATTGTGTATGTTACCCATTGTGTGTGAAATGTACACATTGTAGCAAAATGGGAAATAAAATAAAGAGATAAAAATATATGCCAACAACGAAGTGGCTCATTTAATGCATATAACAATCCTATTTACATAGTCAAACATTAAAAAGTGGCTGGAGAAGGAAGTGTTGTTTACGTGGTCAGTTGGTTGTTGAGGGGAGTTTGGGGCAACATTGTGTCTCCGTAATAAGACCGGGCGGTCTTCTCTAGGGCATCCAGGATGGCTTTCCTGCAGCACAGCCCACTCCGTCCATTATTGCTGCCACAGGAATGGCTGCACAAGGCAGCAGGATATACATTTGTTCCAAGGGCCCTTGCTCGCATGAATTCAATCCCAAAAGGAAATGTGAATAACCAAACAAGGCTATGACAAAGTTCAAAATCAAACTTCCTTTAAATGTACGCAAGGTAATAAGACCAAATCCAAATAAATAAATAGTGTATGATGTTTCGGTAACAGCGCTGTTACCATCTTCAGACAAAAGTACTGAATGAGAAATTTTACCACAGCATGTTTTAAATAGTTACTGTTATCAAGTTAAAACATGTTGTGGTAAAATTTCTCATTCAGTACTTTTGTTTGAAGATGGTAACAACGCTGTTACTGAAACGTCACACACTATTTATTTATTTGGATTTGGTCTTATTACCTTGTGTTTATAAACTACTAGCCGAATGACCCGGGCAACGCCCGTGTTTTACCCGATTGAATGTTTTGATTCAAATACTATTTGTTACAATTATAAATTGGCACCTTATATAAATGCATATGTTAGTTAATAACTATAGCCTATGTGCTTTATCTGTCTATGTACTGTTGGCTTCCATAGGCATCTCTTACTGGGAAAAAGAAAGAGAGGATTCCATTTGGTTATTAACTAATATATGCATTTATTTAAGGAGCAACCCGCTCCAACACAATGGTTACAAAAACGAAAAAGCGAGTGGGGGGGGGGGGGGGGGGGGGGCAAAGGTGGTGTGATCGTAGCCGACCAATAGGAGGGCGCCATTCCAAAAAAAAAAAGCAAACGGTGACAGAGATGAAGAATGACGCTCGTAACTGTATATAGAATAATCCAAATTGTGCCTTATCTTCCTTTAAATATGCACACATATGATTTGTAAAAACTACATCAGGAAGGGTCGGTGGACGAGTGGTTAAAACCCTTGATTCCCGACAGCCATGAACCGGGATTGAATCCTGCATTGTACTTTTTTTTTCTGTGAGCAACCTGTTCATATTTCTCATTGTAAATAACATAAGCTAGGTTGCTGAGCGGTACCTAATAAAGTTATTTTGGAAGAGGAAAATTACATTGGATCAAACAGAAAGGATATCTTCCTGAACTAACAGGAAGTTTTGAGAAAACTAATTGAACTGGTGGTATAGACTGTATAAGCAGCCACTAGGTGGATCTTACTTCACTGTAGATACTCTTTTAGGAATAGTTTAATCTAACTGTGTACACTCACCTGAATTCAGCTTGGTTGAGAATAAAGGCAGCTACGTGGCCGCAGTCAAGCCTACGGAGCTCGCTGCCTGCCCAGAGTTGGTCTAATGGCTCTATGGAGGGATTAGGAGGCACATAGGCATCGTGTAGCGCTGCCACCAGTACAGCCATGGCAGGGTCGACTGGTCGTGCGAATCCAGCCAGGTGGGTGAACTCATCCATGATCAGCCTCATGAACTGCCGGGCTGTGCAGGGGGCAGCGGTGTCAGCTGGCTCTGCAGATTCCTGCGCCACCATCCATCCCTGTGAGAACTAATCTAGGAGGGCAGAAAGAAGGTTTGGGCATTGTGTTGTATGGTACCTACAATATTGTTGTGTCAACAAGTAGTCAACCGGTGGTACACACGACCATTAAGAATTATTTTATTTATTTTTTTAAATTTTTTATTTAGTTATTTTTATCAGAGCACCACAGCACCAGTATTTGACCATTGACCACCTATTTGTGGCATTGTGTTATATACAACGTGCCCGTATTCAATAAATCTTCGTCCTGTTCAGATCTTAACCGGCGGTTGCATAATGTCTAGTCACAGCTCCAACCCCTCCTACAACTGGCTCGGAGAAACCCAGAATATAACAACCTTCCTGGACTGGGCCATGAGTCCAGCACTGCACCAAATAAACCAACTGAGCATTACATCCCCGCCCTTGTCCCATCAATATATGTGAGTGACTGGATCCTCCCATCACCCTCAGCCGTGTTCATTCTTGTTACTCACACATTTAACATTTCCTTGGCAGCTTTTTAACTTTTTTTTTTCTTATGTTGAAAGGAGATTTAGAATAATTGATGTCAGGACATAGGTTGTTGAAGGTATCCAATATTCTTTGTTTATTTCCCTGATTAATAATTAAAATAGAGTCATCCACATATCTTCTAAAATAGTAAATATCATTTTTAAGAGAATTCAGAGCCTTAATTTCTAATTGGCCTATAGTGATGCAAGCTGCATTTGGAGATTTAGAATAAATTTGCAATTGTGGTTATGGGTATCCTTGAATTTTTCATGTGCAATGGGCTGTGTTAATTGGGCCACCAATAAGAGATGTTGACAACACCAGAGCTAGATATTCCATTGAAGATCTACCTGGCTGGCACTCATAGCAAACTGACACCACTGTCACAAGAACTTTCTCAAAGTTTCTGTAAATTATATAATTCACCTTCTTTAGGGTTTAAAAAAAACTTTTATTTATCTAAATGATAGTGAACCAGTCACCAAAATGGTGGCAAAATTCTTCTCTGGTTGATATGAATCTATTTCTATTTTATTGAGATCTTCCAATCTCATGATATGTTTTTTTTTTTTTTTGGCATATCCCTAGGTACAAGTGGTACAGGCCATGATATCATGACCATGACTGCTTTTACTGTAAGGGCACCACATGTCTACACAAGTTCAACTTTTCACTTACAAATGTACCAGAGCCCCATTTGGTTACTTACACTCGCTCGTGGGGTTGGACTTTTGCAAGAATCGGGGGCCATTGGAGCATTTTTTTTATTAAATCAGAAAAAAAGTGCCCAATGCTGGAATCAAATCTGGGTTGCAGTGGTCGAAAACCAACAATTTAGACCAACCTTCCATCGACCTCCCTCATGATGTTCAGTGTAGAGGTGGATTTCTCCCTTCCCTTTGAATCAATGACCCAAAGTGTAGAGGTTGAAGAGATATGATGATAGTATGCAGCCTGGCTGGCTTCACTCCATTTTTTTTTTATATCATTACATAGAAAATTGAGGAAAGACAAATATAAAGAAACAGTGGAGTCTTGGAGTCAGTCATGGAAAATGTAGTTCACAGCACTAAGGAGGTCTTCCTTAATCTACCCAACTTCTCCAACAAAACAGAAATGAGAGAAGTAACCAAGAGATTAGTCCCATTAGATGGTTTTCTAACTCCGCCTTTGCCGGTCCCAAGCCCGGATGAAAAAGGAGGAGGGGGAGCAGTAACAAGCTCACTAAAAAACCCTGTAAGGGCTCCTAATCCAGGGATACAGGATGAGCAGCATGTGTACTCCATGTTAGGAGCGGCTGCACATGGCATCTGTTCCTCCTGTCAGAGGTGGCCATTTTTTTTGGAGCTATGTCGGCCTGCCACTGAGTAGTGCTCCCAGTCTTGATGACAAAGGCAGACGCATTCTACTTCACCCAGTGTGGAGATAAGAAAGAAGAAGGTGATCCTCTGTAGCAAGGTTTTACTGTGTCTTAAATTGACATTTTTTTTAATGAATGTTCATTTTTGTTTTCAAATTTCTCATTTCCTAAAGTTTTATGAGAAAAAAAAAATTGAAAATCAATATATAATTCAATCTCTAAGTTTTAACAGGTTTCTGCTTAACAGAAGGCTTTGATAGGGATGTGAATAAAATTGCATGGTTTTGACTGCACGCAGCAGTTCCCAGGTTAAGATAGTTTGGTATCAAATGTATCCAAAGTGTTGGCACGGTGTGTTGTACCTTGTAAGGGTAGGTGAAGCTGGGCAGGATGTCCTCCAGGTAGGCCGGGACTTTCTTGAGCTGATCCTCCAGCAGCCGCCAGGGGACCGCCGCACTCATCACTCCCTGTCACAGTGTTCACTCATTTGTCTGAACTCAGCTCTCTTACTAATGTCTCCCCAGCTATAGAATGGTCTGCTGTGGTACATATGTAATGAACCAACAGTATCCAGCAGATGAGAACCAACACAGAAATGATAAAAATCATAAGATGCTGTATTTTATTTACTTGATACTTGAAGTTAGCTTTTATGCAAGCCCTTTTTCAGCTAAGGTTTTAGTTAGCTGAAGAAGGGCTTGTGCACCCGAAAGCTTCCTCTAATCAAGTAAATAAAAAGAGTTGTTAAACACAAGGTAATAAGACCAAATCCAAATAAATAAATAGTGTGTGACATCTCAGTAACAGCAATAATGTCACACACTATTTATTTGGATTCGTGGTCTTATTCCATTGTGTTTATAATCTATAATCCACAAATTGTGCCTTATCAAAAAAGAGTTGCTGTGTGTTTATAAGTTTTAGTAATTTGTTCTGTAATAATGATGAGCAGGGGGGCAGTTACCTGGGTGAAGACAGTGGAGGCTGTGGTCCAGGAGAGGCAGGGAGCCAGGGCCAGGGGCTTGTGCCAGTGGCCTGCTGCGATGGATGCCATCTAGACAACAGTCCTTATTTATAATGTACACACCCCTTATAGAAGAAACACAGGTCGGGGAGAAGAGCTTCTTTTATAAGAGGATGATTGTACAAGCTTTCGGGCAAGACGTCCTTCTACGGGGATTTTTGTTTGGTACCCATAGAAGGGTGTCTTGCCCAGAAGCTTGTATTGTCCTCTTAAATAAAGAAGCTCTTCTCCCTTACTTGCGTTTCTTCTTTTATAGTGAATAGTCAGATTGTCTTAACTACAGTCCTTATGCTGCAATGATTAAAATTGTTTTTAATCCCAAAAAAGTAGTGTTAAAACAATTTCCAATATATATTGTAGAAATATTTATAACTTTCCCATAGTCTATGAGCAGATGAAAGGACAAATTTACTTTCATGGGTTTAACAAAATATATTACAGAAAGTTGAGTGCTTTAAATTCAGTCAGCTCTAAATGAAGATTCTAGTAGAATTGAAGCCACTGATCATAAGGCACAAACTAGCAACAACAGAGAAGATTTCTTATTTCATAGAACATTTCATTTTTCAAATATGACAGTTTCTACTATTTATTTTTTTTTTACTATTTAATATTTGCGCTTATAGTTTTTCTTAACCTTTGCTTCCATATGGAAATACAGTAGAACCTCCCTGTAAAGGACAACACCCAGTTGCAGAGCCAAAGTGTCCTTTACAGAGAGGTGTCCTCTTTCCAGAGAGGGTTGGTGTATTTTTATATGTTAAAAATGTGGAAAATATTTATTATTATATTTATTATTATAGCATATTATATACTTTTTTAACACTTATTTAATGTTACGATGCACTAGCGCGCCATCTGTTATGAAAATTAGAAACTATTTTAGACGCGTAAGATTCTTTTTGAAATTAAACAATTTCTACTGTCCTTACTGCAATGGAAAATTTAATGGGAGGGTCTGGCTCATCAGTGGTGAACCCTCCCAGCGGTTTCGCCAGTTTAATCTACCATACCGCTGTTATATTGCATTTTTGGAACTTTCTTTTGTAGTGATACTGTTGTAGACTCTTGGAATGGGTATTTTAGATGAACTATGGACATAAGCTTTGAGGACAGCAGAATTACATATAATTATAAATATATAATATCTTTCTTTCTCTTTCTTTATTATCTCCACTCAATCATATTAGGGTATCAAGTTGTGACCTTTGATGGTGTTTGTTTGACAACCATCATGACTGGGTGAAGTAGAATGTGTCTGCCTTTGTCATTTAGACTGGGAGCACTACTCAGTGGCAGGCCGACTTAGCTCCAAAAGAAATGGCCGCCTCTGACATGAGCAACAGATGCCAAGTACAAACGCTGCTCATCCTGTATCCCTGGATTAGGAACCCTTACAGGGTACTATCAGCCAGGCCAGCTGAGCCCAGGTTTTTTAGCGAACTTGTTACTGCTCCCCCTCCTCCTTTTTCATCCGGGCTTGGGACCGGCAAAGGCGGAGTTAATATATAATACACTTCGAGCAATCGCTCTTCCGCTAACATCAAATTCTGCAAAACTTATTTAATGTAAAAAAATAGTACATATGTGATATTGTGTGTACTGGGATAAGGTGCATAAATTAAGATGGCGCAGGCCATCAGCAACTTTCAGTTGCACGATCAGGAGATGCACCCTTTTTTTTTTAATTAACTTAGTTAATGGTTATAGTATACTGGTTAAATAACATTAAACATTAAAAATTTATTTTTTTTAAATATACACAGTCTACTCTCATTATAACGCCACTCGATATAATGCCACCCTCTCCTTACGCCGCTTTTTCGTTTTGTCCCAATCGACATCAATGTATTTTTCTCGATATAACGCCACTCCCTCGCTGTTCGCCTTCCGCCGCTGATTTTTACCAGGTCTATTAGTATGAAACGCGAAATTTTTCAGTGATTTCAAAAGTTCACCAATTCCATACAACAAAAGATTTTTTATTCAAAGTAACTGCCCTGATTAGCTATACACTCGGACCACTTTTCAGGCAATTTTCGAATTCCTTGTCTGAAAATTTCTATTCCTTTTGAGTCGAACCAGTCAACAAGTCATTTTCGGAGTATGTCTGAGTTCGAAAATTCCTGGTTTTTTAGGGCGTGTCCTAAAGATGTGAAAAGGTAGTAGTTCGACGGCGCTAAGTGTGGTGAGTACGGCGGGTGGGGTTAGAGTTCCCAGCCCAAGTCTTTTATGGTGTTTTTGACCACCGTAGCGTTGTGGGCTGGAGCGTTGTCATGCTGCAGTATCAGGTTGTTGTGCTTTTCACTCCATTCCGGTCTTTTTTCATTCAACGCCTCTCTCAAACTGTGCATTTGTTGTTCGTAGCGACTAGTATTGACCATTTTGCCAGGTTTCAGGAGCTCGAAATATACTACGCCGGTCTGGTCCCACCATATGCAAAGCATTGCCTTTTTTCCGAAGCGATTGGGCCTAGGCGTCTGTTTTGTAAATTGGCCGGGCAGGCCCTACGACTTTTGGCGCGTAGGATTGCTGAAGTGGATCCATTTCTCATCAGAAGTTACGATTCGGTGCAAAAATGACTTCTTTTCATGCCTGGCGAGCAGCCCTTCGCAGGTTACCAGACGCCGTTATTGCTGCCTTTCGCTCAACTCGTGGGGGACCCATCTGGAAAGCTTTTGGGTCATTCCGAGGCTGTTTAAACGTAGAGAAACAGCACCTTGAGACACCTGGAGCTGTTTTGCGAGTTTCTCCTGCATTTGGGTACTGTCTTCATCCAACAAAGCTTGCAGTTCAGCGTCCTCGAACTTTTGGGTCGGTTTTCCATGTGGTTCATTATCAAGTTCAAAATCGCCACTTTGGACTTTTTTAAACCACCTGTAACACTGCGATTTTCTCAGAGCGTGGTCGCTGTAAACCTCCCTGAGCATTCGGTGGGCTTCAGTGGCACTTTTCTTCCAGTTGAAGGCGAACAACAAAACTTCCCGCAAATGGGCACTTTTTGGCTCGGAAATCGCCATTTTTCACGGGCTCCAGAAAATTTTCACGATTTCAATTTTTCGAAAACTGCACGCATGCTGATGCCAAGTGAGTCAAAGAACAAAACGCCTACAATAGCGTCACCGTCGGCTCAAATAAAGTTGCACAGCGGCCTCTGGCGCCCATTTTCGCGTTTCATACTAATAGACCTGGTAGTATCCCAAGTAGCAAAAACCACTCGTTATAGCGCCGCTCACAACGTCCCTCATCCCCCACTTCCCTTTTCCTGTCTTTTTTTTTTTCCGCCAGCGGCACCGGACTTTGCCTGCTGTTGACACAACAGATTGTGTGAACAGCCAAGCAGACCCTTTTCCTGCTTGTGCCTGGGAGATACACAGTCGCTTCATCCTTTGCTAACGTCAACACATCAACCTTATTGTCGTATCATGAGTTCCCAAAAGTGTAAACTGGAGTCGATCACCATTGAAAAGAAGGAGATATGCCAGTTGGCAAGAATGTCGAAGAATGAGATTGGAGAGTGTTTCTCACTTCCACGAACAACTGTTCGTGATATTCTCACTCAGGCTGAGAAGTGGGAAAATTATACTGTTGGTTCTTCAAAGAGACAAAGAGTCGGGAAATTTAGTGACTTGGAAGACGCTCTCTTCAACTGTTTTACCCAAAAGCGTGCCATAATATTATTATTACTGATGACCTCCTAAGAGAAAAGGCAAAAAAACTTGGCGAGCAGTTGGACGTACCAGAAAATTTCACGTACAGCAGTGGGTGGCTGCAGCGATTTAAAGGGAGATTCCATATTTCGCAACGACGGCTCTGTGGGGAAGGCGCATCGATTTCTCCAGCTATCATTGATGAACACCTTACAAATTTGAACAGTATGCTGGCCAACTCCGGATATGACCCAACCAACATATACAATGCAGACGAAACAGGATTATTTTTTTCAGCTCATTCCTGACCGAACACTTGCTCACAAAGATGAAAACTGCCGTGGTGTCGAAAGGATGAAGCAACGAATCACTGTTCTACTGTGCTGCAACTCTACTGGAATATGGTTGAAAGGGATCCCTACAGAAGCCAAGGTTTTATGGTCTGGGCTGGAATCTTCTTGGGCGGTATTAACAACAATATCCAAGATATTTATGCACTGACTGCAAGAAGATCATTGCTTGACCGGCTAATTTGCATTAAATACGTGTTAGAATTCTTTGATTTCGGGTATTCTAATCAATAATAGATTAATAAATTTGTGTATAAAATTTCATTGATATATGTTCAATAAAATTTGAGATAAATGAAAAAATATGTTGTTCCTTTAATTTTGCGGACCAGTGTATATCAGCGATATGAGGATTATGGTGATCACTGGAATAAGACCTAACTGTGTTTAGGAACAGAAATTTCGAGTCCCATAGCTCAGTCTCAAATCGAGAATAGACAGTAAATACACTTGTATTCCTCTATAAGGCATATTCATAGTGAAGTATAAAAGACAACTGATATTTGATAATGCAAAATGAGAGAGAGCAAACGTCTGAATTTGATCAATTTTTTCCGCATTTCATCATTTTATATATTTTAAAATATACATATTATAAGCTTCAAAGCATTTTATATAAATAACAAATGTTTGAATAATATTTATTCTATTATTTTTGAGGTTATTGAAGTAAAAAATTCAGTCATAATCTTATTGTTCCAAATTCTATTTCATATTGAATTCAAAATGATGTGGAGATTATTTTAAATATATCTCAAACAGATAATATATAATTTAAAAAGATACATATTATTTTTTATTTCATATAAATATTAATATATTGAATTTTTAGGACGCTATAAAAATTTTGTTTCCAACGGTCCAACAATGGGCCAGTCGGTTGGGAATTGAGGTGGAGGCGGGTCTGCTTTGAGACTCTGTCCGAATATACTTGTTTCCTCAGATATTGAGGCTTTGTCTTCCTCTCCCCCGACTCTTTTATCTTTGAGACGGAGTCCATAGCATCGGCAGACCAGTTCCTGGCAGGGCCTGGACCATCAGCTCGGCCGAGAGCGAGTTGGATGCTCTGGTTGTGCCAGAAGAGTGGAATAGGGCTTCTACGGAGGCGAAGCGCCACTATAAACAAAGGCTAACGCGCTGAGCAGGTACCTCCTGGGTGGCGTGGAAACCCTTTGCGAAAATATTCATGACCTGGTCTGGCCATGCATGGACTTTGAATGAGATAAAATGATAACATTAAATGCCATAAACCATTAACGCTGAAACAAAATAAATTAAAAACACACCAAGTAAGCACATACATAGAGTTACAGAAACAAAATAAACTAAAATATCAGCTTAGCTCAAAATATTTCCAGTATTCTTCAACAAAATCAAACTACATGATAGAATCCATCTATTACAATAGTTGAACGGTCTGGGGATTAAACTGGCGAAACCGAGGGGAGAATTCACCAATGATGTACCACGCCCTTCCTTAATTATATGACGTTGAAAGGTGGCATTAAATTCAGTGCCATTTTCGAACTCTGGGTGACCCTCAATCATATACTAGATTTTTAGCAAAAAATAAACGTCGCATTTTGCATCAAAATAGACGCCAGAACTATGCCTTTATTGATTGAATGCCTCATCAACCTTGCAGACTCTCTCTCTCGGTTAAGTGACAAATTTACATATATATCTCCCCCATAGAATTAATTAACCACTTTGAGAGCGCTGAATAACTCTTTGGATAAATTCTACGCATCCCTTGCGGATAACAAGAAATCAAAGCTCTCCCTAGACTGCCGAGAGCCATAAACCAAACCATGGTCTCCTGGTGACATTCTGAATTTTACAAAGATGTTATTGTGGTATTGACCTCCACCAGAGTCTGCTAGATTGAATAAAATGGTTGATAGATATATAGCAAAGTTATTGTATCTATGTTGACGGGAGAGAGAGGAGGGGCCTTTATATATTTTAGGTCAGCTTCGCCTAGAAATGTCTCCATCCATAAACTCATACTATTTCTAGTATATTTACCGCAATGATAAAAATGATGGGAGGGCCTGGTTCATCATTTGTGAATCTACTTGGCGGTTTTGTCAGTTTAATCTACCATCCCGCTTAATTTTTGTATTTTCCTGTTTTTATTTTATAGTAATACTGGAGATAAACTATTGGAAAAGGGATTTTAAACAACTATGAACATAAGCTTAAGTACAGTAGAAATACAAATATTTATAAATTCCTAAACATGCTTCGAGCGCTGCTCTTCCGCAAACAACAAGTAAAGTTCATTTAGACTTAATATGAACATTATGAATTAACTCGCCATCTGTTTTACGCAATTTATGATTCATTTGAAAACAAAATCAGATGGGAAATATGAAATTAAATATTCAGAAGTCTATGATAAGGTCATATTAACGATCGGATAAAATAATTCTAAAAACTGGTGAAAAACGAGAACAAAACATTTAACTTGGAATTCAAGATTCTGAGCTATCCAATGAAAGCACCTTATTACATAAAAAGCATTTGCGCGCCATCTGTTATGAAAATTGGAAACTATTATAGAAGCGTATGGTTCTTTTGAAAGTTAAACAATTTTTACTGCCCTTACTGCGATGGAAATATTATAAATTTATAATTGTATGTAAAATTCTACAGACCTCAAACCTTATGTCCATAGTAAATCTAAATACCCATTCCAAGAGTCTAGTATCAGTATCACTATTGTTGTTTCTTGAGCACTCCAAGAGAGCAACATCTGACGACGTCAATCTATCTGCGGATTTGTTACACCGTGTCTATGGCATAAGTGAGGGAGAGAAAACACAAGTTGTGATCACAGACTTTTTCAAGAAAATGTAATTATTTTTTTATGAGAATAAATTATAAATTAATGCTTTCTATTTATCATATTAATCAATTAATGCCGGTTTTGCATTCTATATATTGACTCTTAAATATAAATTGTTATTATTAATTGTTATAAATAATTTATTGAAACTTTAAATTTCACATTTTAAACGTGTTCGATACAACGCCACCCTCGCCTTACGCCGCTTTTTTGCAACATCCGGATGGTGGCGTTATAACGAGAGTAGACTGTATATATTCTCTTTGTGCAACTTCCAATTTTCTGAATTGTCCACTCTAGTGGGAATGTCTATTATATTTAAAATCAATAAATAATGCATCGGAAAATTATTCATTGTTTAGAGATGTCCACTAGCACGAACATATTTTCAATAGAAGGTCAATTTTGGAGATTAAAACTGTCCTTTGTTTAGAGATGTCTGCTAGCGCAAGTGTCCACTAAGGGGGGTTGTACTGTATATGCATATTTTGTTACAATTCATAAGGTACAATCATTTAATATTTTGTGATGGAATGGATTAAGAAGATTTCCCTAAGAGTAGCTCATCTTTTTTCATTTTAAAGATAAACCAAATAATTTGATGCAATCGAGGCTTTGTCTTCTTTCTTATCTCCACTCCACAATCATATCAGGGTATCAAGCCTGTAGAGCTTGAAATGGTGTCTGCTGGGGATGAGTAGAACCCATCAATGTATGAGAAGATACAGTCAATAATCTGATTTGGGGTTGCAGGTTGAAAATTAAACTTAGTACATAGTGGAAAACCTTGCAACCATTCTGGAAAGTCATTGTCCGTAGATGACCAGACTTAAGTCTGGAAATCAAAGACTGTTTTTCCCTTGGAAGGACAGAATTGGTTAATGTCCCTCCTGCTCTGCACCAGTCATAAGCCACAGGAAATTTCCATTCTTGCCTTATGTCTTCAATGTATATATAGTATTGTATAAAAGTGGGGAACAAGATAAGACTTCCTCACTTTTATCTAAGATGGTAGCAATGCTGTTACTGAAACACCGAGTATAAATTACTTCTTTGCTGTCTTACCCTACTCCATTCACTATGAAGCTACCAGTGGGTGCTGTGCTATATTCCAACACTATGTTGGACTCCATTCCTTATAAGTTATAGAGATGGTCAAATTTACCTCAATAATTTTACACACAGGGACTATATATATATACAGAACTACCTCCCTGACACCTAATTGCTGAGTCAAAGTGTCCTTTAGGGAGAGGTGTCCTCTTACTGGAGAGTTGCTAAATAGTAAAAATGGTAATTTTGCAAATGAAAACTGTCCTTTGTGGAGAGGTGTCCGCTACTGGGGTGTCCACTAAAGGGAGGTTCTACTGTATATTAAAAATAAAAAAGGCATATCCTGACTATGCTTACATTGGGCATCTCTAGATGGCAGAGCGCCACCTAATGGAATAAAAATAAATTAAACGTTTATTTAACTTGTTCCGTGATATTTGGCCAACCCAATTTCTTGATAAATCAATATATATATACAGTAAAACCCCTCTATAGTGAACCCCAATGGGACAGAGCTTTTGGTTCACTATAGCCACGGTTTGGCTATTTTTTTTTTTTACTTTTCAAAATTTTCAGACCGTATAATTAAAGGACGGCCATACACACAAGAAGAGACTGCCTCTTAATAGTGGTCACTTTGTATTAATTCCCATAATTGACCAATTTCCTTACATTAATACGGAATAATAAAAGATATCATTAGATGATAGGTTCTTCTTATCATTAAGATACATGTACCTCTATGTCTAATTTAAAAATAATGACAAATCCTAGGCAAAGTTTTATTAAATATATATTCAAAGATATAAAATGATTTTAAAACATCATTATCACGTTATATAATACATTTTTTACCTGGAAAAATGGCTATAAAACCTTGTTGCTTTAAAGCATTCTTCAAGCATTGCACCATTCAAATAAAGTTAGTGATTTTCTTCCATTTCATGTTTCCACATATTCTTCATGGTCTAGATTTCGTTTTTTAACCTGTCATGCAAAACATTGCTGATTTTAAAAATCACCATAGTTAATGGTATAAAAATAATGTTTGTTTCATCACGGGACCGTTTATTTGAACTTTTTTTTTTAGCCCTAAAACGTACGATCGCGATCGCGGCAAAAGTTGGGGTTGATTCCTCTTTGTAACAATTTTTAATAGCTTTATATTTTATCTTTTATAATAGAAAAGTTATATTCTCTTATTTTAATATGTTCTTAACATTTTGTCTGTGTTGTTTCACTTTGAAAAGTTCTGAAAATGGCCTTTTTTTTTTTTAAAGAAATAACATTTTTGTTTTTAAAATGCCTTTGTTTTCTTCATTTTGGAAGCCATTTGCATTTTTTATATTTCGAATTTAATGGATGCAAAGATATTATATTTAATAAAAAGTATAATGTGTAAATATTTATACAACATACAGCAAAAATAAAGTGCAAACATCAAACACAGTGCCGCTAAATTTATTGTTTTGAAATTGCGATCCGCGAGCTGAAACATGCTCAAAATTTTGTTGTTTCAATTTTTTTTTTAGATTACAATTCTAAGTTCGTTATAAGCATAGTATTTTTAATAGATTTTATCATTTTGGGACCGAAAATAGGTTCGTTATAGGGGTAGTTCGTTATTCTAAAAATCGCAAAGTTCGTTATAACAATGGTATTTTCAATGGAATGGAATTGGGAATCGGCGTGGGTTCGTTATAAGGGAAGGTTCGCTATATCCAGGGTTCGTATTAGCGGGGTTTTACTGTATATATATATTGTATAACCCACATGGTTTATATAATCTAATAAATTATGTTTCCAACATTGAACACACACACAATTTGCAAAAAAACTCAAAAAATTTATATTCAAAATGCCAACTCAAAAAATGTATATTCAAAATACCACATATTTTTATATACAAATAATTTTAACACAAATGAATAGAAAAAGTAAATTTATGTGTAAGAACAGAGTAAAAAGCTAAATTTAAAATATTGTTTCTTGTTGAGTAAAATGAAAGGGTAAAATTTAATCCATTCAAATTTTATTTCATATTAAAATGAGCAACACTCTGTTGTTATCAAATTGCTCACATCGTGAATCTAGAACTGTTGTTCAGTAAAAGCAGTCACCTACTTCTACCCACCATGATTATCATGGCCTGTACCACGTGTACTAGGGATAAGCAAAAAAAGAAAGAACTGTTGTTACAACAAGTTAATTTTCAACATTACATTGTTTACTAATACAGTAGAACCTCCCTTTACCAGACACCCCTCTAGCAGACACCCATCTATAAAGGACAGTTTTCATTTGCAAAATTACCATTTTTACCCTTTAGCAACTCTCCGGTATGAGGACACCTCTCTCTAAAGGACACTTTGGCTCTGCAATTATCTGCTATATATATATCAGTGAGGGGCCTTGAAATCTTAAATGGGATAGTTTGTATTTACAATTAGAATCCAGAGACAACTATTGCATTTGATACTCTCAGAAAATTCCGGTAGATGTACCATGAGGCCTGGCAGAAACTTACATGGCCCCCCATGGAGAGTCCGCTGACAGCCAGAGGTCCAAAGCCATTGCGCTCCGCCCAGCTCAGCAGCACCTGGGACTCCAGACATAGGCTTCCTCCCATCACAAAGATGTCTGACACATTATGAAGGCTCGACCTCCTGGAACACCAAGATTTTGTCAGGAGAGATAAATGGATCTGTTGTTTCTTGTCCCCTTGTACAAAGGGGATGGATGTAATTTACTAGAGAACACAAGATTGGCTTATTACTAAATAGAGAGAATACGGTAGACGCCACCAAATAATATATTTTAAATAACTTGCCAACACAGCTGATATTATGTAAATTTTATTATCAAAATTTGAAACTATTTTAAAGGCGTAAGATTCTTTTTGAAATTAAACAATTTCTACTGTCCTTACTGCAATGGAAAAATTACCAACAGTATCACTATAAAAGGAAGTTCCAAAAATGCAATATAACAGCGGTATGTTAGATTAAACTGGCAAAACCGCTGGGAGGGTTCACCACTGATGAGCCAGGCCCTCCCTTTAATTTTTCCATTGCAGTAAGGGCAGTAGAAATTGTTTAATTTCAAAAAGAATCTTACGCCTTTAAAATAGTTTTGAATTTTGATAACAGATGGCGCGCAAGTGCATCATATTATAAATTGTATTATGTACATATAACTTGCCATAACATAGTTAAGTTTCATTTTGTATCAATTTTCCTGTAGGAAAGAGTTATCCTGAAAGCTCGAAAAACATTTAATAAAAGATACTCATCCTTGGACATTTACTTTATTATCTAAAATTGCTAGCAAAGGATTATATTCTAAATTCTAAATAAATGTTCTTCTCATGACTTATATTTTAATAAAAATAAGCGGATTCTGAAAAAAATGGCTGAAAATATTTGAATATTTAATCTACTTAGGAAATGTGTGTACTTACTGTTGGTCACGGGGTTTCCTAAGGCCATCTGGATAGGACACAAGTTAAGGAACAGTCGTGGGGGAATATATCAACTTCAGTGAACATTTGAAGTCAGAAGTGATAAAAATAATTTGGGTTATATAATGATAAGGCACAATTTGGAATATCCTTATATATATAAAAATGAAATGCAAAATCGATGTTTGTTATCGCATCACGCAAAATCTACTGACTCAATCATTATGGAATTTCGCATGTAGGTAGCTGAAGATTTCGTTTAACATATAGGCTATTCAAAAACTAAAAAAGTTAATGTGCTTTTTTTAAAAAATAAAAAAACAAAAAGCGTTAGTTCCAGTCTTTTACCGCTAGGGCGCAGCACTGGTCGCGACGATAAATGAATTTGATTTTTTTAAAGCATCGGTGGTTCAGTGGTAGAATGCTCGCCTGCCACGCGGGCGGCCAGGGTTCGATTCCCGGCCGATGCATTTTTTTTTTAACAATTTTTAAAACTCATTTTTATTATATCTATATTAATAAATCTTCTATATAAATGGAAATTTCATAAGTGGTGTTCGCTAAAAACTTTCGTTACAATGCATCAATTTCGACCAAATTTTCAACATTTATGTAAAACGAGATGGAGCAGGTTTTGCTTAACATCAAAATATTTTTCCTAACTTTAAAATACATAACTTTGCAGTTATCGATAAAATACAAAAAATTCAACAGAGTTAATTTTATTAATATATAAATACAGAAAAAAAATTCAGCAATTCATTCAACTCAATCTAAAAAAATATTCAAAACAAGCAATTTTAAGATAACACCATATGTAAAACAGTCGGCCAAGAAAACAACAACGATATTACATCTTTCTCACATATTCACACACAATCTTGATTAATAATTAAAACTAATCTTTAGCATTGTTTATTATACTTCATAATATATAATATTCGTTAGGCAAACTTTCACTCGGATAAAACCCGGGCGAAGCCGGGTACACATCCGCTAGTAGATTATAAAAATCAAGGTAATAAGACCAAATCTAAATAAATTGTGTGTGACGTTTCGGTAACAGCGTTGTTACCATCATCAGACAAAAGAATAATCCAATGCACAAAACAATAATCATTATTCTTTTGTCTGATGATGGTAACAATGCTGTTACCGAAACAGAACACACTATTTTTTTATTTGGATTAGGTCTTATTTTCTGGTAGATTTGAACTCAGAATTACTCCAACAAGGAAAAACTTTAGAAACACAAGTAACAAGACAAAATCCAAATAAATAAATAGTGTGTGACATTTCAGTAATAATTCTGTTACTTAAAGGTTACATACTATTTTATTTATTTGGTCTTATTATGTTTCAAATCTATAATCCAAATTTTGTACCTTATCAAAGAAAATTTTTGATATCATTGTAGGAAATATGTGTAATATATTTAAAGCCTATCACAAGCATATTTCTCCACATCATAAAAATGTAATTAGATTATCTTTCAATAGGATTTCACAATTAAAACAAGAAAAAGACAATAAAATGTTTTTGAAATAACTTACTTTTGAATAATGATAAAGTACAATTTGGATTATAGATTATAAACACAAGGTAATAAGACCAAATCCAAATAAATAAATAGTGTGTAACATTTCAGTAAAAGCATAGTTATCATCTTCAGACAAAAGTGCTGAATGAGAGTGGTACAATTTCTCATTCAGCATTTTGTCTGAAGATGGTAACAACACTGTTACTGAAATGTCACACACTATTTATTTATTTGGATTTGGTTTTATTACCTTGTATTTACTTTTGCATAAAAGCTTGGGAATTAAAAGCAGAAGATTCAGGAAGCCAACTTGTAAGATGGGTTTTATATTCTCAGTGAATACATTTTGGTTCTTTCTGCCTCTTTTAATTAAATGTAAAAAGGCAAGTTTCTGCCCATGTAAAGGATTCAATGATTGTTAGGAGGTCAGTTATTGAATGAATGTATTTTTTTTTGTTTTTTTCATTTAAGAAAAAAATATATATATATATATATATATTGTTGCATCATGATTAACGCGCCTATTTTTAAAATTATTTATAATATTATTTTCAATATATTTAAAATTTAAATTATAAATTTATTTATTTTTATAAAACAGATTATTAATATAAAATATTATGTACTATAAAACATTTGTATTTTGATACACTAAATACCCTACATGCTTTAAACTTTGATGTGGTAAATAAAGAGAGATTCTAGGTGCTACCTAAACTTATAGTTGTCTTATTATTGACTGGTTTAACCTTGTAGGATGGTTGAGACACGTTCTGGAAAGATGCAAGACACGTCTGAGGAGAGACTCAAGACTGAAGAATCTGCCAAACCGCAGCCCAGTGCAACAATTGGTAGAGATGCAAGTGCCGACCCAGTTGTTTGAACCCCAACATAGACATCCCCAAATATGATGGAACAGAAGACCCTCGCCCATGGATTGAGTCCCTTGAAGAAATTGGCTTCCTGTACCACTGGGCAGAATATATTATTTCTCGCTATGCAGCTATGAACATGATTGGTAGCGCCAAAACCTGGCTGGACCTACACAAGATAAGTTTTACCAGCTGGGAACATTTCAAGAGCCGCCTAATTCAGGATTTTGGCTCAGACGCCAACAAAGAAGAATTGAAGATGAGGCTGAACAGAATGCAGCAGTGGAATGAACCTGCAATCAGGTTTGCAGAGGATATCCTGGTTCTGTGCAACAAGGTCGACCCCCAAATGGAAGAAGAGAATAAAATAAATTGGGTTATTGGAGGGTTAAAGAAAGAATACTCTTTTGCCCTCTACTTAAACCCTCCTAAGAATACCAACGAACTCCTAAGATTGTGTAAAAAGATGGATTTGTTTGAAAATAATTATCAAGAACGTATAGAAAAATCAAAGGTTCTATATAATGGACCACGCTCTCCTCGTTCCCACCATCAAGAGCAATGGAAGAACGCTCCGTCGTTCAGAAGACCAGACCAGAACACCTCCAAGCCCCAGGCCCCCGCTCCGAGGTACTACCAGAACACCCCCAAGCCCCAGGCCCCCGCTCCGAGGTACTACCAGAACAAGCCGCTGCCCCAGGTATCTGCCCCTAGACGATTTTACACTCCCATTCCTGAGCCAAAACCGGTCTACCCAAGGAAAACCTACAATAAGAGTCCAGATTCAAACAGGAATAGGACAGAAGACGGGAGACCAATATGTTTCAAGTGTAACAAGCCAGGACACGTAGCGCGGTATTGCAGAGTCAAGTTTGTGAGGATCGTAGAAGAGGACCCCTCAGTTTCCCAAGACAAGAGCCAAGAAAATCTTCAAATGGACGAAAGGAAAGATTATACACGGCCTCGCCTCTATGCGGATGTTTGTAATGACACACAAACGAATATTCCTACACGGAATAGATATTCCGTGTTGGAAGATTTAAACTAAGTGTCGCGCCTGATTCCTTCAATCAAAGCAAGTCGACCATAAATGGAATTAGAAAGTTGGACCCTAGGTACAAAATTAATATTAATGTGGACAAGATAGGGTTATGCGAAGCTTTGATTGATACAGGCGCCGATCTTTCAGTGGTCGACCTAAGAACAGCACTTTTTGCTGGCCGTGAAATAAATAGTCTCACTAAAACGTGTTCAGGACCCGATGGAAAAAAATTAGATATGGTAGGTAGCATTATTTTAGATTTAAAAATTGATGACACTGAATTATCCCACGAATTTGTAGTAATGGACGCGCATCTACGAACTCTTATTCTTGGACGAGATTTCCTTAAAAAAATGAATGCTAAAATTGATTGTAAACGAGAAACAATAAAATATAATTTGATGAGTAATCATGACGTAAGCAATTATGATCTAAAAAAAATAAAGAGCACTACAGATACCGTTATACCTAAACTATCTATTAAATTGATTAGGGCCTCAATAGAAGCAGAGGATGGCGAATATGTCATCGAAGAGAACAACAGAATGACTCAAACAAATGGTCTTCGATTGGCAAGAAGTTTGCTCACTGTCACGGATAAGAAAACCCATATCTGGATAACGAACCCTTATCCTCGACCTTTAAAAATCATGAAAGGCCAAACATTGGCTTATGGAAGTCTTCCTGCAGGGGTAAATTTTATAGAGAATAAAGAGAAGCAGAATGAAAATGACGAAATACAATTTCAAATAAACAAAAATTTATCATTTAAAGAGCAAGAGAGGTTAAAACAAATTTTGGCCAAGTATACTGATTTGTTCTCATCGAGGTTAGGTAGGACCAGTTTGGCAAAACATCAGATTCATACAGAAGACGCAAAACCAATAAAGCACAAGCCTTACCGGGTAAGCGCTAAGGAACGGACCATCATAAAGGATCAAATAGACGAGATGCTCGAAGAAGGAATAATTAGACAATCTTCAAGTCCCTGGTCCTTTCCCGTTATATTGGTCAAAAAACGAGATGGCAAATACAGATTTTGTGTGGACTACAGGAAATTAAATGAAGTAACAGTGAAGGATGTTTATCCAATCCCAAGAATCGATGATGTAATGGATACTCTCCAAGGATCCAAGTACTTCTCAGCAATAGATCTCAAATCGGGATATTGGCAAGTCGAAATTGAAGAGAGAGACAAAGAGAAGACGGCTTTCACTACTGCACATGGGTTATATGAATTCAACGTAATGCCCTTCGGTCTATGCAACGCCCCTGCTACTTTTGAGAGGAACATGGACAATGTCCTCGGAAATCTGAGATAGCAGATTTGCCTTTGCTACCTGGACGATGTAATTATATACAGCTCGGACTTTCCAACCCACATTAAAAGACTTGAAGCTGTCCTCAGATGCTTCAGCGAATCTAATTTAAAACTGAACGCCAAGAAATGCAGATTTGCTTTCGAGGAACTTGAGATCCTTGGACATATAACCAACCAAGAGGGTATAAAACCTGCCGAATATAATATCAAAGCCGTTAGAGATTTTCCTCAGCCCAAGAAGGCCAAAGAAGTGCAATCATTCCTAGGAATGTGCTCATATTATAGAAAATTTATTAAAGATTTCTCATTAATCGCTGACCCATTGACCAGTCTCATCAGAAAAAATGTGCAATTTATCTGGACAGGAAAACAGGAAGAAGCGTTCCAAAACCTTAAAAAAGCTCTTATGAATCCGCCAATTTTAGGTCACTTTGATCCAAATGCAGCCACCTGCATTCACACAGATGCCTCTAACATCGGCTTAGGCGCAACACTAATTCAAAATATCGGTGGCGAAGAGAAGGTAATATCATATTTGAGCCGAACCCTAAGTAAACCTGAGCAAAATTATTCAACCACCGAAAAGGAATGTTTAGCTGTAGTGTGGTCGATATCAAAATTACGGCCCTATTTATATGGAAGGCACTTTAAAATCGTAACTGATCATCACGCACTATGCTGGCTTAAGAATTTAAAAGATCCGACCGGTCGATTAGCACGATGGGCACTGAAGATTCAGGTATATAATTTCGAAATTATACACAAATCGGGAAAAAAACATCTGGACGCTGATGGTCTATCTAGAGGACCCTTACCAGAAAACGAATGGGACGAGGATTATGAAAGACTATTTTTGAATCAAATAATAGACGAAAAGGATGATTTTATTGAGAATATTAAGGAGAACCTTAGTGGAAACAAGCGTTCAATTACACAGAACTTTAAAGAAGAAAATGGGTGTCTCTACAAGAAAAATCCAAATCCTGAAGGTAGAGAATGGTTGCTGGTAGTGCCAAAGAAGAGAAGGAAAGAAATCATGAGTGAATACCACAACCATATGCTGAATGGCCATCTGGGCGTCGCCAGAACCACATACCGATTGAAGAATAAATACTATTGGCCTTCCATGCTGAAAGATGTTTCCGAATTTGTAAAGACGTGCCATCTTTGCCAAAGTCGAAAAGGTTCAAATCAGTTGCCATCTGAACTTCTACAACCTATTCCCCCAGCTAACTACCCTTTTGAAAGAATCGGAATTGACTTTGTTGGCCCCTTGCCATCAACGAAAAGAAGAAGGAAATGGATCATTGTGTTGACGGATTATTATACCAAGTATGCTGAAACAAAGGCAGTACCAGAAGCGACAGTGAAAGAAGTCTCTACATTTTTAATCGAACATATATTTTTACGTCACGGGGCTCCAAGATTTCTTATCAGCGACAGAGGTTCACAATTCACTAGCAATTTGATGAAGGAGGTTATGAAAATGTGCAAAGTTAAACATTGCTTCACAACGAGCTACCACCCCCAGACTAACGGACTAACGGAACGGCTAAATAGAACTTTAATCAATATGATCAGCATGTATGTGAATACGGATCAGAAGAACTGGGACGAAATCCTTCCTTTTATCACCCACGCATATAATACCACAATTCAAGAAACCACAGGCTACTCTCCATTTTTCCTGTTGTTTGGGAGGGAACCCATGTCCCTCTTAGACGACGAGAATATCCCAACGGACAGTAACATGGACGATTACGACGAATATATAGAAAACTACTTAGATAAAATAGCAAGGACGAGACAGGTAGTCATTAACAACACAGAGAAGACTCAGGAAAGAATGAAAAGAAACTATGACAAAAAACACAACGAGAGAATCTATGAACCAGGACATTTAGTGGCAGTTTGGACACCAGTCAGGAAAATCGGAAAATGTGAAAAACTATTGAGAAAATATTTTGGGCCATATCGAATATTAAAGAAGCTGTCCAACGTAAATTACTTAATTGAGCCGAAAGATAATCCTGGCCAAGACCCATTGATTGTCCATGTCTCAAGACTCAAACCCTATTTTGAAAGAATAGATGAGGTCACTCACGAGGACGTGACGACCTCTGGAGAGGGGGAAGTGTTGCATCATGATTAACGCGCCTATTTTTAAAATTATTTATAATATTATTTTCAATATATTTAAAATTTAAATTATAAATTTATTTATTTTTATAAAACAGATTATTAATATAAAATATTATGTACTATAAAACATTTGTATTTTGATACACTAAATACCCTACATGCTTTAAACTTTGATGTGGTAAATAAAGAGAGATTCTAGGTGCTACCTAAACTTATAGTTGTCTTATTATTGACTGGTTTAACCTTGTAGGATGGTTGAGACACGTTCTGGAAAGATGCAAGACACGTCTGAGGAGAGACTCAAGACTGAAGAATCTGCCAAACCGCAGCCCAGTGCAACAATATATATATATATATAGATGGAAAAATTGCCGGGAGGAAATTGATCCATAGAACCATAGGGCACTTCTCCCGTCAAAATAAACGCCACCGACCCGAGGCCGCTAGTTTGTGGCGAAGGTCAATAGATGGCGTCAGTTTTTGGCATTTATTTTAACGGGAGAAGCGCCCTATGCTTCTATATATATTGTCACGGTAGAGAAGACAAGTATTCCAAAAGTTTGTGTTGAAAATAATTTATTAACAAAGTCTATATAGAATTCAAACAAGATAATAATTTTACAAGTGATTATCTACAAGAATGGTAAGAAGTGGTGTAGCTAAATATTTTAGTTGATAAACTAACGCTCAACAGAGTATTTAAAATAATTATTCTGTGACATTGCCCCCTCCTTAGAAGAACAGCGTCCCGCTAAAAACTTCAACAGATCAGTTTGGTCCTCAAGGTCATAGTAGAGTTTCATTCTCAGTACATGGACCAGGTCTCTTGTTTGGTGTCTCCTGGTTGGTTGGTCCACAGGTTTCACTTCGAAGGTCACATCAGAGAGTTTCCGAGTAACCTTGTATGGCCCGAAGTTTCCGAAGAGGTTGAAGTTCTTTTTGTACAAGGTTCCTTTCACCAGTTCATATCCTCTTGGGTCGTCTCCGGATTCTTCTATTTCTTCTATCAATTTTCTAATTCTAGGGTCATTTTTCTGTTCAGTATCAAAGCAGGTCAGAGCAGTTATTGATGGTACATCATCATCATCTTCTTCTTCATCTTCTGATTTGTTTTCAAGAGGACTTTGAGAGAGACAGTCTGTGTGTTGGTGTTTACGACCGCTTTTATAAGCTACTGTAACATCTTGTGATTGGAGTTTAATGGCCCACCTCGCTAGTCTTCCTGTCGGGTCTTTCAAATTGGATAACCAGCAAAGGGCGTGGTGATCCGTAATGATGACGAACTCGCGACCAAAGAGGTAGGGGCAGAATTTGTTTATTGCCCATATCACAGCCAAACATTCTCTTTCTGTAGTGGAGTAATTCTTCTCTGCCTTTGTTAGGGTTCTTGAGGCGTAACCCACTGGTCGCTCTTTTCCGTCATGGACCTGAATGAGGACTGCTCCGATACCATAACCGCTGGCGTCAGTATGAAGCTGGGTTGGCAGGTGTTCTTCGAAATGAGCTAAGACAGGTTCAGACATTAGGGCCCTTTTCAGGGATTCAAAAGTTTCTTGTTTTCTAAGTCCCAAGATAATTTCTTGTCTTTTTCGAGAATTTCGTGGAGAGGGGCAGCTTATTTGGCGAAGTGTTCAATGAATCGGCGAAAGTACGAACAAATGCCGATGAAACTCCTCACCTCAGTGATAGATCGTGGAGTCGGAAACTTGGCGATAACTTCTATCTTTTCAGGGTCGGGATAGATGCCGTTGCCATCGACGAGATGTCCAAATACTCTTATCCGTTTGGTTCCAAAAAGACACTTTTTTAATTGAGGCTCAAATCTGCTTTGTAAAGGCATTGTAGGATGATTTTGAGTCGGCGCAAGTGTTTGTCAAACGTTTTGGAGAAAACTACAATGCCGTCTAGATAACACAGGCACTGTGTCCACTTCAATCCCTTTAAGGTTTAGTCATTCAAACACTCAAAGAAATTCATATAGACCCTCTGGGTTATGAAGGCGGTTTTTTCTCTATCTGCCTCGTCTACCTCTATCTGCCAATATCCAGAGTGTAGGTCCATTGACGAGTAAAATTGGGTGCCTTTTAAAGAATCAAGAGTATTGTCAATTAGGTAGAGAAGTCAAGTAAACCAAAAGTTTAAGTTGAAAAGAATTTATTAACAAAATCTATTTTTAATCATAACTACAAGGTAATAAAAGACTAAATTCAAATATATAAATGGTGTGTGACATTTTGGTAATAACGCTGTTACTGAAACGTCACACACTATTCATTTAATTAGATTTGTGGTGCTATTACCTTATAGTTCTAATTTATAATCCAAATTCATTCATATTGTTAATTGTGGGAAAAACACAATTTTAAAACAAGTTCTTTATCATCCAGATAAGTCAACCTCACCTATGGCACCTTCAGCACTTGTGTTTCTCCAGGCCACAACAACAACAACAAAGGATACAGAAAGGGTTCTCCAGGATGATGGAGGTGACATCTGCCTCCTTCAGTAAGGGTTTGGCCAGGAATTTCCTTCTCCGCCAGAAATACTGGACACACAACTTGGCTTCGACACAGTGCTTGAACATACAAGTCCTAGGATGGTGTGGCTCAAGTTGGATATTGGATGGGAAATCAATAGTATCATTGCTGCTGATGACCAAATGTCCCATACTTATTCACATTTGCTGTTTCTTATCCCCTTGTGCGAAGATTATAAGAATTACATGAGTTCACACTCTCATGGAATGGGGTGTAGGGATGCAGCTTTCGTAGATCATAGCACCATGATCCAGGCACACTTTGGTGAAAGTCTGACTTTGCCTGTATTTGAGGCCATTCATAACATGGAAGCCTTTGCTGCCGATTCTAAGATGAGTACAGATGCAGCTCCTCTGTATCTCTAGAGAGGGACCCTTGCTGAGGTCTATCAACAAGGTTAGTTGAACTCAGGTTTTTGACTTTGTCTGTAATTTGAGACCATTTAATATGGTAAAAAAAAACACAAGGTAATAAGACCAAAGCCAAATAAATAAATAGTGTGTGATGTTTCAGTAAAAACACAGTTAATGAAACATCACACACTATTTATTCATTTGGATTTGGTCTTATTACCTTGTGTTTATAATCCAAACTGTGTCTTATCATTAAAATGGGAACTCAATACAATGAAGATTTCTACAGTTGATGAGTTATGGCCCTATCAACAACAATGTAAGAGTGAAACTCTCGAGTTAGGTTGGAGAACAAATATGGCTGAGTCTAGAGATTGCAAGCTAGTGATGAAGGACAAAACCCATGGTAGAGAAATGATAGATATTTGACAAAACATTACATTAATGGCACTTTAGAAATACAGTAGAATCTCCCTGTAAAAGACACCTAATTGCAGAACCAAAGTGTCCTTTAGGGAGAGATGTCCTCTTACCAGAGAGTAGCTAAATAGTAAAAATGGTATTTTTGCAAATGAAAACTGTCCTTTGTAGAGAGGTATCCTCTAGCGCGAGTGTCCTCTCATGGAGGTTCTACTGTACAAGTTAATAAGACCAAATGCTATCCTTATATTTCTAATCTATAATCCAAATTGTGTCTTATCAATAATTGCACTTATCCAAGTTGATAAGACTCTTTTTCAGCAAGTGTTCTTTCTTTTTTTTTTAATGTCAATAAATAGATTTTTGCTATGAAACCAGTTTTATAATAAACTGAAAGGGAGACATCTCCAGGTTGTGCACATTGCTGATGGCCTGCTGCCAACTATCAGATTGACTATCAATTTTTATTTTCCTAGCCAATATCTTGTTTGAATTATAAAGAAAAATCCTATCCAAGTATGCATTTTGTGGCCCTTTTCTGGAAAATGAAAAAAATCAAGTCGGTTGATATATGTTCACTATGTACCATCAGAAACTTACAGCCCTTTCATTGAATCACCTTCACATTATTGACTGTATTGGTTCATCCATTGATGAGCTCTACTCATCCCCAAACTCCGCCTTTGCTTGTCCCAAGCCTGGATGAAAAAGGAGGAGGGGGAGCAGTAACAGGCTCACTTCTTCATTTTCTTCTTCTTTCTTCTCTCCGCTCAATCATATTAAGGTATCAAACTTGTAAAGCTTGAGACTTTTGATGATGTCTGCCGGGAAAGAGTAGAGCTCATCAATAGATGAGTCAATACAGACAGGCTCACTAAAAAACCTGGGTTCAGCTGGCCTGGCTGATAGTACCCTGTAAGGGCTCCTAATCCAGGGATACAGGATGAGCACCGTTTGTACTCCATATTAGGAGCGGCTGCACATGGCATCTGTTCCTCAGGTCAGAGGCGGCCATTTCTTTTGGAGCTAAGTTGGCCTGTCACTGAGTAGTGCTTCCAGTCTTAATGACAAAGGCAGACACATTCTACTTCACCCAGACATGATCTCAGGCTTTACAAGCTTGATACCCTAATATGATTGAGTGGAGATAAGAAAGAAAAAAGTTTGAATTATCTTATTCTCTACTTTTAAAATTTACTTGAGTGAAATTGATTTTATTTTAAAAACTTTGGTTTTGAAAATAAAAAAGAAGAGCAGTGAAAAGGTGATATTTTGGTTTTCAATAATATTATAACTCTGTTGTTGTTGTTTCTTATCCCTTTGTGTAAAGATTACACAAATTCCATGAGTTCATGCTTCTCAAGCTGTTTTATGATAAGCTTTGTGTTATAAGTTTTATGATATTATAACTTTATGTGGTTGGAACTCCAACTGTTGGGAAGAGATGGTGAATCCAAGAAATGCGACTCACGTGGTCCCCAGTCCCGGCCAGGTGCAGACAGAGGGGCCGGAGCTTGCCATGAGGGGGCCGGGCAGGCTGGAGGATCTGGAAGTGGGCCAGGTGGGACTCCGGGGGCAACACATCCGGCATCAGGTGGGCCAGGGGCGACACAAACTGGCCCTCATACAGGACATGTTCCATAGTGCTCTCCACCTGGGGGACACAGATGGCTTTTTGTGTTTTCTAATATTCACTAATATATATATATATATATATATACAGTAGAACCTCTATATACGGGGGTTGGTGGAAGGGTGGTCTAAACCATTGGTTTTCGATCGCTATGACCCAGGATTGAATCCCGCATTGGGCGCTTTTTTCTAATAAAAAAAAATGCTCCAATGGCCCCCAAAATCCGGCAAGTGCAAGTAACCAAAAAGGGCTCTGACACATTTGTAAGTGCAAAGTTGAACTGCTTTTCCAATGTATAGACATGTGGTGCCCTTACAGTAAAAGCAGTCACCAACTTCTATTCACCATGATTATCATGGCCTGTACCACGTGTAATATAGGGATAATAATAAAAAATATATATAAAAGAACCTTTATGAGAGGACACTTGTGCTAGAGGACACCTTTCTATAAAAGATATTTTTCATTTCAAAATTGCCATTTTTACTATTTAGCAACTCTCAAGTAAAAGAGGACACTTCTCCCTAAAGAAAACTTTTCTCTGCATTTAGGTGTCCTTTACAGGGAGGTAGTTCTACTGTATATAGGTGATAGAAAGGAGTTCAAACCTCCCTGAGCAATGACCCCTTTAGTAAAGTCCAAAGTGACTTGATCAAACTTAACCTGCAATGACTAACTGTTGTCAACATCAGGCGTGAAGTACTATACATGAAGCAAATATTGTTTGGAATGTAGAAAGGCACAATTTGGATTATAGATTAGAACTACAAGATAATAAGGCCAAATCCAAATAAATTAAGTGTACAACGTTTCAGTAACAATGTTACTGAACTACGTTACTGAAACGTCACACACTATTATTTTTTTAGTGTTACAGTCAAACTTGGATAATCCGAAGCCCAAGTGACCAAAAAAAATTGAATTATCCAAAAATTCAAATTAAAAATGTAATTTCTATTTATAGGAAATTCTAGGGACCAAGATAAATATTTGAATTAAAGACTTTTTTGAATTAAAGATGTTTGAATTATCCAAGTTCTACTGTTTTGACTTATAATTTTTTGGAAGGAAACATGTAGAGCTTGAATTGTAGTGAAAGAGTCGGTGGACGAGTAGGTAACACCCTCGATTTCCAACAGTCATGAACCGGGATTGAATTCCGCGTTAACATTTTGTTTAATATGTGAACAACCATCACATATTATTCAATGTTACAAATATCATAAACTAGGATGCTCTTTTTGAGCAGTACCTAATAAAGTGACTTTGGAAGGAATTGTAGTGAGTAAAGTTTACCTTTTTAATTTGAAAGGAGCACTCATGGTCCAAGAGCTGGGGGGACTTGTGCCGGTCTGCGAAGAATACCCGGTATTTGAGGAGCCTGCATCACAGGTGTCTCAGAAAACAACTTTAGTTTGCCTCCAATTTAGACTTCTAAATCTTTAAAATTATAATTACTGTGGCTTCTTTGGATTTATTTTAATGCAAAAAATGGTTTAAAATATACCATCGCAAAAACAGTTTATTTCAGAGTAAATTGAAAGCAACTATCAGTAAATATGTAAATAAAGTAGAACCTCCATGAGAGGACACTCGTGCTAGAAGACACCTCTCTATAAAGGACAGTTTTCATTTTCAAAATTACCATTTTTGCTACTTATCATGGAATGGGGTAATTCTGTAATCTTCCTGAGCACCTATTCTCATGCAGTCTTAGAGACCAAGCCTGGTAGTTTGAAGCTTCCATCATTTATATTCTCAGGTTTAGGAGAGGCTGCTGCTTATCATAAAACAGCTCGAGGAGCATGAACTCATGGAATTTGTGTAATCTTTACACAAATGGATAAGAAAAAACAACTATTTAGCAACCATCTGGAAAGAGGACACCTCCCCCTAAAGGACACATTGGCTCTGCAATTAGGTGTCCTTTTTACAGGGAGGTAGTTCTACAGTAATTTTATTAGTTTAATATTATATAAGAAATATATACAGTTAAACCTGTCTATAGCGCCCCCTCTAAATAGCGCCTTCCTCTCTATAGCGTCCGATTTTAAATATGTAGTACGATGCAATTTACATTAAAAGTGACCTGTCTATAGCACCCTATTTTGGTAAGTCCCAAGAGGGGGCGCTATAGACAGGTTTAACTGTATATATAAAACAAAAACAAAAAAATTCTGCGATTGAATTCTTTCTCAATTGTAGTGAGGAAGACATCATCCCCACTCACTCAGTGTTTGGAATTTAACAATAGAACCTGCTAAGATAGCACTGCGATCTGTATGCCTACATAGATAATAGTCGCCCAATTTGTCACATCACAAGGAAAATTACAGAAATACTTACAAAAAATGAGGTCTATCAGAAACACCAAATAATCCTGCGGAGAAACTGAACAAACTGCTCGTCACCTTATCTACGACTGTCCGAACTTTACAGAAGTGAGACATCGATTGTTCCTTGATCTAACTCATTTAACTCTCTTACATCAGCCACTTTGTCTATATAAATTTTATGAACTCTGTAGAATAATACGTGTGTATATTTGTAAATATTTAATTCTAAGTTCTAATTTGTTTGTGTTTTGTTTCCTCTGTAATAGGTGCAAATATTTCAAAACGCGTCTGGTTGATTAATAAATAAAATAAAATATAGAGGGCATAATGAATGGATATTAATTATTCTCCAATGTATGTAAACAAAGATTGGCTGAAACATGCAAATATTTGGACCAAAATCCTTCAATGTGAAAAAAAAGAAGCCCAATCTACCAAAATAAAATAGACAAAATATGATAAAGGCACAATTTGGATTATAGATTATAAACACAAGGTAACAAGACCAAATCCAAATAAATAGTGTGTGACGTTTCGGTAACAGCGTTGTTACCACCTTCATTTTCATTCAGTACTTTTGTTTGAAGGTGGTAAAAATGCTGTTACTGAAACATCACACACTATTTATTTATTTGGATTTGGTCTTGTTACCTTGTGTTTATAAACAAAATAGGTTTATAAAAAGAACACACTATTGCATAGATTAGGTCAGTAACAACCCACATCACCAGTTTTGGCAAACTTGAAGGGCTGACCTGGAGATCGTGAGTCCTTGTCAGGCTGACCTTGATTTTAAGAGATCCAACATGGATGCATAAAATCTTCGGAATTTGCCAAAGAGATGTTTAGCTGGCAAAATGGCTAGGCCTCCAATTCTATGGTCCAAATTTGGAAAATTCTGAATCCATAGTGAATTTCATGCAATACCTTGGTAACAATGCTTGAGCTAAGCTAGCCAACCTCCAGGAGAGACCATGTGGATAGGTGGTCTCTTATAAAAGGTTCCACTCCAGATTGTTATATATACAGTGGTACCTCAACATACGAGTTTAATTCGTTCCGCAACCTTGCTCGTATCTTGAATTACTCGTATCTCGAAGCAAATTTCCCCATACAAAATTCCCATTTAAAATCACAGATTAATATCTTCAACACTACCGAACCGAACTCGTATCTCGAATTTCGCTCGTAACTCAAAGCAAAAAATCACTTGCTCGTCGGCTTGTATCTCGAAAATTTCGTATGTTGGGGCGCTCGTATGTCGAGGTACCACTGTATATATATATCTTAAAATAGAAGAAGTTGGTAGACGAGTGGTTAAAACCCTCGATTCCCGACAGCCATGAACCGGGATGGAATCCCGCAAGTGAGAGAAAATACAGGGTGTTTTACTTATTATTATATGGGGAAATTATTATTACCATGGGATTTGAAATTTTTGAAATTAAAAATTAATACTCTGAAATGAAAATTGGAGCATGGAAGTATTCAAAATGAGAGTTTTGATTTGTTGAATGTCCATTATTAGCTGTGACAGACTTAAGGTGAGAGTGTTATATATGTCTAATATGTAAATATTCATAGAATTAAAGGACTACTCTGTGGATTAAGAAGATGGACCAACAACATGAAGTTTGTGTAACATGATATATGAATAAAGTATTTAATCCTAAACTTGTTGTTATGGATCATTAAAATATAAAACAAGATAGTCAGCAGTCAATATATACATAATCACAGAACAATAGACAAAATAATATATCTCAGAAAACTCAACATTCTCCCCAGTTTGCCTTGATGGTTCCCATCAACTCGGGGAGAATGTTGAGTTTTCAGAGATATATTATTTTGTCTATTGTTCTGTGATTATGTATATATTGACTGCTGACTATCTTTGTATATAATTGATTTTTTTTTTAAATAAAGTGTGAGTGTGAGTAAGTAGTAATTTAGTTGTGCTTTATCTTTCTTTGGTTGAGTCATTATCGGCACCATTGGGGTGTGGGAAGCTTTATTGACATCTTTCTAAACAACACCACTATGAGAGTTGGAGGTAGAGTGGGACTCTGTTGGTTGGAGACATTAAGTGGCCTGTGTCTTTCTTTGCCTTGTGTACAAGAACTGACTCCTGAGTTCTCATCAAACTGCTAGAATGATAAAACAGTGGTTTTCGGAAGCTTAAAGTCCACTATCTATTTTGTAATCCATCCACTGTGCAGAGCAATGATGCTTGATTTAGGTACACCCAATAATTATTCCATGGTGCACAACACAGAAGACAAAAGTACTTCCATAAAGATTGATATGAATATAGATTATATTATTTTATAAAGTTTTATTTATTTTATGGGCAGTCAAAGCTAGTTCCAATTTACCTGCTACACCCTATATAATACTATCTATAACTTCCATCAAAATTTACTCTCTCTTCCATTCTGTCATAAATGTAGGCTACTTTGTTACATCTTGTGATTCCAAATTGTAGTCAGAGTGAACTTTCTACAGAATAGCAGCTTAGACTTGAATGAACCAGAGGAAGCTACAGGATTATAACATATGATGGCATTGCAAGTAATGGAAGCTGCTTTAAGAATGCACTAGCAAGACTTCTTACCTAACCTGGCCCCAATGGGAAATTTTGCCTGGAGGATATTGATCCATAAAGGTCATCTCTACCATCAAAATAGACGTCAAATCTAGACACCATTAAGCCAAAGCTGGTGTAACAGCTTGGTTCACCGACCAAGGCCGCTAGTTTGCAATGACAGTCAATAAATGGCTTCTAGCTTTGACAAATATTTTGACGGAAGACGTGACCTTTTTTTTTTCTTTATAGTCACGAATTATAAAGCACAATTTGGATTATAGATTATAATACAAGAAAATAAGACCTTATTCAAATTGGATTAGGTCTTATTTTCTTATTTTATAGAGTCCCAATGGTAGCATAGAAAATCCCACCATATCTCTCTAAGTCTTGTTTAGACACACTTGGTGCATGGCAGCAAGTCATTTACAGTAGAACCTCTTTAAAGGATACCTGGTGCAGAGCTCTTTGGTTCCTCTTACCGGAGAGTGGCTAATTAGTAAAAATGGTCATTTTTGGCGAAGAAAACTGTCATTTGATGGGAGTGTACTCTGTATATCTCAGAGAATAACAAAAAAATGCAGTAATTTTGTTGATTTTTTTTTTTTTTTTCAAATAAATGGTGACACTTTAATTCACCATCATCCTATAATGCCATTTCCAATAAGGTCATTGGGGAAACATGTGGCATGAGTGAGAATTTATCTCATTTGAATTTTAAACAATAAAATAAAATTAAAAATGTAATGGTAAAATAAAACCTCTCTAAAGAACAATAGCTAGTTACATCTCTAAAGTGTCCTTTGTAGAGAGAAGTTTTTCTCTATCATGGAGGTTTTACTATATACAGTAGAACCTCCCTGTAAAGGACACCTAATTGCAGAGCCAAAGTGTCCTTTAGGGAGAGGTGTCTTCTTACCGGAGAGTTGCTAAATGGTAAAAATGGTAATTTTGCAAATGAAAACTGTCCTTGTGGAGAGGTGTCCGCTAGCTGGGTGTCCGCTAAAGGGAGGTTCTACTGTATATATTTTATTAAGAATTGTATTTTATAATTTGCTAAAAGTATTCAGGCATTATAATCTGTGTTATGTATTAAAATATGCCATAAAATAAAGCATTCACAAGAACATTTCATTAGTTGCTAAGAGCATTTAGTATGTCAAGTCTAGAAAGCCATAAGCTTATAGAATAAATTATAAGGAACAATTTGGATTATAGATTAGAGAACTACAAGGTAATAATAAGACCAAATCCAAATACATGAATAGTGTGTGACATTTCAGTAACAGCATTGTAACTATTCAGTCTTTTTGTCTAATGATGGCAACAATGTGGGGTAACAATTATGGGGGTCGGTGGAAGGATGGTCTAAACCATTGGTTTTCTACCGCTACAATCCGGGATCAAATCCCGCATTGGGCACTTTTTTCTAATTTAAAATGCTCCAATGGCTCCCTATTCTTGCAAAAGTTCAACCCCATCAGCGAGTGCAAGTAACCAAATGGGGCTCTGGCACATTTGTAAGTGCAAGTCAAACTGCTTTTCACATATGTATACATGTGGTGTACTTACAGTAAAAGCAGTCGCCAAATTCTACCCACCATGATTATCATGACCTGAACCACGTGTACTAGGGATAATAAAAATAAATAAAAGAAACAATGCTGTTACAAAAATGTGACACCCTATTTATTTATTTGGATATGGTATTATTACCTATAGAATAAAGAAACTACATACACAACTACTCTACATTACATGGCAAAAGCAGGGAGACTAGAGAAAGAAGAGGAAGAAGAAATATTTGCCTAGCAGAAAAATGCACCACAGGACAGTTACTTCTTGATGTGGTCAGGTTTGCCCCAGCCCCGGCCAAAGAACTTGCTAAGAAGGATGCTGCGGTAGGCAGAATCCAGCTTGCTCAGTGGCCTCATTGCCATCCCTGCAACAACACCACACATAGAGCAAACTTCTTGTTACAATACATTGTACCTATACTTTCATCAAAAGATAACCACTTCCAAATGCTCTAAAGAGTTTTAAAAGAATGTCTCTACACCAGGTGTCGGCAACCTGCGGCTTGTGATCAACAAGCCGCTCTGTGGATGTGAAGCTGCGTGTACTACTCATATCAATTTTTATTTTTTTCTTGTCCCAGGTCTGGACTTCAAGTCTAGACCAGATCCTGAAGGCCTCTTTATCACCTCGATGACCACAGCTGTGTAGTAGTACTACTAGCCGAATGACCCGGGCAACGCCCGGGGTTTACCCGATTAAATGATTTTATTCAAATACTATTCGTTACAATTATAAATTGGAGCCGTGGATGCCACTCTTGTGAAACGTCCCGCTCAAACTTTACATGTACATTAGGTCAGCTGGTATTACCCCCCATTTTCACCGCTAGAGGCGCGAGCGAAAGAGCAAATTTGCAAATAACACGACGGATATTCGGGATAGAGACCTGAAATTTTCACTAAGAGTTTTTCCAGATTCTACTTTATATACTGTTAAAAATTCAGTCAGATTAGTTACGTATTGTAGACGTGTATAGTTGATAAACATACATACGCTGACTTTTATATATATAGGGATAATAATATAAATGAGTTTTAAAAATTGTAAAAAAAATGCATCGGTCGGGAATCGAACCCGGGCCGCCCGCGTGACAGGCGAGCATTCTACCACTGAACCACCGATGCTTATAAGAAATGGCCCTATTTGGGTATTTATTCCATTCACAAAAGCAAACGATGACAGAATTGTTGATGACTCTGATACTTGTATTTATAATTATGTTAGCATAATGAATTAGTCAGTATTCCCATGGTCTCCAGCGA
Organism: Cordylochernes scorpioides; assembly: GCA_030710605.1. Taxonomy (NCBI): domain Eukaryota; kingdom Metazoa; phylum Arthropoda; class Arachnida; order Pseudoscorpiones; family Chernetidae; genus Cordylochernes; species Cordylochernes scorpioides. The sequence continues at coordinate 118,162,121 of CP092864.1, forward strand.
AGAGGTGTGAATTGACTTTTTGAAAATATACATAATTATAAAGATAGAAGCTTCTATAGACAAACTAAAATAAGCCGAAATAGCTCAGTTGGGAGAGCGTTAGACTGAAGATCTAAAGGTCCCTGGTTCAATCCCGGGTTTCGGCATCTTTTTTTAATTTTTAAATTTTTACTCACCGTAACTTGACACATGACTTAACGTGACAGAATTGTGCATGACTCTGATAACTGTATATATTAATTTAATAGCTAGTACTATTTATTGTTGGCAAGAAAAAATTTTGTGGCTCTTTAAAAACTTTGAAATTTTGTAAATTGTCATTTTTGACTCTTACAACTCAAAAAGTTACCGACCCAGGCTCTAGTCGTAAAAAAAAAAAAAAAAATGTTGGTTGGCATAGAGACAGAATTCTTATTAATGATTAAAAAATAAAAACTCTTTGGCACCACACTTTAAAAATAATAAAAAACTATTTCTGATGCAATCAAGAAACAATCATTTTTCACCAAAAAAGTAATTGTAAAGAGTTTTCATTTTAACTGATATATTATGATCTTAGCTATAGATATCTTAAAATGATAATGTTAAGATATAAAAGGAACCCTGGGTGAGGTAGAACAAAGATTAATTAAAAGATAAAGCACAATTTGGATTATAGATTATAATACACACACACACACACACACAAAAGCCTTTATTAGGGACTTACCCTATATAGATTCTCCCAATTGGGTAAGGTAATAATCATCTTGTGTTATTTACATAGGTAGTAAGATAGAAATTGAACTGGCTTTACTCTTCGTCTCAAAGTCATTCAATTGTTGACTGGTCCTTACATAATGATGATCTAAAAAATTTATAGTAAGCTATTGCATTAGATTTGTTTATAGATTATAATACAAGAAAATAAGATCTAATCCAAATAATTTAATAGTGGGTGATGTTTTGGCAACACATTGTTACCATCATCAGACAAAAGAATAAATCTAGTATTGATTTATTTTTTTTGTCTGATGATGGTGACAATGCTGTTGGCGAAACATCACACACTATTAAATTATTTGGATTAGATCTTATTTTCTTGAATAATTAATTAAAATATGAGCAGCAGGTATGGTTGAAAGTAACAGTGCAGAGACCTGTGATGATGGTAATGGCCACCTAAAGAAAAAATGGTGACAAACCTGATGTTTGTTTGGCAATGAAGCTCTAGTTATTCTGTACAGAATTTCAGCCTGGCCAATGCCCTCATTTATTATTAGCCTCATCAATCCTGCCCAGGAAAACAATATAGGGGGTTGGTGGAAGGATGGTCTAAACTGTTGGTTTTCGACCGCTACGACCCGGGTTCATTGTACTGAAAAGCAGTTCGACTTTGCACTTACAAATGTGCCAGAGCCCCATTTGGTTACTTGCACTCGCTGGTGGGGTTGGACTTTTGCAAGAATTGGGGGCCATTGGGTACTTGTTTCTTATTTTAAAAAAATGCTCCAATGGCCCCCGATTCTTGCAAAAATCTAACCCCACCAGCAAGTGCAAGTAACCAATGGCACATTTGTAAGTGCAAAGTCGAACTGCTTTTCAGTACAATGTTTTTTCAGTTCAAATACACTACAAGTGTAGACATATGCTGCACTTACAGTAAAAGCAGTCGCCTACTTCTACCCACCATGGTTATCATGGCCTGTACCACGTGTACTAGGGATAAGAAGAAAAAAAAATAGGAAAACAAAATGATTTCTGACTTTCCTATATGCTTATCAAGAGAAAAGAAAGATAAAATATTCAAGACAAAAAAGGAAAAAAGAAATTTATCTATCCCATAACGTTCTTATCGTTTATCACTTGCCTATCAGAGAATAAATAACCTTTGTGCTTGCCTCTCTCACTGAGATAGCTCTATATCTCAATTGTATGGTTAGGTATTATATTGTATGTGTATAGTTGATTCAATCATGGGGATTAACTTTTGAGCTAACTCCACCTTTGCCGGTCCCAAGCCCGGATGAAAAAGGAGGAGGGGGAGCAGTAACAAGCTCGCTAAAAAACCTGGGCTCAGCTGGCTCGGCTGATTGTACCCCCTGTAAGGGCTCCTGATCCAGGGATACAGGATGAGCAGCGTTTGTACTCTATGTTAGGAGCGGCTGAAAATGGTGTCTGTTCCTCATGTCAGAGGTGGCCATTTCTTTTGGAGCTAAGTCGGCCTGTCACTGAGTAGTGCTCCCAGTCTTAATGACAAAGGCAGACGCATTCTACTTCACCCAATCATGATGGTTGTCAATTTCAAGCTTTACAAGCTTGACACCCTAATATGATTGAGTGGAGATAAGAAAGAAGAAGAATACTTTTGAGCTAAAATTGATACCATGAACAGTTAATGACTCAAAGTGTCAGTTTGAACGTTTTAATTGCTTATCTAATAATGTGTAAGAACAATCTAATAATTGAACAGTAACATCGCGAGTAAGCAAGTTGAAATAATGCTGAAATAGTTAATCTATATAAAACTCTTTCATATGACTTGAATAAAAATGGGTGTAGTTTTAGATGTAGACATTGTGAAACATTAAATATAATAACAACAAACAATAATATAAACTAATAACGCCCCATCTATATACAGCAAATGAAGACATTAAGATGCGAATGTTTCTTTCACACACAAAAAAAACTAACAAATATCTACTGTCCTTACTGCGAACTTGGCCTTTTACTTATTTTTTGTGGAAGAGCATTGCTCAATGCAAATATTTATATGTAATTCTACTGTCCTATAAGCTTATGTCCATAGTTTACTTAAATACCATTTCTGAGATTCCACCCTTCAGTGTAGCATATAAAAGCAGAATGATCCAATACAGTATTAGAGCTCTAAAGAAGCGGTCTGGTGGATTAAAAATTGGCGAAACCGCTGGAAGGGTTCACCACTGATGAGCCAATCACTTCCAATATTTTTCATCACAGTAACGATAGTAGAAATTTAGTTTTTTGTGTGAAAGAAATATATTGCATCTTAATGTTTTCATTTGCTAAACAATAATATCAAAATTTGAAACTATTATAAACACGTATGATTCTTTTGAAAATTGAACAATTTTCTACTGCCCTTACTGCAATGAAAAATTAACGGGAGGGTCTGGCTCATCAGTGCCTCCCATTAATTTTTCATTGCAGTAAGGGCAGTAGAAAATTGTTTAATTTTTAAAAGAATCATACGTGTTTATAATAGTTTCAAATTTTCATAACAGATGGTGCGCTATTGCATCATAAAACAATAATATATTGTGAAGCATTATTTCCTGATAATCTGATTTAGAAATATTAACTTTGAGTTAAACATATATTAATGAAACATATACTCTCACATTTACTTCAGTTTATCTTTACTAAGATAAAACTTTAATAAGCCATAGAACTGGCTGTCAATCTGTTCGTACAATGGGCTCTAGTATTATTATAAGAAAGCAATGTTGTCAATCATGATGCAGCAATATCAGCATTACATTTCCTGACTACAAATTAAGCAAATTTGTCTGATATTTGAATATTTTCAAATTCTAGGGTTCTGTCCTATCTATCCATCCTTTTTCTATCACAAAATATGTAAATTTGATATTGGTTTAATTTGAATAGCTTATATATCCTATATTTTAAACTGATTCTTCATATAAACATATACTCTTGTAGATACAAGAAAATAAGACTTAATCCAAATAATTTAATAGTGTGTGATGTTTCAGTAACAGCATTGTTACCATCATCAGACAAAAGAATACATTTTTATTTATTCTTTTGTCTGATGATGGTAACAATGCTGATACTGAAACATCACACACTATTAAATTATTTGGATTAGTTCTTATTTTCTTGTATCTAAAATATATAATCCAAATTGTGCTTTATCATATACTCTTGTTAAATTTATAATTTTTATTTTTAGTTTTGCTTGAAAAGAGTGTAAAAGTTGACTTTGAACTTTTGTTTTACATATAGAGATGACCTGACTTTGCCCTTCTGCTCGAGTGAATGTTTTGCTGTTAAAATCTTGTTCCTGTCTACTAAAAATAATGGTCTGGCTTTTCCCTTGGTCTTCTTTAGTGAATATTCCCCGAAGAATTTTGTTCATGACAATCAAACATCTTCTTCTTTCTTATCTCCACTCAATCACACTAAGGTATCAAGCTTGTAAAGCTTGAGATACAATCAAATATGATAGTGCAATATTGTCATCATCATTGTCTGACTAAAAGATAAGTATTTTTGCTTAGTACTTGGTTAATTTTAATTTTGCTTGGTTGAAAATGTGACAAAAATATCTTCCAGAGAGAGATTTTTAAATCCATGTTCTGTTCAAATTTCAGCCAGATTAATTAAATACAGTAGAACTACCACCCTGTAAAGGACACCTAATTGCAGAGCCAAAGTGTCCTTTAGAGAGAGGTGTCCTCTTATCAGAGAGTTGCTAAATAGTAAAAAAGGTAATTTTGCAAATGAAAACTGTCCTTTGTGGAGAGGTGTCCTCTAGCAGGGTGTCTGCTAAAAGGAGATTCTACTGTATTAATATTTAGAAAGAGAAGCTGCCATGAGACACCATAGCCTAAAAAACAGGGCTAAATTGGTTTCTCCTGGAGGGAGTCTCTCATCAGAGATTCTGCCTGACATCAAATAATTCCTGATAAGAGACCAACACTGGGAGAGACCAGTTTGGTCACATTAAGAGCATTTACTTTTCCTCACGGGGGGTCGGTGAAAGGCTGGTTAAACCGTTTGGTTTACGACCACTACGACCCGGGTTCGATCCCCGCATTGGACACTTTTTTCTGTTTAAAAAAAAAAAAAATGCTCCAATGGCCCCCCGATTCTTGCAAAAGTCCAACCCCACCAGTGAGTGCAAGTAACCAAACGGGGCTCTGGCACATTTGTAAGTGCAAAGTCGAACTGCTTTCACATGTGTAGACATGTGGTGCGCTTACAGTAAAAAGCAGTCGCTAACTACCCACCATGATTATCATGGCCTGTACCACGTGTACTAGGGATAAGCAAAAAAAAAAAAAACTTTTCCTCACTGTTCTGTTCAAGACAGCCATTTTAATCACTGTAAATGTTTCCCAATCCTGTGTACTTGCTTGATTGCTTAGATTATGCTTTAGATCATTTAGATGCTTTTTTTTTTTTTTTATGATTTACTTTTTTTTTATGACACAATAGTACAAATGTGATATTGTACTGGGGTAAGGTGCATAAATTAAGTAAAAGAAAAAGGCATCTCCTTATCGTGCAACTAATAGTTGCTGATGACTTGCGCCATCTATTGGAATAAATTGGAATAATTATCAACTATTCGTTGATTTTTAATTATTACAGAATTGGCCAAATACCTCAAACAGCCCGAAACATGTACGTGGATAGCTTTTCTTGAATATAATCAAGAATTGGCTAATTCTGGAATAATTAGAAATCAACAAATAGTTGATATTTATTCCGATAGATGGTGCAAGACATCAGCAACTTTTAGTTGCACAATAAGGAGATGCCTTTTTTTTTTTTTTTAATAATTAAATTATTTTTTGTTTTACTTATCTTCTAAGACATTATAAAAAAAAAAAAAAAACACAATTCCATTAAATGTTATATCTTTGACACTGCGTCATATTTTCAAAAAAACATTTCATAAGGTAAGAAAAATCTAGATTGCTAGAAACCTAGAAAAACGTAGAATATTAATAGATTTTAAAAAGAATTTTTCTTCATTTTAGGATATATTGTAGCAAAAGATATTCACAAAAAAAAAAAAAAAAACTAGCCTATATATAAAACTTTCTCCAAAGTTCTAAAAAAATAAATCACATGTAAATAGCTACAGTCAAATCTCTTTAATTCAACACCCCAAAGGAACAGAGCTTTCGGTTGAATTAAAGGAAGTGTTGAATTAAAGTTAGATGATTTGCTAATAATCTAACTCACTAAAATAATATCTTCTTATATATAAAAGTCAATGTCTGTTTCGCGATAAACTCAAAAACTACTGAACCAATTGTTACCAAATTTTGTATGTCGTTTTTTATAAACCTGAGGACATTTTTCGGCTACATTTTGATTAGTTGGCAATGCGTTTCTTTTTTTTTTTTAAATCTCTACAGACCTTACTGCAATGATATGATTTAATGAATGAGAGGGCTTGGCTCATCAGTAGTGAACCCTCTCAGCGGTTTCGCCAAATTAATCTCTAGACCGCTCTACTATTGTATTGGACTGGTTTTGTTATATACCCTGCATTTTCTATGGAAGGCAGCTAAATGGTGTTTAGTGAACTATGGACATAAGCTTATAGGTCTGTAGAGGTACATACATATAAATTTCAAGGTATTGCATCGAGCAAAGCTCTTCCGCGCAAAACATGTTTTCATAACCATTATATATTAGTAAATTAAATTTTATTGCCCTCTATCGTTAAAATTTTACACAAATAAATTTACTGGCAATGCGTTTCTTTTTTTTTTTTTTTTTAAATCTCTACAGACCTTACTGCAATGATATGATTTAATGAATGAGAGGGCTTGGCTCATCAGTAGTGAACCCTCTCAGCGGTTTCGCCAAATTAATCTCTAGACCGCTCTACTATTGTATTGGACTGGTTTTGTTATATACCCTGCATTTTCTATGGAAGGCAGCTAAATGGTGTTTAGTGAACTATGGACATAAGCTTATAGGTCTGTAGAGGTACATACATATAAATTTCAAGGTATTGCATCGAGCAAAGCTCTTCCGCGCAAAACATGTTTTCATAACCATTATATATTAGTAAATTAAATTTTATTGCCCTCTATCGTTAAAATTTTACACAAATAAATTTACTGGCAATGCGTTTCTTTTTTTTTTTAAATCTCTACAGACCTTACTGCAATGATATGATTTAATGAATGAGAGGGCTTGGCTCATCAGTAGTGAACCCTCTCAGCGGTTTCGCCAAATTAATCTCTAGACCGCTCTACTATTGTATTGGACTGGTTTTGTTATATACCCTGCATTTTCTATGGAAGGCAGCTAAATGGTGTTTAGTGAACTATGGACATAAGCTTATAGGTCTGTAGAGGTACATACATATAAAAAAAAAAAAAAAAAAAAAAAAAAAAAAAAAAACGCATTGCCAGTAAATCTATTTGTGTAAAATTTTAACGATAGAGGGCAATAAAATTTAATTTACTAATATATAATGGTTATGAAAACATGTTTTGCGCGGAAGAGCTTTGCTCGATGCAATACCTTGAAATTTATATGTATGTACCTCTACAGACCTATAAGCTTATGTCCATAGTTCACTAAACACCATTTAGCTGCCTTCCATAGAAAATGCAGGGTATATAACAAAACCAGTCCAATACAATAGTAGAGCGGTCTAGAGATTAATTTGGCGAAACCGCTGAGAAGGTTCACTACTGATGAGCCAAGCCCTCTCATTCATTAAATCATATCATTGCAGTAAGGTCTGTAGAGATTTAAAAAAAAAAAAAAAAAAAAAAAAAAAGAAACGCATTGCCAGTAAATTTATTTGTGTAAAATTTTAACGATAGAGGGCAATAAAATTTAATTTACTAATATATAATGGTTATGAAAACATGTTTTGCGCGGAAGAGCTTTGCTCGATGCAATACCTTGAAATTTATATGTATGTACCTCTACAGACCTATAAGCTTATGTCCATAGTTCACTAAACACCATTTAGCTGCCTTCCATAGAAAATGCAGGGTATATAACAAAACCAGTCCAATACAATAGTAGAGCGGTCTAGAGATTAATTTGGCGAAACCGCTGAGAGGGTTCACTACTGATGAGCCAAGCCCTCTCATTCATTAAATCATATCATTGCAGTAAGGTCTGTAGAGATTTAAAAAAAAAAAAAGAAACGCATTGCCAGTAAATTTATTTGTGTAAAATTTTAACGATAGAGGGCAATAAAATTTAATTTACTAATATATTTTGATTAGTATTTTTAGCTATTTATTAGTTTTTTTTTTTTCATTTGAAGAACTTTTTTTTACACGGAGTAAATACGAGGCGAAGTAACAACACCAGGCCAATTAAGTGACCAATGAGCGTTCTGCTTTTTTTTTTTTCAAGTTGCTTGCATATTTTTTTGAAATATCTTTATACAAGTGTTTCTTTTTTTTTTTTTACAAAAGTATTAGGTATTGAGAGAGAAATTTATATTAGTAAGTTACGGTAAGTGCACACAATGAAATTAAAAAAAAAAACTTTACAAAATTAGCGTTAATGTATGTGGATAATGACTTTCGTATTATATACACTCAACTCAGGCTATTTCAAGGGTTAATGCGCTGGGGTGGGTAACTCGGGGGTTGGGTGAAAAAGCTGTCATCTATTTAAACTATAATGATTTTAAAACAACTAAATGGATTGCAAAAAATAATTAAATCAAATACCTAAGCACTAATATAATACAATTTTTGCCATCCCACACTTTTTTCCTATGGTTTATGTGTTACTTCTGTATTGCTATTCTATGGCACTTCTACTATTTATCATTGATGTACTTTCAGTATGAAGTAATTCTCGGGTGAAGCCGCGTCATTTGTCTAGTTTTTTATAAATAGCTTTGTTATATAAATTAATGAATTAATTGAAACCACTGTGTGTGTACTTATTTGTATTAATTTTTTTTTCTCAAATAATTTTGGCATCAGGAACAAAATGGCATTGATACATATTTTTGAAACAAATAATTACAAATTATATTTTGTATCAAATAAATTTACTGGCAATGTGTGTTTTTTTTTTCAATAATATAATCAAATATTAACTCTACCCAAACCTTATTAAAATATTAAATAATATGTTATTCTAATTGAAGAATATAGTAGTTGAAAGGAAATAAATATGGAAAATAAAAAGAAAATTTAAAAATATTATCTATAAAAAGATTCATGAAGATCTTTTAAAAAATTATTTTATAGATGTCTGTTTTTGCACCGAAATCCTATTCAGGATGTATTCCAGATGGTCTATTTAAAAAAAAAAAAAAAAAAACATGCATGTCTTTCTCAGTCATTACGGATCGTGGGCAAGTATTTCAATCAAAGATGTTAACGGAACATACTAACCAGTGCTCTTCCATACAACAGCCTATCATCCCCAGACAAATGGATTAATGGAAAGACTCAATAAAACATTAGCTAACATGCTGGCAATGTATGTGAGCGTCGAGCATAGAGACTGGGACGTAATCCTGCCCTACGTGACCTTCGCCTACAACACCGCAAAACAAGATACGACAGATTTTACCCCTTTTAAACTGATCTTTAGATGCAAAGCCGAAACGACTGTAGACACGCTTTTCCCAAATCCGCATGAAGATCTCCAAGAGGAATAGTCAGAAGATTGCCTCGCGAGTCGAAGAGACTAGGCAGCTAGCAAGATTAGAAACCTTGAAAGCCCAAGAAAAGGACAAGGCCAGATATGATTCAAAGCACGAGGCAATGGATTACAACGTCGATGACCTGGTATGGATTTTCATCCCAATAAGAAAGGTGGGACTCTCAGAAAAACTGATGAAAAGGTACTTCGGGCCATACAGGGTTACTCGGAAACTCTCTGACGTGACCTTCGAAGTTGAACCTGTGGACCAACCAACCAGGAGACGCCAAACAAGAGACCTGGTCCATGTACTGAGAATGAAACCCTACCATGACCCTGAGGACCAAGCTGATCTGTTCAAGTGATAATTACAGTGGGACGCTGTTCATCTAGAAAGGGGGCAATGTCACTGAATATTTATTTGGAATAACCTGTTGTTTATCATCATAAATATTTGTAGTCATCACCCCTTACCATGCTTATATATTATTACTTGTAAATTAAATTTAGAAATAGTTTGCATTCTAATCAATAAATTATTTCTACTTAAACTTTTGTAATACTCGTTATCACTACTGTGACAATATAATTAACCCTTAACTGGATGGGTCAGGTTGATTCCGCCCAAGCATAAACTTTAAATGCATAAAATTAATTTAGTGAGAGCTACCAGCTTTCTTGTATTCTAATTTTACAGTGATACAAATATTTTCCATCCATCATTTATAAATATCAGTTTTGGGAGGGGGGTTAAATTTACATGTAGGGGCGGCCATCCAGAAACGTGAGAATTTTTTGTGTCAATTTTAGCTCGTAGCTCATACTTGAGTCGCTATCTTCCGCTACTTTTAGCTTCCTTTTATAAAATAACACTTCTTTCTTTGGATAAGTAGAATTATCAATCAGGTCAACAGAGAGAACTATCCCTGCCAACCCAATATATACAGTATAACCTCATTAGTTAGACACACAGCAATTCGACACTCTACGATAATTCGACCATGTTCTGATGTCCTGAGATCCGGCCTGTCAAATAACAAATCTTAATTCAACAATATCGATAATAAGACTCTACCGATAGCTTGACCATTTTAAAATTCGAATTTTGACAGTTAATTGTTTTTTACCTACAACCTGACGGCGATCGGCAGCCGCCAATAGGATCACGCCTGTGAACTTTTGGTTTCTGGTCAGTTTAAGTTTCACTTTGCAGTGCCGTTGTGTAATGTCGCAAGTGTTATTATTTTTTTACGTGGGAATTTACTCATCGTGAGCTTTGAGACTAATAATATTATTTTCTTTTCAATTTTCAACATATAGAAATATTTTGGGTATTTTTCAATTTATAAATATTTTCCTTTCAAATAAACAAATCATTATATAGACTTTAATGTTACGATGTACTAGAGCGCCATCTGTTATCACATTATAAAACTATTTTAGAGGCGTAATATTCTTTTTAAAATAAAACAATTTCTACTGTCCTTACTGCGATGGAAAAATTAAAGGGAGGGCCTGGCTCATCAGTGGTGAACCGCTGGGAGGGTTCACCACTGATGAGCCAGGCCCTCCCTTTAATTTTTCCATCGCAGTAAGGACAGTAGAAATTGTTTTATTTTAAAAAGAATATTACGCCTCTAAAATAGTTTTATAAATAGACTTTAATACACAAAAAACTTTGTTATTTAAAAGAAGAGGAATGACATGCATGTCTTTTGAAAATATATCAGCTGGAATGTGGCACCCTGAATAGGATTTCAGTGCAAAAACAGACATTCATAAAGGATGAAAATGTTCTTTTCATTTTCCATATTTATTAACTTTTCAACTGCTATTATTCAACTAGATTAAAATTTTATTTGCAATTATGTTTCGAATTTCGACAGTTGAATGTTTTTTTACATACAACTTTACCGCTAAAATGATATTACGGCGGCGACGATCGGCATCGGCGGGCGCCGATAGAATCGCGCCGCGCACTTTTGGTTTCAGTTTAAGTTTCACTTTGCAGTGCCGTTGCGCAACGTCGCGAGTGTTATTGTTTGTTTGTTTTTTTACGCGGGAATTTAGGCTTTGTGCGCTAATTAATATTATTTTCTTTTTAATTTTCAGCATTGAAATATTTTATTTATTTAATTCATAAAATATGTAGCCACAATGATTATGATAACATTTTATTCCAATATTCCATTTCTGTGTTATTATAAAAGATTTATATAAACACAAAATCAATAACACCTGCAGCAACAGTAGATGCCTTTAATACATTAAAAACACTTTGTTATTTAAAACACCTTCCAGAGGAAGAAAGACATGCATGTTTTTTTTTTTTTTTAATAGACCACCTGGAATACATTCTGAATAGGATTTCAGTGCAAAAACAGAGAGAGAGAGACATCTATAAAGGAATTTTTAAAAAGAGATCTTCATGATTATTTTTAAATTATATTTTTAAATTTTCTTTTTATTTTCCCTATTTATTTCCTTTCAACTGCTATATTCTTTAATTAGAATAAAATATTATTTGTAATTATTTATGTGTCAAAAATATGTAATTATTGCCATTTTGTCCCTGATACTAAAAGTTGATCATGAAAATAAAAAAAATAAATACAAAAAAGTACATACAATAGTTTAAATTAATATCATTAATTTATATTACAAAGCAATTTTAAAAGAATATTATTTTAGTGAGTTAGATGATTAGCTAATCATCTAACCTTAATTCAACACTTCCTTTAATTCAACCGAAAGCTCTGATCCCTTGGGGTGTTGAATTAAAGAGGTTCGACTGTATGTCCAATAAGTTCCCGGACTGGGTTCATAAAAAAAAAGGTAAGATATAAAAAAAAAAAAAAATTAAAACTTTTAAAAGTAATCCCCCCTTGCTTCAACGCACTAACGCCATCGTTTCTCCAAATTGTTGAAACAGTTTTTATAGGGCTCTTTTGGAATGCTCTTCAATGCCAACAGCGATTTTTCTATTATGTCATCCCTGGTGTCAAAATGTCTTCCTTTTAGAACTGCTTTAAGTTTGGGGAACAGGAAAAAGTAATTTGGTGCGATGTCTGGGGAATAGGGTGGTTGAGGTAGGATTTCTGTCCCGTTTTTAGCCAAAAAAAAATAAAACTCGTCACCAAGTGCGCTGTGTGAGGGCGGGCATTGTTATGGTGTAGGATCAAGTCACCATTAGACCATTTTTCTGGCCTTTTTTTTTCGAATCGCTTCCCTTAGATGGCGAAGAATGCCCAAATACATTTCCTTAATAACTGCTTGGCCTGCAGGGAGATACTCGTGATTAACAATGCCCTTGTTATACAAAAAAAGTGACCAGCAACACCTTGTTTCTGGATTTTTTGGGTCTAGGCTCACCCTGACCTCTCCACTCGGCAGATTGACGCTTGGTTTCAGGGTCATAGCCATAGACCCATGTCTCGTCGCCTGTGATTATCTTGTCTTTCCATTCCGGACCCGTTCTTGTCATTTCCAACATGTTCTCACAGGTTGCAAGCCGACACAGTTTTTCCTCATTAGTGAGGAATCTTGGGATGAATTTTGCAGGAGTCTTTTTGATCTTCAAATCTTTGGTTACGATCTTTCCAATCGTTGTTTTAGAGATGCCTGTGTCGTGCTCTAGCTCCAGCAAAGTGGTTCTGTGATTTTTTGCACATTTTCATCAGTCCTTTGAAATTTTGGGCGTCCTTGACGAGGATCATCTTCAATAGAAATTCTGCCAGCTTTAAATCTAGAATGCCTTTCAAAAACAGTTGTTCTCTTTGGGGGGTCATTAGGGAATGCTTTATTAGGCATTTCAAAAGTTTCGGTTGCTGATATTTGAAGTTTCCCAAAAAAATTCTATGCAAATCCTCTGCTTCAATTTTTGTTCCATCGTAAAATCGCCGCAGCGATAGGTGTAACCTTTAAATAAATTAGAATGACCTTTACGCGCGCGCACATACAGCCTCGATATTGGTACCACCGTGTTGCCAGATATTTTTTCTATAATAAACAGCCAAATATATTTACAATTTTCATTTATTTATATTTTTATGGACCCAGTCCGGGAATTTATGGGACATACCTTGTATATACAGTTACTAGCGTCATGCGTGGCCTCTGTCACGGTTTGCTTTTTTTTAGGAATGGCGCCCTCCTATTGGTCGGCTACGATCACGCCACCTTATTATATTAATATAATTTTATCCATCACTAAAAGTTGATCATGAAACATTCTGAAAAAAATTAAATAAAAAGTTCCAATGGTATCAATTCTCACATTAATTAAAATATAATACAGCAGCATTTATTTAGAATACCTTTTTTTCAAATATTTTGGTTATCCTTGAAAAATGTCCACTAGCAGTGAATGTTGTGGTAAAATTATCCAACTTACTTTATTCCAACTGAAAGCTCTGATCCCTTGAGGTGTTGAATTAAAGAAGTTAGATTGTGTGTGTGTATATTTGCTGTATTTAGAGTTTTAATTGTAGTTCTGTTAATTTTGATTAGGCACAATTTGGGTAATAGATTAGAAACCCAAGGTAATAAGCCCAAATCCAAATAAATAGTGTGTATAACGTTTTGGTAACAGCATTATTACCATCAGACAAAAGTACTGAATGAGGAAAAATATAACAAGGAATTGTTTTAAATAATAAGTATTGTTATCAGTTGTGTAAACACATGATAACAGATAGGAAGAAGATAGTTTTCTAGGAACCGTAAAATACTATTCTTAGAATTAGAAGTAGAAAAACCCCTCTTTTTTTATAGATAGATATCTTTAAATATCATTGATATTTTCTCTTTCTTCCATTCTGTTATTGTAGCACATTTCTATTGAATGAAAAAGGCTTCTTTTAAATTCTCTTAAAGTAATTTTTCTCATAATCTAGTATCTTTTAGATTGAAATTATTGTGACCATGTTTTTTCTGTTCTGCAAGTGCAGAATTCTCAATTTTAACCCATTTTTAGAGCATATTGATGGTTTTCTATTCTTTCTTTTAAAGTTCTGGCTTATTGTCTTACATAGCATTGCTCACATTTTTCATTTCACAGATTAAACCTGCTCTTTTTGATAATTTGGTGCTTTTGTGTCTGTTGATGTATTGAGAAATACATGGTGAGAGTTATATGGTTTCCATGCAATTTATATTTTTTCATACTTTTGAATATACAGTATAAACTCATTAATTTGACACATGATAACTTGACCATGTTTTCATTTCAGTTTATAAATGGTGATGTTTGTGTATATTTAATGATTTCCTCCATTATTGGCTGACAAAGAGAAATGTGTGAAAAGAGAGCTAATGGTTTACTTGATACTGGATGTTTCTACCTAGTGAAGAGAACACAATAGGCAGATGTGTCTATCTCCTGTTGCCATTTATCTTAACATCTAAATTCACATCATCCAATTTTTTGTTCATTTTTACTTGATAAGTAAATATAAAGTTCCATTGGTATCGAGTCACATTATTAATCTTCTTCTTTCTTATCTCCACTCAATCATATTAGGGTATCTAGCTTGTAAAGTTGACAACCATCATGACTGGGTGAAGTAGAATGCATCTGCCTTTGTCATGAAGACTGAGAGCACTACTCAGTGGCAGGCCGACTTAGCTCCAAAAGAAATGGCCGCCTCTGACATGAGGAACAGACACCATGTGCATTGATATATGAAGTATGTATTGACTCATCCATTGATGAGCTCTACTCATCCCCCACAGACACCATCAACAAGCTCTACAAGCTTGATACCCTAATATGATTGAGTGGAGATAAGAAAGAAGAAGAAGATTAAAATATGTAACAGCAGCCTTTTGTTTTAATGTCCATCCATACAGAGTTCAAAACAACAACTGACTCACCCGTGCAGGCAAGGTCACGCTCCGCTGCGTCACGTGGGAAAACATATGTACATGTTTTCTTACATGTTCTCAGCACATCCCCCTTTTTAAGACTTGAAATATATATATACATTACAAACTTTAAATGCATAATATAATTAATAATGAAGGCGATCCACAGGTTTAACAATTCGTCCACTCCGGATTCTTATCTGGCCGTCTTCTGAGTCGTTAGAGGGATAATCCACAACTGGGGTCTTTTCATTTTCAACCAGTTCCTCCCCCGAAAAGGTCGGCGTCGATGGGTCGGCTGGATATTGCACTGTAACTCCTTTTCGTAGATGGAATCTGTTTCGACGTACAGTCCCAACTGGAGTATCAACCATATATGACCTTGGTGTCGATGCCTTCTGCTTTACAATCCCCCAGGTTCGCATATCTGTAATCCAAACCGTGTCACCTTCGGATAGCTCCTCCATGTCCGTAGCTCCGCAGCGTCGATCATATCTGGATTTCATATCCTTTCTCCTTCTCCCTTCCTTTCTTTTCAGGGTCTGAGAGTCCACCAACCTTGGATTAAGATTCTCTGGTGCAATTGGCAAGGTCGTTCGGAGTTTACGTCCCAGATGGTTCACCATGCCAAGAAATCTTCTTACGCCATGAACATCTGTAGCATTTATCTTTGCATGTTTTTATTTTTACTCCTGTAAAAGAACAGAAATGCTCGAAAACTCTGGCAAATTTAAAAAAAGAAACTCATTTCACAATTTTGTACCTTTTTATAAAATAGAAATACAGTAGAACTTGGATAATTCAAACATCTTTAATTAAAACAAGTCTTTAATTCGAATATCTATCTTGGTCCCTAGAATTTCCTATAAATAGAATTTCCGTTTTTAATAAAAGAAAATAAGACCAAATCCAAATAATTTATTAGTGTGTGACGATTCGGCAACAACATTGTCACCAAGAGTTTTTTATTCTTTTGTCTGATGATGGTGACAATGTTGTTGCAGAAACGTCACACACTAATAAATTTTTTGGATTAGGTCTTATTATCTTTTATTATATGTAATTAAGTTACAAATGTTAGATTAACTTTGGAAACAGTATTTAGAAAGAACTCTGGTTAGAAACCGGCATGTACAAAATGAAGAATGAAATAAACACAAGGTAATAAGTTAAAAGAGAAAACGAAAATATAACGTGATGAGTTTCTTTTTATTAAAAATACAAGCTTTCAAGCAAAATGCTTTTCTTCAGGTAATCCAAGAAAAAATAAGCGGAGAGGTAAATACACCCAACTAAGTAAGATTTGAAAATTAAAGCGGAATTGCCACGAACAAGCGATGTTGATACGTGCTTGTTCATGGCAATTCCGCTTTAATTTTCAAATCTTACTTAGTTGGGTGTATTTACCTCTCCGCTTATTTTTTCTTGGATTACCTGAAGAAAAGCATTTTGCTTGAAAGCTTGTATTTTTAATAAAAAGAAACTCACCACGTTATATTTTCGTTTTCTCTTTTAACTTTTAAAACGGGGCTAAAGTATACAAGGTAATAAGACTAAATTAATCTACAACAACAACAAAAAGCCTTTATTTAGAGTCACTGACCCTAAAACAGGATTCACCAGAGGTATGCATAAGAACAAAGCAGTGAGACAAAGGAAATGACTAAATTAATCTATTTTCTTAAATTCTTCAAAAAGCATCAAGTAATTCCTAATGCATTTCTCATTACAAATAGATGGAATTTTCCAAAATGATTCAAAATTGAAAAGACTGGATTAGGTCTTATTACCTTGTGTTTATAATCCAACTTGTGTCTTATCATGAAGAATGAAATAGTTCTCTATGAACAGATAGAAGATAGACATCTCCTGATCATGTAAATGATCTGTTGAAATAAATATCAATGGTTGATTTTTAATCATTCCAGAATATCACTTTCTACTTTTTTTCATAAATAAAAATTAATATAAGATGCCAAGAAAAACTTTGAATGGGGTAAAAAAAAACAAGGAATTCAAAATATACCAAGAATTGTTTTATTTATGAAAAGTTTAAATATATAGTTATACAGTATAACATCCCTTTAGCAGACACCTCGCTAGCGGACACCTCTCCACAAAGACAGTTTTAATTTGCAAAATTACCATTTTTACTCTTTAGCAACTCTCTGGTAAGAGGACACCTCTCCCTAAAGGACACTTTGGCTTTGCAATTAGGTGTCTTTTACAGGGAGGTTCTACTGTAAATCTTGAAAATGAGCACACTTTCCATAAGAGCAATAATTAAAAAGGCCATATATTGGAAGAAAAATAATTTATTTACCAATATTTCAGTTGGCTGAATGTTGGACTTGAAAAATAAAATAGATTTGAAAAAAGTTGGACTTAATTCTATTGACGTTATGTGGCACTGAGTTTGTTGTTTACATAAAAACATTGTTGTACCTTTAAAAAGGTTGGAGTTCAGCCAACTGCAATATTAGTAAATAAATTATTTTTTTAATCCAATATATGCTTTTTTAATTGAACAATTTTTTTTTTATTGGATTTCAGGGAACCACAAAAAAAAAAAACTTATTAGTGTGATTATCTGATTTTAAAAATAACATTAGATAGTAGAATAGATGCACCTCTGAAAAATCTGAATGAGTGAAAAAAATTATTGTGGTACAAATTAAGGAGGTATTGTGTGTGTTATTTTGTTCAGTTTTAAAAATTGCCTTTAACAAATTTTATAATATTTCTGAAAGTTATGAAAACATTCCTTATAACACACACTAATAATAAGTGGCGATAACGTTTGTCTTTGATATTTAGGCAATTATTATGAAGGTCCAATACTTTGGTCGGCTTTGTCCTAGGTTAAATTTAGTCTGATTATAAATATATCTAGTTACAATATTTGGGCTCCCATATGTCTGTTTTTTAAACTTCATCGATCTAAATTGAATAAATTAAAAATAATAAGAGTCGTCTTACATGTTTTTGGCAAAAAATGGGGTATTTATAATATTAATCCATGGAAAATGACAACTTTCAACTTATATAATGCGTAGAAAGGTCTTACCTAGAGTCTGGTATTTTAAAATATATTAAAATGTGAATTGTAAAATCAACTCCCTATTATGGCAATTATTTTATATATTATAAAAAAAGAGTTGCATAACAACAATCACGCTATATTAAAAATTTGTGCCAAAAGGGGCAACGACTTGTTTATTATGATAACAAAAATAAATGTGGTCAAATATAGCTAACAAAATTTCATAAATTAGTAATTTTTAAAATGACATATTTTAAATTTCGAAATCTTTGCTTTTATATTCTCAAATTTATTTTTATTAAAATTTTATACAGTGAATTTTATTAATCATCGCACTATATAGGCTAGCTTAAAATTTTGAAATATAGTACTTTGTTATATAGGCTTTTCAATTTTAAGACAACATTTTATACTTCAATGAAAAAGTTATTTATAACCCAGGTTCCTGGACCAAAGAACGCCAACTACCCTGACTTTAATGGCAACATTTTTACACTCTAATAACATTTTCATATGAAGAGATATTTTCGAATTCATTTGAAACATTAAAAATAAAAAAGCAAAGGGTTCCTCTCCTGCCAAATTAAACGTCAAAACTAGACGCCATCTAATGACAGTCGCCGCAAACAAGCGGTCTCGGGTCGGTAACAAAGCCACAACACCAGCTTTGGCAAACTGAGAAGCGTCCACCTAGAGACCATGGTTTCAGGCTAATGGCCCTCGTCAACCTAGGATGGTCTTTATTCCACGAGATTCACACAGGATCCAATGGAATCTTCACAATCTGCCGAAGAGGTGTTTAGCTGGCAAAGTGGCTGGGCCAAATCTATGGCCAAAATTTCATTTGCGGGAGAGGAGCCCTATGCTTTTTAATCAAATAATTTTATAACTTCTTTTATTATTTGTTTAATTAATTATCAATAGGTCTCATTACAAAATAATATAACACTGTATTTAAAATATAAATATATTTATTAAAAATTATATATATACTAGCGGATGTGTACCCGGCTTCGCCTGGGTTTTATCTGAGTGAAAGTTTGCCTAACGAATATTATTGATAATAATATTCGGGAACACAAAGAATATTATGATAATAATGAAAATAATATTCGTTACATTATATATATATATAATATATAAAATTTATTTTTCGAGCAAACATATCTACTCTCTCTACTGAATAGATTTTTAAAAAGATATACATAAATAAAAATATCTAGAGATATACTACACGATCTTAGCCAAAAGGCCGAGAAACGATATTATTTATATAGAGATGACCTGGCTTCGTGTCTCTTCTGCTCGAGTGAATGTTTCGCTGGTAGAATTTTGTTCCTGCCTACTATTAATCATTATCTGGCTTCGCCTGTGGTCTGCTTTAGTGAATATTCCCCAAAATAATTTTTAATGCAATCAAGCATGATACGGCAATAATGTCATCATCATTTCTGACTAAAAAATATTGTTGCTCAGTACTTGGTTAAATATAATTTTTCTTGGTTAAAGTGCGTCAAAAAAAAAAACTCTTCCAGATTTAACTCTCTGTCCTGTTCAAATTTCAGCGAGATTATTTACATATTGAGAGCGTGCATAGCCGACAAACATATATTTATATATATATATATATATATGTTCCCGGCTTCGCCAGAGTAAAAGTTTGCTTAACAAACATTTGTTAAAACGATTCTAGCAAACATTCAATTCCTACTGAATCTATACTTGTCTACACTCTCGATAATTTTTTCCCGGTCCCTTGAAAAATACTCGATAAGTTGAAAAAATCAGTTTTAATTGGTCCACTTGGTAATTTGAAGTTGAAGGAATAGTATCTTGCCACAAACGAAGATTTGTATATAACTGTATTTAGCGAATGTACCCGGCTTCGCAGTGAGTGTTTATCCGAGCAAACGTTTGCCTAACGAACATTTGTTAAAACGATTCTAGAAAACAACTAATCCACCTATATATTGATTTATAAACGTATATAAATATAAATATTGTTATATGTTTTTAAATATATTTTTGAAACACATAATATTTTGAAAACATTTATTATATTTTAAATAAGATATTGTCACTTTTGTGAATTTGATAATTAATTATTTCGTTTTTCTCAATGAATTATATATATTAATTTAAAATTTCATTTTTGTTATCATCATCACATACAGTGTAATTTTTTTATATAAACAAACGATAATAAACAACAACAATCAAACAACAACAAATTTTCATTTAGAAAGACAGAACAACCCAATTTTGTGAACTTTTTTTTGAAAAGAAAACAAATTTTATTTATGAATATTAATTTATGGTAAGTTTTTTTTTAACAAGAATGGAAGTTGAATCATCTAACGCAACGGGAGACGGAAGCGTAAAACGCCCGCGAATCAGTGAACCTCCTTGCAACCTTGAGTTTAATCATCTAAAGGTCATTCACCAGAAAGTCACCAAGAAAATGGCTGACGTAGCTAAGTCCAACGGCATGACGCCGGAGCAGCTCCAGCCAATGCTTTCCCTGGTGGAATGGGCTCTGAAAGGCACAGAAGATATCATCTTTGATGTCTATAAAGGCATAAACCACGGAAAAGAATATCAACTACACAAGGAAAAACTCTACACCAACGCAGTTGCCAAACCAAATACCAAAAAACCTACCCCTCCTCCAATAAAGCAATTGATTAAACCAGCCTCCAAAAATTTCGCAGCCGCCTACGAGTCCCATGTGGTCATTAAATCAAGCAACCCAGCTACAGACTCTCGAGAAATATTACGCGAGATCCAAAAAGCAGACTCATCAATTCTGAACTCCCCCGAAGTGGCAGCCTCCGTTAATGGGAAAGGACGGCTGGTAATTCACACTAAAACCACCCAAGGTGCATCAACTCTAGCGGCCAGATTCCAGGCCAACAAAAACATCCCCAAATCCCTAAACTGCACGGAAAGACCAACAATATATCCCAGATATTGCTTATTTGGCGTGGAGTGCTCCAAGACCAACGACATGATAGTGGGAAGCCTCCAAAACAACGATTTTATAAAAAATCTCCCAGGGAAAAGGCACATCAAGGTTGCCCACCGCCCAAAGGACAATCCCCATGGGTACACTACAGTCTTCCTGGAAGTAGACGATCAGACGGCTAATTTCCTAGAGCATCGAGGTAAGATGCCTATAGCAGGTCTAATTTTACGCTACGAAAGAAGCTACTCCCTGAAGCAATGCTACCGCTGCTGCAGCTTCGGCCACCGCGCTACTTCATGCCCTGCTGCCCAACCTATCTGCTACAAATGTGGTACGACAGGTCACGAGGGCCACGCCTGTCCCAACACTTCAGCAAAATGTCACAATTGCTGCAAGAAGGCCGGCGCTGTTTTTGAGCAGCTCAATCACTACGCGACATCCCGGGCTTGTCCTCTGGTGAAGGTCAAGCTGGCTCAACTCAACAAGAATGTATAGATCCTTCAGAGTCCTCCAATCCAACCTTAGGAAATCGCCTTCTGCAGTCCTCGAACTCTTCACCATTGCAATAGAACAAGAGGTAGACGCTATCTTACTTCAAGAATTACCAAAGAACTTTAAATGGCCTGATTCAAGCTTTGACACATTCATCCCAAATGAAAACAATGCACCTTCTGGGCTTGTAATACGATCAAATCTAAACGTCATTCCACTTAGCTCACCTGATTCAAACATCTCCACGGCCCTCATCCGGTTAGGCAACCAGGCTGTTGTCCTCGCTTCGGCGTACTGGCACAACAGTGTCCCGGATTTATCTTTCCTACCAACCTTGGAATCTGCAATAAACATAGGATCCTTCTCATGCATTCTTGGCATGGACGCCAACGCCCACTCTCCAACCTGGGGTATTGGAGCTACCCGCGATGCCCGTGGGGCCAGCTTGGAGGACTCTGCTTCACTGATGGGCCTACAGTTCTTGGGATCTCCCAACCATTACACCTGGTCCAACGGATCCCTGCGCTCTTCCATCGACGTTACCCTAGCATCCAGCTCGCTAGCCATTCACGCCACTAGATCATGTCTCCAGGAGATGGCTTTCTCTGGTCATCTGCCAATCCTTACAAATTTCGATGACATCATTTCCACAGAGCCTATTTGCTCTTGGGTTGAGACTTCATGTCTGGAAGAGACCTTCACTGCCTTCATTGGGTCCAGCCTCCACCATGTCACATCGCGTCTCCAGACCGCATTCACTCCAGGCGACATTGATGAGGTGGTTACTCTCCTCACCACCTGTCTTCAGGAGGCCTGCAATGTCGCCATGAGAAAGAAATCAAAATCTCCAAGGCCTTCAAGACGATGGTGGAACAAGGAGCTTTCAAAACTACGCAATTTAGTTGTTGCTTTACGACGTTGCTATCAAAGCACCTCCTTATATATCAGGAGCTTCTTTAAAGGTCTTTATAGAGCCTGCCACAACAAACTCAAGGCGGCTATAAGGCGAGAAAAGCATCTCTCCTGTATAACACTGTGCCAAGAGGTCTCCTCGGCTGCATGGAGCTCCATCCACCGATATATCTCCAAAGGCCGAAGAGGTTCTCTTGGGCCACCTCTGCTCAAACACAACGACGGCACTCCACTCACCCCAGAGGAAACCTGCCATGAAGTACTTCAGCACTACTTCCCAACAGACTGGACAGCGCCAACCCCATCAATTGATTGGCTCCAATCCTACAACCAAGAACCAGCCTTTACAGTGTCTGAAGTCCTTCGCGCGATCCGTCGATGCGGTCGGAGGAAATCCCCTGGTCCCGACAGGCTAGGTACCAGATGCCTTCTTCTGGGTGGGCCAACGCTGCATAAAACACTGTCACAAATTTTCACCAAATGCTTACGTCTCGGACACTTCCCAACACCCTGGAAATCCGGTCGGTTAGTTCTCATACCCAAACAAAACTCTTCTTCCTCCAACCAACTGGAGAAATACCGTCCCATCACGCTGCTCAATACCTTGGCCAAAGTCATTGAACGGTGTATACTGGCGCGCCTGCAATGGATAGCGGATTACCAAGGCTGGTTCTCACCCCAGCAGTTTGGCTTCCTTCCAGGGCGCTCAGCTGAAATGGCGCTTGATTCCATTAACAACAACATCAGTGAAGGCCTGCAGCACTGGAGGAAGACCTTGGCTATTGGTCTGGACATCAGCCATGCCTTCGACACCGTTCAAAGACACACCATCATCCAAGGCCTCCGCGACCTTAACTGCCCAGAAGAGTTGATTCAACTGTCCGCGAGCTTCCTCCAAGGAAGGCAGGTAATTTACAACGCTTGGAACGCCACCCTTACCTCTACTACTCTACTTGGGGTCCCCCAAGGTGCAGCACTGAGCCCCTTCTACTTCAACATAGTGGCTAGGAAAATCCATCTCCTTCCAAGGCCAAACAACAGTGAAATCATCAGTTTCGCAGACGATTTCACGGTACTGATTCACTTCCTCCGCAGATTCCCAACACGAGAGATCAATCAATTCCTAAAACAGCTCTTTCATTGGGGCAAGACTCAGGGGCTAACATTCAACCCAAGGAAAACCCAAGCCTGCCTCTTCCATTGGAAAGCCAAGCGTCCAGGCTATCACGGCATACATTTCCAAAACCAACCTATTCTAATTGATAACACTATAAAATCCTCGGTGTTACCTTTGATTCCAAAAGAAACTTCGTAGGTCACCTGGACAACATCCTCAAGAGGTGCAGGTGGATTCTCCCTCGACTAACCAGCACGATCCAGGGGCAGTTCGGATTAACCTTCAGCGCGGGCCGAAAAATACATAACATGGTGATCCTCCCAGCCATCCTCTATGGCTCTGGGGTTTGGGGCAAGCGGGTGTTCGACACCAATGGCATCCGGAAGCTACGTGGCCTCCATTACAAATATGCTAAAGCTTTAATCAGAGGAGGCCCGTGTACTCCAACTATCCCAGCAATCTCCCTCACAGGTTGTCCTCCACTGGATATATCTATCAAATCCCATCTAGCATACTTGGAAGCACTAAGAGAAGGCCCTTTTGAGTCACGTCCCAGTCCCTCCTCGGTACCCTACCCACCTCTTAGAAGACCTCTCCAATTCTCCAAGTCTCTGCCAGAACGGGCCACTATTGTTTATACAGATGGCTCTCGGTCAACCAATGGGGTTGGCGCAGCAGTGGTGCTCCCACCTCCCTATTCACCACTGAAACTTAAACTCCACAACAGCTGTACCTCCTTCCAGGCGGAACTTTTGGCCATTCTTTATGCCACCAGATCTATTAGGATCATGCCGCGACAAGACTTTGTCATTGCTTCCGACTGCCAGGCAGCTCTACATGCCATCTGTCACCCCGATATCCCTAGAACCCCACTTACTGCAGAGATAATCAGAAACCTCAATACTCTGGACAATGTTCAACTCTGCTGGGTCCGGAGTCATTGCGGCATCGTTGGAAATGAACAGGCTGATGAAGTCGCCAAAGCCGCAGCTCAATCCAAATTGCCTTTACACTTCGCAACCCTTCCTAGGAAATATGTCCTCTCTCAAAGCAAACAGTTCGCCCTCCAACTATGGACCGACCTCTACACCACAGACCATGCTACAAGAAACCTCAGAAGAGTAGCTGCATCTCCTAGTCTTCTAATCTCAATTCTCCCAAAACTAAAATATTGCAACGTCACCTCTACAATTCTGACTGGACATGGCTTCGTTCAAGCCGACATCGCCAGAACCTCCAAAAACAACGACCCCGTATGCCAACACTGCCACCAAGAAAATCAAACAGTCGACCACCTCCTATTCAGTTGCCCATCCTACCATCTTCAGAGATTCCAGACTGCAACTCTACTTAACACCAGCACATTCAACAAAGAAGCATTAAAGAACCTCCCCAAAAATAAAACAGCCTGGCGACATCTAATCAGTTGGATGTCAACTGCAACAAATAGACAATAAGTCAGAAGACAAACCCGGACAGTTGGCGACCTTCGTACGCTCCAGGAGTCCGGGTTATGTACAGAATAATAAATAATAATAACAACAACAATTAAATCAGGGAATATGTTCAAAAAAAAAACAATGGCGGCTACTCTTATAGACTCCAAGAAGAAAAACCGCTCAAAGTAGTATTAAAGGGCGTGACAACAGCCTACAAGACTGAAGATATAGCAATAGAACTTGCAACAATGGGCTTTACTGAGACCTCTGTGAAGAGACTTCATAGACAATCAACTAAAAGGCCAATGAATTTAGTACTGGTAGAATTACCGAAAAATGAACAAAACAAGAAAATTTACGGAATAACTGAACTTCTCTATCAGAAAATTGCAGTAGAATCTTTCAGAACAACAAACCGTGTGACTCAATGCTTCAACTGCCAGGGTTTCGGGCACGGTCAACTAAACTGCTTCCTGAAACCAAAATGCGTCAAGTGTGCCGAGGAGCACCATTCGAAGGACTGCCCAAGAAAGTCAAGACAACTTCCCCCAAAGTGTGCAAACTGCGAGGAAGCGCACACAGCCAATTACCGCGGATGCCCTAAGTTTCCAAGAGTACATCAGCAACAGCCAAGATACCCTGGTCAGTACATACCTAACAACCCACTTCCGATTTCAAAAAGATCTGAAACACTGCCGAAAATTGTAGAACAACAAAACCAAAGCAATGCTGAGGTTGTGACAAGAAAGACTTCTCGTTCTGAAACTAAGGACCTGTGTGAAAAATTGATGCAAGTAATCAAAACATACCTACAATGAATTGCAAATTACCTTTTAAAATTATTGCTTGGAATTGTAACGGAATCAGACCAAAGAAAGAAGAATTATTGCACTTTTTAGAAGATAACTCAATTGACATTGCTCTGCTCAGTGAAACTCACCTTAAACCCTCAATTGATCTAAAGTTCAGGAACTATCAAACCATTAGAACTGATCGAATTACAGGAAAGGGTGGGGGAACAGCCATCATTTTAAAATCCTTTTTTAAATATAAAAATATGCTGATTCATACTTTAAACTTGGAAAATACTTCAATTTTGATAAAACCAGATGGAAAAACCCTCTTGCAAATCACAGCAATTTATAAGAAGCCTGATGCACCATTATTGGAAGAAGATTTGAACCAACTGATAAAACACAACCACTCAATAATCGTTGCAGGAGACTGGAACTCCAAACACCCTCTTTGGGGATCAAGGACTTCAAATAACAGTGGAATCGTGCTGCACAATTTCTCTGAAAGAGAAAGCCTCGACATTGTCGCACCTTCGTCACCCACGCATTACAGTCCACTCGGCAATCCCGATTTCCTAGACTTCGCTGTACTTAAAAACATTCCCTGGACCCCAAAGGCCAGAACCACCGACGATTTATCATCTGACCATCTCCCTGTAATCTTTGAATTGAATTGCCCAAAGGATGAATTCACAACCCAGCTCAGCCGAGTAACTAATTGGGTTCATTTTCAACAAGATCTAATCTCCACTACGCCCCCCAGACTCCCCTTGAAAACTGAAGTAGACATTGATTCAGCAGTTGGAATTTTAAACGAAAAAATTAATAATAGCTACTCGAAAAACACCATAGTTTCATCTTCCAAATCAATAAAGAACCCAAAAACCAAAGCCTTAATAAGGGAGAAAAATAAAGCTAGGAAAAGATGGCAATCAACCTGGGATCCAGCTCATAGGGCTACTTACCTCAATCTTCAAGGAAAGGTAAATCAAGCCCTTGAAGCAGAGAAATCTGAAAATTGGAATAGTTTTTTAAGCAAACTTGAATCGAGCCCAACAGACTTCTGGAAAAAAACAAAACCCATTAGGAAAAAAACTGACAAAATCACTAGTTTAAACGCAAATGGAAAAACCTTGCTGACCGACAAAGAAATTGGAAATGATCTTTCAGAGCATTTTTCCAAACACTTTTCCAAGGCGGAGGATGAGGTTCCGTTGTACCTAACAGATAACACTTGCCATCATCCCCAAGAGAATATACTATCAATGACAACGCCAAATGAAGTCAAGGAAGTGATTAAAAACCTAGGTAATCACAAAGCTCCAGGCCACGACAATATTACGCCGCAAATGACTAAAAACCTCCCCATCAAATGGATAGTTTTCCTCGCTGGGATCTTCAATGCTGCATTACACCTGTGCTACTTCCCGAAGACATGGAAACATGCCATTATCATAACCATTCCAAAAAAATCACCTGTCAAATCACCTGAAGATCTCAGACCAATCAACCTTCTCTCTACCATCGGTAAGGTATACGAGAGAATCGTTCTTCGCAGATTGCAGTCATACATGGATTCTATTAACTTTATCATTCCTCAACAATTTGGATTCAGAAAAGGACACTCCACAACCCACCAGCTAATCACAGTAATAGACTACATCCAAATAAGAAAGTCCCACAAGGAGGCAGTAGGTGCTGTTTTTCTAGACTTTACCAAAGCCTTTGATAGAGTATGGCATGATGGCTTGATAGCAAAAATAACAAAAAATCAATTTCCAAGGGATTTTATCAAATTCTTGAAAAACTATCTCCAGGACAGAACCTTTTCAATTAAGCAAGGGAATTATATAACCACGGCAAAACCAACCCAGATTGGAGTCCCTCAAGGCTCTATCCTTGGACCCTACCTATTCAACATCTACATCAACGATTTCCCTCCACATCCAAAATGTCAAATAAAACTTTTTGCAGATGACGCAGCAATTTTATCAAACTCCAAATCAATAGGAATAATAACTACACAACTCCAAAATTACATAAACAGTATAACCAAATGGTGCAATGATTGGAAATTAGACATCAACCCAAAAAAGTCTCAGGCAATAATTTTTCCTCCACTAGACAATAAAAAATTCAAGCCACAATCCATCCTGAAGGTAAACCAGAGCCCTATTAACTGGACTGACAGCGTTAAATATCTTGGAGTTACCTTAGACTCCAAGTTGAAATTCAACATGCATGTCAAAAATATCATAAAGAAAGCAAAAATCGCCAAAATAACATTATCAAGCCTGTTCAACTATAGAAGCAAATTGACTACAAAACAAAAGTTTACTCTATACAGAAGTTGTATCCTCCCGATAGTAACATACGCACTCCCAGTTTGGTGCAAATATATTACAGCCACAGACAAAAATAGGATAAACGCATTCATGAGAATCTGCCTTCGGACAAGTATAGGAGCTCCATTCAACCTATCAAACAAGATACTGAAGGAGGACTTAAACCAATCCGATCTAGAAGATATGTACCAAACTTCCGTTAAGAAATTATACCTTCAAATGGAAAACTCAAATAATACAACCATACAAGATATTCTACAAAATAAAGGAGATATCAATCCCCGATTCCGACGACCCGGCCCTGACACTTAGTCAAGAGCTCATCGCCCAACAGCTGCCCTCCTGCAAGGCCTAGGGGGACCACTTCTACTCCACCACCTCGCCATGTGTAAATAGCCAGGACAAGGTGACTCGCGAGCTGTGCTCGAATGTAACACCTGTAAATTGAGACGAAATAAATAAAAAAACAACAATTAAGCATAAATTCACGTTGTACAAAACCTGTACACGTATCACCACGCACTACCAGTCTGGGGCAAATATATCACACCTACGGATAAAAAAAGAATAGATGCCTTCATGAGGATTTGCTTACGAACCACTATAGGAGCCCCATTCAATCTTTCAAACAAAATCCTCAAAGAAGATCTCAACCAGCCTAATATAGAAGAGATTTATCAAGACTCTGCGAAAAGACTATTCTCGCAATTTCAAAAATCATCAAATCCAACTATACAAGAAATTGTTCAAAATCAAGGTGACCTCAGCCACCGAATCCAACGACCTGGACCCAATGGCTAGCTGACAGCCAAACACCCAACAACTGCCCTCCTGTAAGGTTCGGGGGGCACTCCAGCATTACAACTCGCCATGTGTAAACAATCTGGACAAGGTGACTCTCGAGCTGTGCTCGAATGTAACACCTGCAAATTGAGATGAAATAAATAAATTAACAACAATTAGGGGCTCAAAAATCATTTATTATGGTTAGCAGCTCCGTAAATAAAGATATTTTCACAACAACAATTAAAGTTGCATCATCATTTTTATAAAACAACGGCAAATTAAATTAACAATGTAAAAATATATTTTAACATTCATTTTAACATTTAACACAAAAACGTTATAAATTTTTCTTTAAATATATATTAATATGAAATGCCAAGTATTTATTACGTCATTGGAATATTATATTACTAAATTCTAAAATTAAATTTATTATACTTGGGAAACATTTTAAGCATTGTTACAATTTATAAATATAATTTCACCAGACGCCGCTAGAGGCGCTGCTTGCGAGTGAAAGTAGAAAATTTGCAAATAAAATTGCAAAGAATATTTATTTCAAATCAAATTCAAACCAGAAATCTTCCCAGTAGTATAGTAAATAACTTCCTAAAGTTTCACGGCGATTGGATAATCTTACCTTTTAAAAACATTCATCGTGTGAACAAACTAACATTCATCATGTAAACAAACCACGTGTTAATTATTAACCAATTAAATTCATTTATCGTCGCGACCAGTGCTGCGACCAAGCGGTAAAAGGCTGGAACTAACGCTTTTTGGTTTTTTATTTTAAAAAAAGCACATTAACTTTTTTAGTTTTTTGAATAGCCTATATGTTAAACGAAATCTTCAGCTACCTACTTGCGAAATTTCATAAAGATTTATTCTGTAGATTTTGCGCAACGCAATAACAAACATCGATTTTGGATTTCATTTTTATAGATGTAAGGATTATATATATATATATATAATAATAAATAGTTATTTAATTTTATAGTCCAGTTTTGTATTAAGATTATCTTCACTATTATGATCATTTAAATTCAAATTATAAAATTTGTAAAATGTTATTAATTTGTAGATAGAGAGAGAAAAAAAAATCCTTTACTTCTAATACATCATCAAGTTAATTATATATTTATAATTAATAACAATAAAAATTAACAACGTAACGTCTTTAGCATCGGCTTTTACACGTCATTTAGACATACTCTAATCCTATATATAGAATAATCGAAGTGAGAATATATATAATAGTTAGAAAAAAGAGAGAAAGACAGAACCATGCACTTTTAATCAAACTAATAATAAGGAAAAAAAAAGTTTTGTAAAGAAGGTAGATAAGATTGTTAGTATATATATATATATTTTTATAATTTTATATTTTATCCTTTTTTTTTAAAAAGATTTTTAAAGGTTTTTTTATTTTATAATATGATTATAAATAGTTGTATTTAGTAATATATCTATAGTATGAATTAACATTTGTTATAAGTTTGGATATTATGTTTTGAAACCCTAATGGTAGACCAGACATACACAAAAAACTTTAAATTGAAATAAATTGGAAAAAGAGATCTGCTGGACCGGGGATCTTCAGATAAAAGCCCAGCGACATTTCACCCCTTCTTTATTATGTCATAGATCTCTTTTAAACCGGATTTTATGTGTTAATATTAAGTTGTTTCAGTGAAATATTTAAATGAACATATATAACAGATACAAGTGTTAACAAATTCAAACTGTAAACCTACCTCGACCGCGGCGTCCTCCATTGTGAATATCTATTTCTGGCTGACACATGTTGTGGGGGGGGGGGGATATTTCATATTTAGACCATTTATTCAGAATTTTTTGAACAACAAGAAAATTAAAGAAGAAAGGAAAAATAGTTAAGGGAAGAAAGCTGAATTTCATAATCTTTACAGCTAGTTATATCAAAATAACTGATTCAACACTTATTCATCTTTTAATATTCCTTTAAAAAGGCAAATTATAAAAGTTTAATAAAGCTATTAATTGTGCAAATTCACCTTTATTTAACTTCCATTTTCCTCCCCATAAATTGGAGATTAAACAAAATGAACTATATACTATAACACTTTAAAAATCTTGTGAAAAAATCTTTTAATCAGTTATTTAATCAAAGTTTAATTAACTGTTAAAGATTATAAATTTGTATTAGTTATTATTAAGAGAAATTATAGAAAGTTGATTTCATAAATGGATATTTCCATTTATTTTTTTTTAAATATTTTATAATTGATATACTGTTGAAATATTTTACTTGTTTGATACTAAATTTGTTTTTAATAAATTCCATGTTTAAATTTTTAACATCTTCTATGAAATTATCTAATATATTATTTATTCTATAAAATCTTAGAAACTGACCATAATATATACCCTTACAGCAATTTAATGATATATTAGAATTCATATTACAGTATTTTATAATATTGAAATTATAATTATTCTTTTTATTATAAACTCTAACAGCACTATTTGTAAGGTCTATATTCAAGTCTAAAAAGTTAACTTTTTTGTTTCTATAAATTTTTTCATTGTTCTTAAGTTTCAAGTATTTAGGATATATTTCAGGTATTATTTTTTAAACTGTGGATTATTAAATATTATTATGTCATCTACATATCGGAATATTTGCCAATTAATATTATTTTGTAGAAAGTATTCTTTTTCGTACCAGAACAGTATTAGATTGGCTAATAAAGGACTAGAAGAAGTTCCCATGGGAACGCCTTCTGATTGAATATATATTTTATTTTTAAATTCTATATAGTTAAAATTTAAAAATGTTTCCAGTAGAGTTTTTGCTGTTTTAAGATCTAATTTAATTGTTTTATATCTGTTATGAATAATTTTAATGTAGAAAGTTTTGTCATTAATGAATTCATTAAATAAATTGGTTATTTTATTATTTAGATCTCTTAAATTTATTTTAGAATATAGGTCCTTAAAGTCAAATGTGTGTACTGTTTCAATGTTTGTCCAATTGTTCATTAAATAATTAATGATTTTTTTATTTGAGTCGATAAATTTATAATTATATTTATTAGTTAATTTATTTATAATAAATTGTTGTGTTGAAGCTAATTGTATATCAATATTTTTTATGACTGAATTTATACCAGATGTGATTGTTCTGAAAGAAATAGGTTTTTTGTGTAGTTTAGGAATTATATAGAACTTTGGTATGTTTGGATTTTTGTGGTTATTATAAATTTTTAGTGAATTTTCAACATTTTTGATGTCTTTTTTGATTTTTGTGGCTGTAGTTCTAGCAAAAGTGTATTTATGATTATTATCAATTTCCTTTTTTAGTATATCGTGGTATAGATTTTTACAAATTAAAGATAAATTATTGGAACATTTATCTATAGGAGTGATAATATAGTCCTTCTGTAAATTAATTATATTTTCTTTAAAAGAAGGAATGTCTGAATTAGGTTTTGTGTATTTAAGTGTATTATTATAATAATTTATAATTTCCTTTTTAATATTATGTTTCCATTCCAGAAAAGTAAATTCTGGAATACTGTATTTTATACTAGTTTTATTTATGAAAATATCTATATCTTTTAATATAGATTTAATTGTATTATTATAATTGTGTTTAATTTGAGGTATATATTTATACCCTTTATTTAAAATTTCCTGATATTCTGGATTTAAAAAAGAAAAATTGCTAGTTAATATATGACCTGAGAACTTATATTTATCAATATAGTTGTTGCAATTACATTTAATTTTTTTAAAATTTGCCAAATTATTAATAAATTGGTTATAATTGCAAACTAAATTACCTATATTTTTGTTGTATCTCCAGATTATTTTGAAATTTAAATTTTTTATAGGGAAAAGATTATTGATGATTTGGTTATTAAAAATATCATTAAATTTAATATGATTAAATAAATTGTTATTAAATTTAATGATAATATTAATGTTATTAGTAGCTTGTTTAATTTTTCTGTATTTAAAGATGTCGTGTGTGATATCTATTAATCTGTTAGTCAGATTATGAATTTTAATATATTCTATGAGTTTGATAAATTTATTATTATTTAGTTTAAATAATGTTTTAATAAATTTATCGACGAAGTTGTTAGTGTACATTTGTTTTGGGTCCAGTAATTCTTCAAATTCAATGTAACATAATTTATTGGTAGTTTTACCTCTAGTTTTATTAGGTTTAGTTTTAAATTCATTTTTTTTTGTATTTGCAGCTGATTTCATAGGTTGAAATTTCTTCTGTTTGTGTTTTGTATGTATATTAAATACACAAAACCTAATTCAGACATTCCTTCTTTTAAAGAAAATATAATTAATTTACAGAAGGACTATATTATCACTCCTATAGATAAATGTTCCAATAATTTATCTTTAATTTGTAAAAATCTATACCACGATATACTAAAAAAGGAAATTGATAATAATCATAAATACACTTTTGCTAGAACTACAGCCACAAAAATCAAAAAAGACATCAAAAATGTTGAAAATTCACTAAAAATTTATAATAACCACAAAAATCCAAACATACCAAAGTTCTATATAATTCCTAAACTACACAAAAAACCTATTTCTTTCAGAACAATCACATCTGGTATAAATTCAGTCATAAAAAATATTGATATACAATTAGCTTCAACACTACAATTTATTATAAATAAATTAACTAATAAATATAATTATAAATTTATCGACTCAAATAAAAAAATCATTAATTATTTAATGAACAATTGGACAAACATTGAAACAGTACACACATTTGACTTTGAGGACCTATATTCTAAAATAAATTTAAGAGATCTAAATAATAAAATAACCAATTTATTTAATGAATTCATTAATGACAAAACTTTTTACATTAAAATTATTCATAACAGATATAAAACAATTAAATTAGATCTTAAAACAGCAAAAACTCTACTGGAAACATTTTTAAATTTTAACTATATAGAATTTAAAAATAAAATATATATTCAATCAGAAGGCGTTCCCATGGGAACTTCTTCGAGTCCTTTATTAGCCAATCTAATACTGTTCTGGTACGAAAGAGAATACTTTCTACAAAATAATATTAATTGGCAAATATTCCGATATGTAGATGACATAATAATATTTAATAATCCACAGTTTAAAAAATTAATACCTGAAATATATCCTAAATACTTGAAACTTAAGAACAATGAAAAAATTTATAGAAACAAAAAAGTTAACTTTTTAGACTTGAATATAGACCTTACAAATAGTGCTGTTAGAGTTTATAATAAAAAGAATAATTATAATTTCAATATTATAAAATACTGTAATATGAATTCTAATATATCATTAAATTGCTGTAAGGGTATATATTATGGTCAGTTTCTAAGATTTTATAGAATAAATAATATATTAGATAATTTCATAGAAGATGTTAAAAATTTAAACATGGAATTTATTAAAAACAAATTTAGTATCAAACAAGTAAAATATTTCAACAGTATATCAATTATAAAATATTTAAAAAAAAATAAATGGAAATATCCATTTATGAAATCAACTTTCTATAATTTCTCTTAATAATAACTAATACAAATTTATAATCTTTAACAGTTAATTAAACTTTGATTAAATAACTGATTAAAAGATTTTTTCACAAGATTTTTAAAGTGTTATAGTATATAGTTCATTTTGTTTAATCTCCAATTTATGGGGAGGAAAATGGAAGTTAAATAAAGGTGAATTTGCACAATTAATAGCTTTATTAAACTTTTATAATTTGCCTTTTTAAAGGAATATTAAAAGATGAATAAGTGTTGAATCAGTTATTTTGATATAACTAGCTGTAAAGATTATGAAATTCAGCTTTCTTCCCTTAACTATTTTTCCTTTCTTCTTTAATTTTCTTGTTGTTCAAAAAATTCTGAATAAATGGTCTAAATATGAAATATCCCCCCCCCCCCCACAACATGTGTCAGCCAGAAATAGATATTCACAATGGAGGACGCCGCGGTCGAGGTAGGTTTACAGTTTGAATTTGTTAACACTTGTATCTGTTATATATGTTCATTTAAATATTTCACTGAAACAACTTAATATTAACACATAAAATCCGGTTTAAAAGAGATCTATGACATAATAAAGAAGGGGTGAAATGTCGCTGGGCTTTTATCTGAAGATCCCCGGTCCAGCAGATCTCTTTTTCCAATTTATTTCAATTTAAAGTTTTTTGTGTATGTCTGGTCTACCATTAGGGTTTCAAAACATAATATCCAAACTTATAACAAATGTTAATTCATACTATAGATATATTACTAAATACAACTATTTATAATCATATTATAAAATAAAAAAAAACCTTCAAAAATCTTTAAAAAAAAAAGGATAAAATATAAAATTATAAAAATATATATATATATATATATACTAACAATCTTATCTACCTTCTTTACAAAACTTTTTTTTTCCTTATTATTAGTTTGATTAAAAGTGCATGGTTCTGTCTTTCTCTCTTTTTTCTAACTATTATATATATTCTCACTTCGATTATTCTATATATAGGATTAGAGTATGTCTAAATGACGTGTAAAAGCCGATGCAAAAGACGTTACGTTGTTAATTTTTATTGTTATTAATTATAAATATATAATTAACTTGATGATGTATTAGAAGTAAAGGATTTTTTTTTCCTCTCTCTATCTACAAATTAATAACATTTTACAAATTTTATAATTTGAATTTAAATGATCATAATAGTGAAGATAATCTTAATACAAAACTGGACTATAAAATTAAATAACTATTTATTATTATAATTAATTTAGATTTAGTTTGCTAATCTAATCAAATCTAATTGATATAAGTTATCATTATTATCAGTTTGCTCCTTAAGTTTTAAAAGTAGAATCACTGTTATAATTTTGTTATATAGTTTCTACACTATATTAATTCATATGAGCTTGCTCTATGATATATTTTTTATATATAACATAATATACAAATTAAATTATATTAGATATTCTAATATAAATAAATCTTCATACAAATTTTAATTATCTTTCATTGTTTGATTATTAAAAAGTAAATTATAAAAGTAATTTTAGAAAAAATAACTTCAGAACTTTTGTTTTTTTCAGTGTTTAGTTAGTTTAAAGATGTTTTTTTTATTAGTTATTCTTAAAAATATAACAGATAACAAACAGTAATATCTATATATTTATAGATTAATTATTCAATTTATTACAAATTTTATCACCACAAAAACAATTAAGAAAAATATATTTAAAAATTCATAAGAATAACAAACTAAAAAAAACTACAAACATATTAGTGTTAGCACCTCTTTTATGTTAATTTAAACTCGCTAAGAATTGCCTAAGAAAAAATTGTCAAACTTGTCCCTCTCTTAAGAACCATGACACTTTTCAAACAACTAGTTGTAAATTAGTGAATACTATTTATAAATTAACATGCCAAATTTGTCAACTATCATATATAGGACAAACTTGTAATCCATTAAATATACGAATAAACCTACATAGAAACCACGCTAAAAATCAATTGGTAATATATATATGAAAGAACACAATCAATTACATTCTTTTAACAACTTTAAGATAGAAATACTAGACATATGTCAAAACAAAAAACAACGACTATTATTAGAAAACAACTACATTTATAAACACAACACATTATTCCCTTATGGACTTAACGACGAATTAAACTACACATACAAAACACAAACAGAAGAAATTTCAACCTATGAAATCAGCTGCAAATACAAAAAAAAAATGAATTTAAAACTAAACCTAATAAAACTAGAGGTAAAACTACCAATAAATTAGGTTACATTGAATTTGAAGAATTACTGGACCCAAAACAAATGTACACTAACAACTTCGTCGATAAATTTATTAAAACATTATTTAAACTAAATAATAATAAATTTATCAAACTCATAGAATATATTAAAATTCATAATCTGACTAACAGATTAATAGATATCACACACGACATCTTTAAATACAGAAA
This sequence comes from Cordylochernes scorpioides, assembly GCA_030710605.1. NCBI lineage: Eukaryota > Metazoa > Arthropoda > Arachnida > Pseudoscorpiones > Chernetidae > Cordylochernes > Cordylochernes scorpioides. The sequence goes on from CP092864.1 coordinate 118,199,294, forward strand.
AATTAAACAAGCTACTAATAACATTAATATTATCATTAAATTTAATAACAATTTATTTAATCATATTAAATTTAATGATATTTTTAATAACCAAATCATCAATAATCTTTTCCCTATAAAAAATTTAAATTTCAAAACAATCTGGAGATACAACAAAAATATAGGTAATTTAGTTTGCAATTATAACCAATTTATTAATAATTTGGCAAATTTTAAAAAAATTAAATGTAATTGCAACAACTATATTGATAAATATAAGTTCTCAGGTCATATATTAACTAGCAATTTTTCTTTTTTAAATCCAGAATATCAGGAAATTTTAAATAAAGGGTATAAATATATACCTCAAATTAAACACAATTATAATAATACAATTAAATCTATATTAAAAGATATAGATATTTTCATAAATAAAACTAGTATAAAATACAGTATTCCAGAATTTACTTTTCTGGAATGGAAACATAATATTAAAAAAGAAATTATAAATTATTATAATAATACACTTAAATACACAAACCTAATTCAGACATTCCTTCTTTTAAAGAAAATATAATTAATTTACAGAAGGACTATATTATCACTCCTATAGATAAATGTTCCAATAATTTATCTTTAATTTGTAAAAATCTATACCACGATATACTAAAAAAGGAAATTGATAATAATCATAAATACACTTTTGCTAGAACTACAGCCACAAAAATCAAAAAAGACATCAAAAATGTTGAAAATTCACTAAAAATTTATAATAACCACAAAAATCCAAACATACCAAAGTTCTATATAATTCCTAAACTACACAAAAAACCTATTTCTTTCAGAACAATCACATCTGGTATAAATTCAGTCATAAAAAATATTGATATACAATTAGCTTCAACACTACAATTTATTATAAATAAATTAACTAATAAATATAATTATAAATTTATCGACTCAAATAAAAAAATCATTAATTATTTAATGAACAATTGGACAAACATTGAAACAGTACACACATTTGACTTTGAGGACCTATATTCTAAAATAAATTTAAGAGATCTAAATAATAAAATAACCAATTTATTTAATGAATTCATTAATGACAAAACTTTCTACATTAAAATTATTCATAACAGATATAAAACAATTAAATTAGATCTTAAAACAGCAAAAACTCTACTGGAAACATTTTTAAATTTTAACTATATAGAATTTAAAAATAAAATATATATTCAATCAGAAGGCGTTCCCATGGGAACTTCTTCTAGTCCTTTATTAGCCAATCTAATACTGTTCTGGTACGAAAGAGAATACTTTCTACAAAATAATATTAATTGGCAAATATTCCGATATGTAGATGACATAATAATATTTAATAATCCACAGTTTAAAAAATTAATACCTGAAATATATCCTAAATACTTGAAACTTAAGAACAAAGAAAAAATTTATAGAAACAAAAAAGTTAACTTTTTAGACTTGAATATATACCTTACAAATAGTGCTGTTAGAGTTTATAATAAAAAGAATAATTATAATTTCAATATTATAAAATACTGTAATATGAATTCTAATATATCATTAAATTGCTGTAAGGGTATATATTATGGTCAGTTTCTAAGATTTTATAGAATAAATAATATATTAGATAATTTCATAGAAGATGTTAAAAATTTAAACATGGAATTTATTAAAAACAAATTTAGTATCAAACAAGTAAAATATTTCAACAGTATATCAATTATAAAATATTAAAAAAAAAAATAAATGGAAATATCCATTTATGAAATCAACTTTCTATAATTTCTCTTAATAATAACTAATACAAATTTATAATCTTTAACAGTTAATTAAACTTTGATTAAATAACTGATTAAAAGATTTTTTCACAAGATTTTTAAAGTGTTATAGTATATAGTTCATTTTGTTTAATCTCCAATTTCTAGGGAGGAAAATGGAAGTTAAATAAAGGTGAATTTGCACAATTAATAGCTTTATTAAACTCTTATAATTTGCCTTTTTAAAGGAATATTAAAAGATGAATAAGTGTTGAATCAGTTATTTTGATATAACTAGCTGTAAAGATTATGAAATTCAGCTTTCTTCCCTTAACTATTTTTCCTTTCTTCTTTAATTTTCTTGTTGTTCAAAAAATTCTGAATAAATGGTCTAAATTTGAAATGTCCCCCCCCCCCACAACATGTGTCAGCCAGAAATAGATATTCACAATGGAGGACGCCGCGGTCGAGGTAGGTTTACAGTTTGAATTTGTTAACACTTGTATCTGTTATATATGTTCATTTAAATATTTCACTGAAACAACTTAATATTAACACATAAAATCCGGTTTAAAAGAGATCTATGACATAATAAAGAAGGGGTGAAATGTCGCTGGGCTTTTATCTGAAGATCCCCGGTCCAGCAGATCTCTTTTTCCAATTTATTTCAATTTAAAGTTTTTTGTGTATGTCTGGTCTACCATTAGGGTTTCAAAACATAATATCCAAACTTATAACAAATGTTAATTCATACTATAGATATATTACTAAATACAACTATTTATAATCATATTATAAAATAAAAAAAACCTTTAAAAATCTTTAAAAAAAAAAAGGATAAAATATAAAATTATAAAAATATATATATATATATATATACTAACAATCTTATCTACCTTCTTTACAAAACTTTTTTTTTCCTTATTATTAGTTTGATTAAAAGTGCATGGTTCTGTCTTTCTCTCTTTTTTCTAACTATTATATATATTCTCACTTCGATTATTCTATATATAGGATTAGAGTATGTCTAAATGACGTGTAAAAGCCGATGCAAAAGACGTTACGTTGTTAATTTTTATTGTTATTAATTATAAATATATAATTAACTTGATGATGTATTAGAAGTAAAGGATTTTTTTTTCCTCTCTCTATCTACAAATTAATAACATTTTACAAATTTTATAATTTGAATTTAAATGATCATAATAGTGAAGATAATCTTAATACAAAACTGGACTATAAAATTAAATAACTATTTATTATTATAATTAATTTAGATTTAGTTTGCTAATCTAATCAAATCTAATTGATATAAGTTATCATTATTATCAGTTTGCTCCTTAAGTTTTAAAAGTAGAATCACTGTTATAATTTTGTTATATAGTTTCTACACTATATTAATTCATATGAGCTTGCTCTATGATATATTTTTTATATATAACATAATATACAAATTAAATTATATTAGATATTCTAATATAAATAAATCTTCATACAAATTTTAATTATCTTTCATTGTTTGATTATTAAAAAGTAAATTATAAAAGTAATTTTAGAAAAAATAACTTCAGAACTTTTGTTTTTTTCAGTGTTTAGTTAGTTTAAAGATGTTTTTTTTATTAGTTATTCTTAAAAATATAACAGATAACAAACAGTAATATCTATATATTTATAGATTAATTATTCAATTTATTACAAATTTTATCACCACAAAAACAATTAAGAAAAATATATTTAAAAATTCATAAGAATAACAAACTAAAAAAAACTACAAACATATTAGTGTTAGCACCTCTTTTATGTTAATTTAAACTCGCTAAGAATTGCCTAAGAAAAAATTGTCAAACTTGTCCCTCTCTTAAGAACCATGACACTTTTCAAACAACTAGTTGTAAATTAGTGAATACTATTTATAAATTAACATGCCAAATTTGTCAACTATCATATATAGGACAAACTTGTAATCCATTAAATATACGAATAAACCTACATAGAAACCACGCTAAAAATCAATTGGTAATATATATATGAAAGAACACAATCAATTACATTCTTTTAACAACTTTAAGATAGAAATACTAGACATATGTCAAAACAAAAAACAACGACTATTATTAGAAAACAACTACATTTATAAACACAACACATTATTCCCTTATGGACTTAACGACGAATTAAACTACACATACAAAACACAAACAGAAGAAATTTCAACCTATGAAATCAGCTGCAAATACAAAAAAAAAAATGAATTTAAAACTAAACCTAATAAAACTAGAGGTAAAACTACCAATAAATTAGGTTACATTGAATTTGAAGAATTACTGGACCCAAAACAAATGTACACTAACAACTTCGTCGATAAATTTATTAAAACATTATTTAAACTAAATAATAATAAATTTATCAAACTCATAGAATATATTAAAATTCATAATCTGACTAACAGATTAATAGATATCACACACGACATCTTTAAATACAGAAAAATTAAACAAGCTACTAATAACATTAATATTATCATTAAATTTAATAACAATTTATTTAATCATATTAAATTTAATGATATTTTTAATAACCAAATCATCAATAATCTTTTCCCTATAAAAAATTTAAATTTCAAAACAATCTGGAGATACAACAAAAATATAGGTAATTTAGTTTGCAATTATAACCAATTTATTAATAATTTGGCAAATTTTAAAAAAATTAAATGTAATTGCAACAACTATATTGATAAATATAAGTTCTCAGGTCATATATTAACTAGCAATTTTTCTTTTTTAAATCCAGAATATCAGGAAATTTTAAATAAAGGGTATAAATATATACCTCAAATTAAACACAATTATAATAATACAATTAAATCTATATTAAAAGATATAGATATTTTCATAAATAAAACTAGTATAAAATACAGTATTCCAGAATTTACTTTTCTGGAATGGAAACATAATATTAAAAAAGAAATTATAAATTATTATAATAATACACTTAAATACACAAACCTAATTCAGACATTCCTTCTTTTAAAGAAAATATAATTAATTTACAGAAGGACTATATTATCACTCCTATAGATAAATGTTCCAATAATTTATCTTTAATTTGTAAAAATCTATACCACGATATACTAAAAAAGGAAATTGATAATAATCATAAATACACTTTTGCTAGAACTACAGCCACAAAAATCAAAAAAGACATCAAAAATGTTGAAAATTCACTAAAAATTTATAATAACCACAAAAATCCAAACATACCAAAGTTCTATATAATTCCTAAACTACACAAAAAACCTATTTCTTTCAGAACAATCACATCTGGTATAAATTCAGTCATAAAAAATATTGATATACAATTAGCTTCAACACTACAATTTATTATAAATAAATTAACTAATAAATATAATTATAAATTTATCGACTCAAATAAAAAAATCATTAATTATTTAATGAACAATTGGACAAACATTGAAACAGTACACACATTTGACTTTGAGGACCTATATTCTAAAATAAATTTAAGAGATCTAAATAATAAAATAACCAATTTATTTAATGAATTCATTAATGACAAAACTTTCTACATTAAAATTATTCATAACAGATATAAAACAATTAAATTAGATCTTAAAACAGCAAAAACTCTACTGGAAACATTTTTAAATTTTAACTATATAGAATTTAAAAATAAAATATATATTCAATCAGAAGGCGTTCCCATGGGAACTTCTTCTAGTCCTTTATTAGCCAATCTAATACTGTTCTGGTACGAAAGAGAATACTTTCTACAAAATAATATTAATTGGCAAATATTCCGATATGTAGATGACATAATAATATTTAATAATCCACAGTTTAAAAAATTAATACCTGAAATATATCCTAAATACTTGAAACTTAAGAACAAATAAAAAATTTATAGAAACAAAAAAGTTAACTTTTTAGACTTGAATATATACCTTACAAATAGTGCTGTTAGAGTTTATAATAAAAAGAATAATTATAATTTCAATATTATAAAATACTGTAATATGAATTCTAATATATCATTAAATTGCTGTAAGGGTATATATTATGGTCAGTTTCTAAGATTTTATAGAATAAATAATATATTAGATAATTTCATAGAAGATGTTAAAAATTTAAACATGGAATTTATTAAAAACAAATTTAGTATCAAACAAGTAAAATATTTCAACAGTATATCAATTATAAAATATTTAAAAAAAATAAATGGAAATATCCATTTATGAAATCAACTTTCTATAATTTCTCTTAAAAATAACTAATACAAATTTATAATCTTTAACAGTTAATTAAACTTTGATTAAATAACTGATTAAAATATTTTTTCACAAGATTTTTAAAGTGTTATAGTATATAGTTCATTTTGTTTAATCTCCAATTTCTGGGGAGGAAAATGGAAGTTAAATAAAGGTGAATTTGCACAATTAATAGCTTTATTAAACTCTTATAATTTGCCTTTTTAAAGGAATATTAAAAGATGAATAAGTGTTGAATCAGTTATTTTGATATAACTAGCTGTAAAGATTATGAAATTCAGCTTTCTTCCCTTAACTATTTTTCCTTTCTTCTTTAATTTTCTTGTTGTTCAAAAAATTCTGAATAAATGGTCTAAATTTGAAATGTCCCCCCCCCCCACAACATGTGTCAGCCAGAAATAGATATTCACAATGGAGGACGCCGCGGTCGAGGTAGGTTTACAGTTTGAATTTGTTAACACTTGTATCTGTTATATATGTTCATTTAAATATTTCACTGAAACAACTTAATATTAACACATAAAATCCGGTTTAAAAGAGATCTATGACATAATAAAGAAGGGGTGAAATGTCGCTGGGCTTTTATCTGAAGATCCCCGGTCCAGCAGATCTCTTTTTCCAATTTATTTCAATTTAAAGTTTTTTGTGTATGTCTGGTCTACCATTAGGGTTTCAAAACATAATATCCAAACTTATAACAAATGTTAATTCATACTATAGATATATTACTAAATACAACTATTTATAATCATATTATAAAATAAAATAAAACCTTTAAAAATCTTAAAAAAAAAAAAGGATAAAATATAAAATTATAAAAATATATATATATATATACTAACAATCTTATCTACCTTCTTTACAAAACTTTTTTTTTTTTTCCTTTTTATTAGTTTGATTAAAAGTGCATGGTTCTGTCTTTCTATCTTTTTTCTAACTATTATATATATTCTCACTTCGATTATTCTATATATAGGATTAGAGTATGTCTAAATGACGTGTAAAAGCCGATGCAAAAGACGTTACATTGTTAATTTTTATTGTTATTAATTATAAATATATAATTAACTTGATGATGTATTAGAAGTAAAGGATTTTTTTTCTCTCTCTATCTACAAATTAATAACATTTTACAAATTTTATAATTTGAATTTAAATGATCATAATAGTGAAGATAATCTTAATACAAAACTGGACTATAAAATTAAATAACTATTTATTATTATAATTAATTTAGATTTAGCTTGCTAATCTAATCAAATCTAATTGATATAAGTTATCATTATTATCAGTTTGCTCCTTAAGTTTTAAAAGTAGAATCACTGTTATAATTTTGTTATATAGTTTCTACACTATATATATATATATATATATATTCTTTTCTTGTTAAATTTTCTTTTTATTTTTCAAATTTTTTTTTCTATCTAAAATAAAAACATATTATTCTAACATATAGTTACTTTTATTAAATTTTTCTCTCCTAAATAAGATATAAATATAATACATATAAACAACTTTTTAATCTCATCTAACTTAAACACAAAAATAATTATCAACTTTTATCTTATATATATATATATAATGTTATTACAAATATACACATGTACAGAATAATATAAATAAACATATATTTATAAATTTGAAAACAACAACAACAACAACAAAAGCCTTTATTGAGGCCCCTCGTCCTATATAGGATTCGCCAGTTTACAGAGTAAGAGAAGAGAACTAAGAATACAGAGAGAAACCTATATGTATAGTAGGAATAGTATAGTATTTTTTACACGGTGACTATATACAACAGCAGCAACAAGCCTTTTACTGGAATTTAGTCCCATACAGGATTCGTCATTCTAAGCCTGACATAGATTATTTGCATATAATTATTTACATCAATTAGATTATGCATATAGCCTCCTCTTCTCTTCAGCCGTCTTCCAAAATTTGAACAACGCAAAAGCTCCAGCTCTGTTTCTCACCACCTCATTCAACAGGAGCTCCAAAGAGAGTCCCTCAAGGCCTATTACACTGAGAAGCACTTCTCGTTCGTCTTTCAGCCCCATACATGAGAGCAAATGGTGATGTAGCCCAGGCTCCATTCTTGTCCCGCAAATCTCGCATGTCCATCCGTCTGTTTTAAATATTCTGGGGCGATCATCAGAAAAGAGCACCGAGAGGATTCTCAGTCCTGCAATACACCCTTTGACCCTGAGCGAGAAATCGCTGGACAGATAGTGTTCCAGTAACGGAGTTGAGCAGATGTTTTTAAAGTGGGGGTATAGTCTTGAATTTATTATTATTGTGTGATCCTTTTGCAGAGATTGGTCTATTGCAGTCCTGATTATGTAGGGAATTTCTCTTTGTAATGTTCTATAGTCTGTGCAGCAATTCAGCCATTGAAATCCGGTGTTGTTTAAAATATTAACTATACTTCCCGTGAAACCTATATATTTTTTCGTTGCGTTTGAGACTTCCCACAGCTGGGACAAGCAGAGCAGCGGCAATCTAGTTTCACCCATTCCCAGCATTCTCAACCAAAACTTTAAGGTAAGTTTCAAGACTGTAACGCTGAATGACACTCTTCCCAATTCTATCCTGAGCATGTATCCGGAGTGTATCTTGGTAGATTTAGATATCTTCGCATAAATGAGTACTGAATTTGATCAACAATTAATGTATGCTCATTTGCCCAAACAGGTGCCGCGTATAACAGGGTTGATAGAACCATCGCGTCAAGAAGTTTCATAGAGGATTTAAGAGAGTTCATCTTTGACCTGGTCAGAATAGGCCAAACCGCACCACTGGCAGCGAGACTTTACCCTTATAGTATAATGCGGCTTGCTTAAAAGAGTTTGTTGAGGTGAGTGGATATCCTAGATACATGTATCTTTCCGTGACATTCAGTGTTTGTTGTCCCCAATACCAATTATCGGTTTTTGAGCGCTTCCCACCATTGCGAAATACCATTATTTTTAATTTATTTTCGTTCAGCGTTAGCATATTTTCCTCAAAATATTTTCGTATCATATTAATTTTTAACTGCAAATTGTTCTTAGATTCGCCTATCAGTACAATATCATCTGCATATAGTAACAAATGTGTTGTATTCCAATTTGATTACACACAGCGCTCAACGTTAATTATTATATAATTAACTACAAGGTAAAATGATTATATATAGATTAAATAGTAAACATGGAGAAAGAAAGAATAAGTCAGCGTGGCGACGCCGCTTGCAGGTTACATAAACAGGAAGTGACGTCAGCTCCAGTGTTGCCGAAGCCAGCCGCCCGCCGTCACGGTCTAGCAATCTTCTCCCTCGAAGTGATCTCTTAGTTATGGACCACTTCGCCGCCCAAAAGTCTCGAACGATGAAGTTCGTGTAGGTTTCTCCCCAGTGGCTTGGTCAAAATGTCCGCTAGGTTTCTTCCACTTGTAACATAGTCCAGTTGAATCACACCGTCATCCACCTTTTCTCTGACGAAGTGATATCTAATAACGATGTGCCTGGTCTTGGATCGGCCGATGTAGCTCTTGGCGTGTGCTATAGCCGCTTGGTTATCGCACCACACCAGAGTTGGCTCAACCATATTATGTGGTATATCCAAATGGTTCAGGAACTCCCTGATCCATGTCACTTCCCTAACTGACGATGATAGGGAAATGTATTCCGCCTCCATTGTGCTGAGGGCGGTGACAGTTTGCTTTGAACTTCGCCATAGGATTGGAGCACTTGAAAATATCACTACGTAACCCGATGTACTCTTTCTGTCTTCTAGGTTGGTTCCCCAATCTGCATCCGAATAGACACACAGTTGTTCCCCAGTCCGTCTATAGGTGATGCCTAGATGCTCTGAAGATTTTAAGTATCTTAAAATTCGTTTCTCAGCAACCCAGTGTTTTCTAGTGTACTTTGAACAATAGCGAGCCAATTGACTTACTACATAGGCAATGTCTGGCCTTGTCCGCTGTAAAATGTAGAGCAGTCCACCAATTAGTTCACGGTAGGGAAGGTCTTGGCAGTTTTCTTCATCTTCTTCCTCAAGAAGTTCTGGTCTGGTTTCCATCGGCGTTGAGACTTCTCTTCCTTCCTGAAGATTGAACCGTTCCAGTAGACTTTTTATATATGCTCTTTGTGTTAGAGTTACGCATCCACCCTGTGCTGAGAACATGTAAGAAAACATGTACGTATGTTTTCCCACGTGACGCAGCGGAGCGTGACCTTGCCTGCACGGGTGAGTCAGTTGTTGTTTTGAACTCTGTATGGATGGACATTAAAACATGGTGGCAGCGATAACTGGATAAAATACGAACCCGTATATTGCAAAATATCGATTTTTGTGTACCTTGGAAGATAATTCAACATGGCTCAGATTCAACCTCCAGAAACTTTCGACTTCTCGACTCCCAACGAATGGCCCAAATGGAGGAAGAGATTCGAACGATACCTCGTGGTCAGTGGAATGAAGAAGAAAGAGGAGGCGGACAAGATCGATTTGTTCATGTACTTGATGGGTGACCGCGCGGATGATATATTCAGGACCTTTAAGTTCGAAAAGGAGGAAGAGGCAACGAAATTTGATTCCGTCCTCAAGGCGTTCGACAGCCACTTCTGTGTCAGAAAAAATATTATCTACGAACGTGCGAAATTTAATTCAAGAATCCAAGAGAATCGGGAGCCAGTGGACGAATTCATCACTTCATTGTACAAATTGGCTGATAGTTGCGAATTTGAGGGTCTTCATGAGCAGTTGATCCGTGACCGAATAGTGGTTGGAGTGAGGGACAAAGCTTTATCTGAAAGAATGCAGTTGGACAGCGAACTGACTTTGGAAAAGGCGGTGAAAATGGTTCCACAGCAGGAAGCCGTTCGACAGCAGCAAGTCGACCTGCAGCGTCCCTCAACAAGCCAAAAGGTCAATCAGGTGAAGTTCAACTCGAAGAAACAATCACCGAAACAACAACAGCAGCCTTCGAGGAAGAAGGAGAAGTCAGCCAAAACAAGATCACGATGTCCAAAATGCGGAGGTTTCACCCACAGGGAAGGACAGGCCTGCCGTGCTGAAGGACAAAGATGTAACCTATGTTCAAAAACTGGCCATTTTGCAAATTGCTGCCAGATAAGCAGGCGAAAGACTGCGGAAGTCAAAGCTGTTTCTAAACTTGAGAAAGAAATTGGTTTTCTCCTGGAGGTCTCAGCTGTGGAGGATTCATCTAATCTCGATGATGATGAAGGCGAGTGCAGGAGGCGATGGACAGCAGAAATCCAAGTGAACGGGAAACAGCTGAAGTTCAAGCTCGACTCCCAGGCGGATGTTACATGTGTTCCTCTGTGTCTCTTCAAGAAGATAATGGGACGGCAACGACTAGTGAAAAGTGATATCAACCTTAGAGCTGCTGAATTTTCCGAACTTCAGACTGTGGGTATGTTTATATCAACGCTGCGAAATGGCAATTATGAAATCAAGGAGAAGATTTATGTCATTCGTCGTTTGAGTGAACCTCTTCTGAGTCGCCGGGCATGTGAGCTCTTGAACCTGGCGAGGCGGATTGAAGTGGTTGCGACGAGAATTAACCCAATCAAGGAATTCCCTGAAGTATTTGAAGGACTGGGACAGATCGGAAACCCTTACGAAATCAAATTGAAACCTGGAGCAAAACCATATGCTGTGCATACTCCTCGACGGGTACCAATACCTTTGATGGAAAAGCTCAAAACAAGATTGGAAGAGCTCGAGAAGGCGGGAATCATAGCACAAGTTAACGTTGCGACTGAATGGTGTGCACCGACTGTGATTGCTGGTAAACCGAATGGCGACATACGACTCTGTGTGGATCTCTCAAGGCTGAACGAACATGTACAGCGCGAAGTGCATCCCATGCCAGTGGTGGAGCACATGCTGGGGCAACTGGGGGAATCAAGATTCTTTTCGAAACTGGACGCGAACAGTGGCTTTCACCAGATTCCGTTGAGCCCGGACTGCCAGCATTTAACGACCTTCATCACTCCTTTTGGGATATATAAATACTGCAGAATGCCATTTGGAATCTCACTCGCCCCAGAGTATTTTCAGAAAGTTATGTCAATAATCTTGCAAGGCATGGACGGTGTAATGTGTTACCTGGACGATATCCTGATATTTGCCTCCGACTCCAAGACTCACGATCGAATTCTTCGTTTAGTGCTCCGAAAACTGAAAGAGGCGAAAGTTACACTAAACAAGGCCAAGTGTGTCTTCGGCGTGCCAAGAATTAATTTTCTTGGGCACATCCTGGATGAAGACGGTATCCGACCAGATCCAGCGAAAATCGAAGCAGTGGCGAAGATGCCTGCTCCGACCGATGTTCATGGCGTAAGAAGATTTCTTGGCATGGTGAACCATCTGGGACGCTTTGTGGAAAATTTATCTGAAATTGTGGCACCACTGAACCAGTTGCTGGTGAAAGGTCAAGACTTCGTTTGGGATTGCAGCCAGGAGCGAGCATTCCGAAAGTTGAAAGAATTGCTCACGACTCAACCCATCTTGGCAGCGTACGACGTCAGGAAACCAACTATGGTGTCATCCGACGCATCTTCATACGGCTTGGGAGCGGTACTGAAGCAAGAAGGTAAGAATGGAATCTGGCGACCTGTTGCTTATTCTTCTAGAACTATGACACCTACCGAAAAACGATATGCTCAGATCGAGAAAGAGGCTCTCGCAATTACATGGGCTTGCGAACGTTTTCAAGATTTCCTGCTTGGAAAGCGTTTCCGAATTGAGACCGACCATAAACCTCTCATTCCTCTATTTTCGACGAAAGAATTGAGTTCGCTGACCCCAAGACTGCAACGTTTCCGAATGCGTATAATGAGGTTTGGATTCGAAATAGTGCATATCCCTGGAAAGGAGCTGCTCGACGCCCATGCATTATCCAGACAACCACTTCTTACAACCGAGGGAGGTGAAGACGAACGGCCAACCTCAGCGCATATAAATGCAGTTCTCTCGAGTATAACCGACAAAGACGAGATGTTGACGAAGATTTTTGAAGCTCAACAAGAAGATACGACCCTGAAAGCAGTAGTCAACTTCCTTGAGCAAGGCTGGCCAGATAAGAAGAAGATGTCACAGACTCTGCTCTCTTATTGGCATGTCAAGGATGAACTCGGCGTTCAAAATGGACTACTAATGCGTAGCTGTCGTCTTGTTATTCCAGCAAATATGAAACTGGAGATCCTAGAGAAGTTGCACGCTGGGCACTTCGGGATTACAAAAACAAGACTTCGCGCACGTGAGACGGTATGGTGGCCTGGAATTTCGGAAGAGATCGCGGAAACGGTCAGAAAGTGCAGTGTCTGTATCCAGGAAGCCGTCTCAAAACATGAACCTTTGATACCAACCAACTTTCCTACGCGACCGTGGCAAAAGATTGGAATGGATTTGTTCAAGTTCAAGAATAAGTGGTATCTAGTCGTCATTGACTATTATTCTCGATTTCCTGAAGTGGTTCAGCTGGATCGGCTCACAGCCAATGTGGTGGTGCGTAGTTGCAAATCCATATTTGCCCGACATGGAATACCAGAAACTGTTGTAAGCGATAATGGGACGCAATTTGGAGCTGCTCGTGAGTTTGCAAATTTCGCAAGGCAGTACGGATTCACACATGTCACTTCAAGTCCTCGATTCCCGCAGAGCAATGGGATGGCAGAAGCAGGTGTGAAAATTGCTAAGTTGATCCTAAAGAAAAATCAAGACCCATCGCTTGGACTCCTGGAGTATCGATCGACCCCTTTGGAGAACGGTTACAGCCCTACTGAGCTTCTCATGGGACGTAAACTCCGAACGACTTTGCCAATTGCACCAGAGAATCTTAATCCAAAGTTGGTGGACTCTCAGACCCTGAAAAGAAAGGAGGAGAGAAGGAGAAAGGATATGAAATCCAGATATGATCGACGCTGCGGAGCTACGGACATGGAGGAGCTATCCGAAGGTGACACGGTTTGGATTACAGATATGCGAACCTGGGGGATTGTAAAGGAGAAAGCATCGGCACCAAGGTCATATATGGTTGATACTCCAGTTGGGACTTTACGTCGAAACAGGTTCCATCTACGAAAAGGAGTTACAGTGCAATATCCAGCCGACTCATCGACGCCGACCTTTTCGGGGGAGGAACTGGTTGAAAATGAAAAGACCCCAGTTGTGGATTATCCCTCTAACGACTCAGAAGACGGCCAGATAAGAACCCGGAGTGGACGAATTGTTAAACCTGTGGATCGCCTTCATTATTAATTATATTTTGCATTTAAAGTTTGTAATGTATATATATATTTCAAGTCTTAAAAAGGGGGATGTGCTGAGAACATGTAAGAAAACATGTACGTATGTTTTCCCACGTGACGAAGCGGAGCGTGACCTTGCCTGCACGGGTGAGTCAGTTGTTGTTTTGAACTCTGTATGGATGGACATTAAAACACACCCTTTGATCGAGTGAAGTGGACACCAAGCAGGTAGGATACTGGTCCGATGTACTTTGTTTCGAAGTGACCTCTCAGCAGCTCAATGAACTTTTCTCTCACTTCTTGATTCTCCGTCAGAGTAAGAATATCATCCACGTATAATGATAGGATTATCATTCCTTCGTTCAGCTTGAGTTTGTAGACACAAGGGTCAACTGGATTCCTCATAAATCCCTTTTTCTTCAACCACTCATCAAGGCACTTGTTCCAACATCTGCCGCTTTACTTCAGTCCGTACAGAGACCTTTTGAGTTGGCAGTAAAGATGTTCCTCACCAGGTTTAACAAAGCCTTCTGGTTGTCCCATGTAGATCACTCGGTCAAGCTTGCCGTAGAGATAAACATTTTTCACGTCATATTGGTCTATGAACCAGTTATTTTCAACACCTATTGCTGTGAGCAGTCTTGTCGTTTCAAAACTAGGAACAGATGAGTAAATCTCATCATAATCGATTCCCTTTTGTTGAGTGAAGCCCTTTGCCACAAGTCGGGCCTTGAATCTAACTACTTGACCCTTGGCGTTGGTCTTCTTGTGTAGTACCCACTTACAAGCATTTGGGGCAGAGTCTTTTGGTAGTTCTGTTAGTTCCCAAACTTTGTGCTTTCTCAAGGATTCCAATTCTTCTTCGATTGCTTCAAGCCAATGCTCAGCTTCAGGGCCTTGAATAGCTTCTTTATATGAAGTAGGATCTCCCTTATTTACTTCAGTACTGAGGAGTTCAATTGAGTTCTGAGCATTTCTCTGGTTCCTTAGGATCATTGGATGAGATCGAGTAGGAGAAGGCTTCACAGTATCTTCATTATGGCTGTCCTCTTCTGTAGGTATCACGTCTTCTTGATCTAATAAAGACACTAAATACTCTTCAATCTCCCGTTGAGTCCCATAGCTGTAGTGCTCAACTGATGGAAGCACCTCCCGGTTGCTGTTGTTCCTCGATACATCACTCTCTTTGAAGACACAGTCCCGAGATTCCACCACTTACTTCATCTCAGGAATCCACACTCTGTAGCCACGTCCTCTGAGTGCATATCCAACAAGGTTACCTTTGACAGCTCTCCTTTCGAGTTTGGATTTACGGACTTGTCTTGGAATATGGACAAATACTTGACAGCCAATGGCTCTTATGTGTTTAAGACTAGGCTTGTTCCCTGTCCACAGTTCATATGGCGTGCTTTCACCATTGTGATTGTTGAGAACTCTGTTTCTGACATAGGCTGCGGTGTAAGTCAGCTCCGCCCAGGAAGCCTTTGGCAGACCACTTCCAGATATAGTGCTCCTGACAAGATCTAGGAGTGTCCTATTCATTCTTTCTGCCACACCATTCTGTTGGGGTGTATACGTCATAGTGTGTTCATGAACTATTCCGACGCTCGTGCAGAAAGTGTCCCATTCCTTGGAACAAAATTCCAAGCCATTATCCGTACGTATTCGTTTTAGTTTCCGGCTGGTTTGCTTCTCAGATTCTTGAATCCACTCTTTGACTTTTCCCAGGGTTCCGCCTTTGTTTTTCAGGAAAAATACACTTGCATATCTCGTAGATTCATCAATGATGGTTAAGACGTACTTGGCTCCTCCCCAGCTCAATACGTCAAGTGGACCCATCAAGTCCGCATGCACCAAGTCCAACGGCATGGTTTCTTTTTCCTTTTTGTGTGAGTGCTGAAGGAATGGCAGACGGTAAGACTTGCTGATCAAGCAGTCTTCGCACTTTTCTAGCTTTGCCGGGCTGCAATCAAGTCCTCTTACGCTTTGGTTCTTGGCCATCTTTGCTATCGTATATGCATTTACATGCATCAGCCTTTTGTGCCAAAGTTCCAGTGTAAGCTCTTCCTTGCATTCAGATACAAGAGAAACACGATCATTCTGATCTATCAGAGAGGATGGAGTAGTCTGGATGTAGTAAAGTCTACCCAGCTTCTTTCCCTCTATCAAGAGTTTACCTTTCATGTCCATAATGTGGCAACCACTCTTGTTGAAGACAACTTTTCTACCGTTTTCTATCATTTGGAGTACAGACAGAACACTGTGACGCATATCTGGAACGTACAAGGTGTTCTGGGCAACCAAATTGCTGGCATCTCCCTTGTGTCCACCAATATTGGCACTGACAGTACCGATACCACATGCTTCTATAGAAGAGCCATTCGCAACAGTGATGGAACTCATATTGCTTGTGCACTCTTTCAGACATGTAAAGTAATCTCTCTTGGGAGTCATATGGTGCGTCGCTCCAGAATCTATGATCCAGGTCTCGGCGGTAGCTCCAAACAAAGTGTTGCACATTGCCGACATATTTACGCCTTTGTTTTGGTCAAACCTCTTTGGTCTTTGTTCATTCTTTCCTTTCTTCCTGCATTCCCTTGCATAATGGTCTTTATCTCCACATTTGAAACAAACAACCTTTGCTTTAAATTGTTTTTCTGTTTCAATGGGCTTCGAAGAGGCATTAACGACCCTGGCACCCACATCTTTTGGTAGATTTGACGAACGCCTTTCTGCTTCTGCCAACAGCCGTCTTTTAACTGTGGCGGTCGTGTAGTCTGAATCAGGCAAGTTACATATGGTTGAGACAACGCGGTGTCCCAATCCTCTGGTAATCCACCCAAAATAACCATAGCCAAATCGCCATCATCAATTTTGTCGCCAATTTGGGCCAGTTCGTTTACAATGTGGTTTATCTCCCCCATATACCCTTCCATATTGCTGTGCTGAGTCAACCTTTCGCCATATAACTGCCTTCTTAGTTGTACGGCTCGATATCTACTATCCTTTGGTGCGTAAAATTTTTCCAGTTCCTCCCAGACCTCTTTCGGATTATTCAAATGTTGAACATGCAATTGTTGTTCATCATTAATCCCGAGGCAAATTTTTGCAAACGCCTTACCCTCCCGCGACAAAAAAGTTTTGTTGCAACAAGGTCACTAGGGTCAGGCTTAGCCTCTCCTGGATTGATCAAACTCCACAAGTCGTTTTCGATTAGAACGAGTTTCATCTGGAAGCTCCAGCTGGAGTAATTAGCACCATTTAATTTTGTAATCGTGGTGTTTGCCATTTTACAAAATATTTGGTAAGTAGAAAAAGGATGGGCCAAGTAATCAAAGGAAATTTGGTTACTCACGTTTTAGGCCTTGCGCTTCTTCAGTCTCATAATCTTTGTTGTATTCCAATTTGATTACACACAGCGCTCAACGTTAATTATTATTTAATTAACTACAAGGTAAAATGATTATATATAGATTAAATAGTAAACATGGAGAAAGAAAGAATAAGTCAGCGTGGCGACGCCGCTTGCAGGTTACATAAACAGGAAGTGACGTCAGCTCCAGTGTTGCCGAAGCCAGCCGCCCGCCGTCACGGTCTAGCAAATTGGATATTTAAATTGAAAACATATATACTAACAAGTGAATTTTACACTTCTGCATAAAATATCTGAAATAGATAATAGTAAATGATGTTAATAAATGGCTTCAGTTTCAATTATTTAATTATAGATTATTATTATTAACATATAGGTAACTCAGATTCCTGGAGCGTATCTATAGATAGCCAACTATGCGGGCAATCCTGCGGTTTGAGTCAATCTTGGTAGCCTTATTGAACCAGTTCACCAAGTTATCCAGGCCAGTTTGTTTATTTGTAGGTTCAACAGAGTAGTGCCATTGAAAGAGGGCAGTCTAAGTGTTAGGACACCTCGTGACCACTGTATGCCACAATCACCCAGAACCCCACTTAACCTAACCATGTCCCGCCTTTCCTCATCTAAGCTGCAAACCACTCGTGATTTTTAAGGTGTAGAGATGGAGCCTGAAGCCGCCTTTAAGCCTTGGAAGCACCGAACCAGAGACTGAGATCCCTGTGGTCAAGCCATCTGACCCATGGTGGCTGACCTGACCTGACCAAGCTGAGTCTGAGATGGACTCAGACGCCTCTTCCCTGTAGTCAAGCCACTGACCTATGTGGTGGTTGACGTGACTCCACCAGTACCAAGCCAGACTCCAGCATGCCTTTGGGCAAGCCATAGACCCATGGTGGCTGACCTGACCTGACCAAGCTGAGTCTGAGATGGACTCAGACGCCTCTTCCCTGTAGTCAAGCCACTGACCTATGTTGTGGTTGACGTGACTCCACCAGTACCAAGCCAGACTCCAGCATGCCTTTGGGCAAGCCATAGACCCATGGTGGCTGACATCACCATCTTAAGGCAGGACACCAGCTCTACCACGAGCTCCAAGCTGACCCCAAGTTCCTGCCATGTTCATGATGCGGCCTTGGCCGCCCTTTTTCCAATGCTGGACTTGGGTTGCTGGATATGTAGAGGTAGGTTGAAGTTTATGGGTAATTCGAGCATGATAGGCCTATTTAGTATATATTTTTATATCCTTCCATATAACCTTTTATGTATATATAGTGTTTTATATTTAAAGCTCCCCCCCCCTTTTAAAAATTCTTATATGTTAATTTTAAAATTGTTGTGTATGTTGAAAACTGTTTATTAATCTCTAAATAAATAATGTTTGTTAGAAAGAAAGTATTTAATTCTCCTTCAATATTCATACATTGCTAGCCGGCCTAACTTACATGTGCCATAGATGAATAAATTTGTGGTCTGCCTTTCTGCAGCCACTGGCGCTCGAATATTTGGACTTGTAGAGATCTGAAAATAGAATTTTTTAAAAAGTTAACAGCAACAGAAACGTATAAAAATCAATCTCGATTTTTCACAAGGAGTGTAGCCATCTGTGGGCAGTTGAAAAGGGCCTGTTTTAATGTTGTTAGTTTTATTTTTCTCTTGAAAGTGTAAACAGGTTGGATCAGGGACTTGTTTTTATTCTGACCATTTCAGCTTGAACATATTCATATCCTGTTAGGTCGTGGGAATGTTGCCAGTTGTATTCTTCTGGGGTTCTTTTTAAGGTGGCAAGGGAGAGTGGGTGAGAATTTTCTCAGGTGTCAGGTTTATTGGTGAATATATCGGGTCATAATTGGTAGGCTAATTGTTTGCTACATTTTTTGCAAGTTTATTTAAGAGTTCTGTAAAATATGGAGGGATGTCAGATTTAATGGCTATTTGGGAGCCTTGTCCACGCATTTATTTCCTTCAATTCCTCTGTGACCTGGTACTCAGAAGAGTTGGTTTATATATTGGATTAATCAAAATTATACAAATGTCGCCACTTACCATATGAGATGGTATTTTAACATATCAAAAAACTACTTTTACATAATATGTATTTATAACCCAGGTTACCCTGGTGCGCAGAACGCCAACTCCCGCATAATAAATAGTTGTTTATATGTAAGCTGTACCTCAACGACTGAAAGAGTGGTCATTCAAGCATCCTGAAAAATCATGAAATCGGTAGTTATATGAAAAAATAGCACACATGTGATATTGTACTGGGATAAGGTTCATAAATTAGGTAATAGATTGCGCAAGCCATTAGCAACTTCCAATTGCCCGATAAGTAGATGCCTTTTTTCTTTATTATTATTTTTTTTTTATTCATGAACTTTATCCCAGTACAATATCACATTTATAATATTTTTTCATATGAAAACATGTACACACTATAATATTAGAGTTTTATATGTGTGTTTTGAATAATATATATTTATTTTTTACATATTTATATACAACTAGCGGATGTGTACCCGGCTTCGCCCGGGTTTTATACGAGTGGAAGTTTGCCTAACGAATATTATTGATAATAATATTCCGGAACACACAAAATATTATGATAATAGTGATAATGATATTCGTTACATTATATATTTATATAACATATAAAATATATTTTTCGAGCAAACATATCTACTCTCTCTACTGAATAGATTTTTAAAAAGATATATGTGGTAACCGAGGGTCAAACCTGTAGTAACCGAGAGGGACAGTCAGGGCGTGGAGAGTTTTCCAGTACCTCTCTGCACTTTGGAAGACCTTTAACAGTTTTCACAGAGTACAGGCAGTCGTGGTCGAGGCAGAGTGGAAAGCTTGGGAATGTTCACACACACAAAACGAAGAGACACAGTTGTAGTAAGAAAGTTCAATGAACAGATAGGAGTTGAGCTAAGCAAGATGGAGTTAGAAGGGTTCTTACTGTTTACATGACGATGAGGTAGTCCTGGCTAAGACTGACAAGGGCTCACGCTGACTGCTGACTAACTACGGACTAACTCCGGACTAACTGTGAGGTGTTTATATACCATTCCCGAGGAGGGGGGTTGGAGATGTCTGAGAATGTGAACTTTGAACGTCTGCACCCTTTGACCTTGATGGCAACGACTCGCTAAATTCCTATTTAGGGTTGTCTCGAATTTAGACGTTTTTGAACTTCTCAATCTTGCTTTAACTTAGCTCTTAATCTATTACATAGTTTTATTTATTTGTCTTCAATTTGTACAAAGTACATTACATATGGTGATGCAATGACACAGATTAATCATGCATATAATTATTTATAGATGTGTTTCTATATACAACATGACAATCTTGTTATAAGTAATTATACAATATAGGGTTGTTGTTTTAAATTACCATAGATGAGCCCCGGGAGTGAAAGGGTTTATCCGGGTTTAAACGGGTAAAGCCTCTCTAACACAGGTAAGTAATTAAAATATCTTTTAATTAATTTAAACTGTGAGAGTTAAAAAGGGCTATAACAAGATGTTTTGTTTGGATATATCTGCAAATTATAAAAAATACAACTTATGTTTAATTTAAAAGTTATGATATTCATATAAAAGAGAAATTAAGATAAAACCTTTGTTTGATAAAAATAATTATGATGTTTTAAGAGATTGTTGGCGGGCGTTGGAAAGGGTTAGTGGTTAAAGAATATGCAATTATAAGTATTACACAGGTAATCAAACACTTAGGTCCAGGTGCAAAGCGAGGATATAGACTTGTGTGTCTTCCGAGGCAATGTTTCACCTGTGATCCTGTATAAGGGTTACAGTGCTTTGTCACAATTGTAGTGTTATTGCGTTGAAAAGTTGTTGAAGAACAAGTTGTTAATATGATTGAAAGGGGTGAAATGGAGTCATGCGTTAAGTAGAATTGTTGTAGCGACAGTAGGTGATCTGACTTGACTTAAAATCAAAGGTTGATTGTGGTCCGCTAGAGCTAAAAAATTGAGTTGTGAGAGTTGTGGACGCTTTGTGTTTGCGTGGGTGATTATGCTCTAGGGATGATTGTAGTAAACTTTTGAAACGTGTTCAAACCAGAAGTTGGGATTTTTACATCTGGGGAACTTTGATCAAATAGTTTGTTGAAATTATGAAATCAAAAAAAAATAATTGTCAAGCAGTACTGTCGTTTTCCTACGTTGATGTGAAGCAATGACTGAGAAGATAGTAGTGTAAAGTACACTGAAGTGGTTAGAGAAATAGATTGTTGTATGCCCGAAAGTTAATGGTAACATAGTCATTTTATATAAAGGTATAAAAACAAATATAAAATGAATAAAATATAGAAATATCATTGTGGTTGAATAAAGTTTAAGTGGATAAAATCAAACAATCAATATATAAAAGTGATAATAATGAAGAATTAAAGTGATTTTTGACAACAAATATATCTTTTGTAATACTAAAATAATATTATGAAAAATAAAATTGATTTTTTTTATATATAATGTTGGATTAAAAGCTAGTGATTATATAATTGAAAGGCAAAAATAAAAAATAAAATATTTTATACAAAAAACAGAATATAATTAAAGATTGTGATCTCAATTTAACATGTAAAATGTTTGATATGTAGAAAAATTAGAGATTTACACTGGATCAAAATATCAAAAATGTTCAATTTAAGGTAGGTCTTGTTCAAATTCAAATATCTAAATGTTTACAAGTTAGGTTAAGATATCGACTGCTAATGTAGTAAGAGGAATGCGGGACACGCTCCAAATTTTCTGGAGGTGAGATAGGGGGAGAGAGGCGGGATGGTGTAGAGTTGTTTAGTCTATCAATCCGGTATTTTTATGACTCTGTCTGGGAATTTGTGAAATTCTGGGGGAAATATAAATGGCTGATGTGAAACATATGGTGGTCGTTCCGACAGCGGATTTTTAGTTGACAGCTTTGTTAGCGGGGAGAGAGGCGTTGTATATACATGAAACGGGGTCGACTAAAGGGCAATTGCCGCTGTTTATCGTCGGGGATTATATTACTGGGGGCTTGTCTACAGCGTTAAATTCCTTCTCCTCTAGTTCTAGGTCTGGCGGTTTCAAAGAAATATTTGGGTTGGTGTACTGTAGATAGAATAGGATTTTGAATTTAACGGGAAATTTTCTGGTCGCTACTTGAGGTTTGTTTTAAAACGATCGATGTTAAATAAATCTGGATTTAAATGTAGGAATGGCTGGGAAGTTTGTGGCGGTATAATTCGGTAAAGTTGCGTTTCGAAGATATCTGGAGTCAAATGTTTGAATTCACTGAGATATACATCTGGGGACATTCGCTGTTCTTTTTGAACATATCGGGTATGAGGAGGTGTAATGTACAGAACATTCTCTGTGTAATATTTTAATTTATTGACATGTATGGTGTCACTTTCTCTATTGAGAGGTTGATTGGGGCGATCTATTCGAACGACATTGGGTAAAATTATTTCAATTACTGTGTATTGTCCAGTAAAATATGGTGCTAATTTACCTGTGTCGGGGTGTCTATAATTTTTGACCAAAACAAGATCATTCACTTCGAAATGTGGTGTTCTGTGCTGCTTATCAAATGTTTCTTTATCTTTTTTATGCTTATTTTGGGTACGAGTGCGTGCTATTTCTCTAGCTCTAGTTATTTCGGGGTACGGGTTAAGATGAGTTATTAGCTCTGGGGGGACAACATTGAACATCAAGTAGGTGGGTGGAAAACTTGTGACAGAATGGGGTGTGTTATTGTACGTCTGAGTGACGCGTTTAACAAGTTGAGTCCAGGAAGCTTTTGAATTTTCTAGATAAGCTAGTCTGAGTTTGCCTGTAATGGTGGCATTTAAGCGTTCTATTAAACCGTTTGCCTGTGGGTTATTGCTTGTGGTGAGCAGGGGTTGTATACCATGTGTTATTAGAAATTTACGGAATTTTTCTGAGGTAAAAGCGGGCGCTCTGTCAGATAACAGGCGTTTTGGAAATCCTTGTTGTAATACAGTTTTGAGAGTTTGAATGTACGTTAGGGTACTGGTTTACTGGTTAAACTCCCTTTGAGAGTGGTGAAAGCTTGTTGGTAGTTTTATCGGTTTTCGTAAGTGCTGTGTTTCGACTTTGTTGCGGTAAAAATGTTATTCAATGATGTCAGGTTTAGATGTGGGTAAAAGTGCGACTTTCGACGTGGACACGCTTTGGGGTGAGAAGTGTCACAGGCATGAAGGCGTCTTTATGGCCTTTTAAGTGAGAAAAATTGTTGTGATGCGCTGTGTGACACGAGTGAGTGAATTGAATGGAAAGGTGTCACGTGAAGTCTTTGTTTTTGGTACAGCATCTAACTTGTTTCATCATGAACAACAAATTTACTAGTCATGAGTGGTGGTTGTACAAAACACATCGAGATATCTTGGTTGTTAGTGAATGTGGCACGTTTAGTGGCGACGGAGCTTGTGTTGCTCGAATTCGATTTGTTGCTAAGTCGCGCGCTAATAGATGGTGGCCAATTGTAGAAAGTGATGGGAAGTGTGTTGTAGTTTATTGAGAGAGATGTGTGAATAATTAATAATTATGCATGTAAAAGGAAAGGACGGGGGAGTGTAGCTATGTTGGGATTTAATGATTGTAATAGTTTTGGAAGACTGTGACTTAATTTAGCTACTGACGTGGTAGTTGATGGGATTTTTATTTTTAACTTTTTTTGGGAAAGATACCTACTTTTCTAGTTGTGATTTTGAAGATATTGTATCTTTCGATTTTTGCAATTAAAAAAAAATGCGTTTCACCTATATTTATTAAAATTTGAATATATTTTTTAAATCGTTGATTATGGTAGTGCGAAAATTATCCTTGTAAAAGGGGCAATGGCGTGATAGTGACTTATAAATTGAATGAGGCGTTTATATAAAATATTGAACATAAATATGATTTTTGCAAAGTTTTGAGCATTTGATTAAGAGATTGGTGTTTTAGTATAAAAATAAGATATTAAGAAAAACACACAAATAAGTTTAGAATTATGAATTGAGTAATTAAAAAAATAATGATTTTTTTAAAAATGTAAAATTGAAAGTAATGAATTAAAATATTTATAATTTGCTTAAAATAAAATAAAAATTGATAAATGAGGGTGTAAAAGATTTAAAATTTGAATTGAAATGATATAAAAATGGTAAAAATTGATTTAAAATTATTTTAGTGAAAATAAACATTAAATTTATGGAGAATCAAGTTGTGAGCATGAGGTGAAAGTTACGAAGTTTTTTAAAAATTCACAGTTTTGAGGATTGTTCAGTCAGGAGACTTGGGCTTTAGTTGTCGTCCTACTGATGACGTGGAAGACGCTCCGAGTAGAGCTTGTAGAAGCTTGTGACTTCTGTTTGGCGACGGCGGCATGTTGCCTGGAAGATGGTTGCATTGTAAGGCCGAAGGTGGGGAACTTCTCACCGGCTTGTTTTGCGGGATTTTCGGCTGTGTCGTTGGGGGGAAGATTGATTGGTCGTTTCGTTGGACTGGCGGCGGGTTTGATCCTCCATCTTTGCTCTTCCTCGCTTCTATCTGGACAGGCTTCCTACCTTCTTCGTTGTGGTCTTACTTCGTTGTGGTCATCCTGTCGACTTAAGATGTGATGAAGAGTGAGGTCTGGTAAGCCTTGTAGAATCCTGTCGACTCTCGCTATAAGCTGTGGTAACCGAGGGTCAAACCTGTAGTAACCGAGAGGGACAGTCAGGGCGTGGAGAGTTTTCCAGTACCTCTCTGCACTTTGGAAGACCTTTAACAGTTTTCACAGAGTACAGGCAGTCGTGGTCGAGGCAGAGTGGAAAGCTTGGAATGTTCACACACACAAAACGAAGAGACACAGTTGTAGTAAGAAAGTTCCATGAACAGATAGGAGTTGAGCTAAGCAAGATGGAGTTAGAAGGGTTCTTACTGTTTACATGACGATGAGGTAGTCCTGGCTAAGACTGACAAGGGCTCACGCTGACGGTGAAAGGGGTGACTGCTGACTAACTACGGACTAACTCCGGACTAACTGTGAGGTGTTTATATACCATTCCAGAGGAGGGGGGTTGGAGATGTCTGAGAATGTGAACTTTGAACGTCTGCACCCTTTGACCTTGATGGCAACGACTCGCTAAATTCCTATTTAGGGTTGTCTCGGATTTAGACGTTTTTGAACTTCTCAATCTTGCTTTAACTTAGCTCTTAATCTATTACATAGTTTTATTTATTTGTCTTTAATTTGTACAAAGTACATTACATATGGTGATGCAATGACACAGATTAATCATGCATATAATTATTTATAGATGTGTTTCTATATACAACATGACAATCTTGTTATAAGTAATTATACAATATAGGGTTGTTGTTTTAAATTACCATATATATATAAATAAAAATATCTAGAGATATACTACATGATCTTAGCCAAAAGGCCGAGAAATGATATTTTATATATAGAGATGACCTGGCTTCGTGTGTCTTCTGCTCGAGTGAATGTTTCGCTGGTAGAATTTTGTTCCTGCCTACTAAAAATTATTATCTGGCTTTGCCCGTGGTCTGCTTTAGTGAATATTCCCCTAAAGAATGTCAATCGAGCACGATACAGCAATATTGTCATCATCATTTTTGACAAAAATAATATTGTTGCTCATGAAGACTTGTATTGCCAACTATGCAAAAATAGAACCGAAAATGAATTAGAACATTATATATTTGAATGCAAGCCTCTTTACACGGAAAGAAAAATACTCTTTTCTAAGATAGGCCATACACACTTCACATTATATTCTTTATTATCCAACTTTATAGACAATAGTTCAGTAGCTCTGAATCTATATAATTTCCATAAAAATGCTGAAAAAAAGAAAGACTTAACCGAACATCCAAACATACCAAAAAATTCTGTTTGATGAGAAGGACAGAACCAACATCCAATTATTTGTTTAGGCAGATACGATAAGTTAACCCCCACACTGATAAAACGGTGTTTACCTTAAAACCCTGAACACTCGGATTTTCCTGGAAAATCCCTTGAAGATTTATTGAAAAAGCCATGGTCCACTTGTGCTATGTGAGCAGAAGAACTTAAATTGACTTGTTCCATATGTAAATACCTGCTTTCTTTCCTCTTTTCGCTCTCCACTTCTCCCATCCATATTTCCAAAAATTTTTTATTTTATTTATTTATTTTTTAAAATTCTTCTTATTTCTTTATTCTTTCTTATAATCTGTATATATTTACCATATGTATATATTCTTTCACCATTTTTATTTCCCACTTTCTCCGATTTGTAACCCCAAGGAGAATCCTCTGTAAGACCTGTGTGTCTTAATAAAGGCTTTTGTGTGTGTGTGTGTGTGTATATTGTTGCTCAGTACTTGGTTAATTATAATATTTCTTGGTTAAAAGTGCGGCAAAAAACTCTTCCAGATTTAACTCTGTCCTGTTCAAATTTCAGCGAGATTAGTTACATATCGAGGGCGTGCATAGCCGAAAAACATATATATATGTTCCCGGCTTCGCCCGGTTTTTACCCGAGTATTAGTTTGCCTAAAGACCATTTGTTAAAACGATTCTAGCAAACATCCAATCCCTTCTGAATCTATACTTGTCTATACTCTCGATAATTTGAAATTTTTTCCTGGTCCCTTGAAAAATACTCGATAAGTTGAATAAAATCAATATTAATTGGTCCACTCGGTAATTTAAAGTTGAAGGAATAGTATCTTGCCACAAACGAACATTTGTAAATAACTGTATTTAGCGAATGTACCAGGCATCGCCCGGTTTTTACCCGAGTAAAAGTTTGCCTAACGAATATTTTCTAAAACGATTCTAGAAAACATCCAATCCACCTATATATAGATTTATAAACGTATATAAATATTGTTATATGCGTTTAAATATATTTTTGAAACACATAATTTTTTTGAAAACATTTATTAAATTTTAAATAAGATATTTTCTCTAAATATTTATTAATATTGAAATGCCAAGTTTTTTTACAACGTCATTGGAATATTATATTGCTAAATCTTCAAATTAAATATTAAATTTATTATACTTGGAACACATTTTAGCATTTTTGCAATTTATAAATGTAATTTCACCAGATTCCGCTAGAGGCGCTGCTTGCGAGTGAAAGTAGAAGATTTGAAAATAAAATTGCAAAGAATATTTATTTCAAATCAAATTCAAACCAGAAACCTTCCCAGTAGTATAGTAAATAACTTCCTAAAGTTTCACGGCGATTGGATAATCTTACCTTTTAAAAACATTCTAACAAACTACGTGTAAAATTATTAACCAATCAAATTCATTTATCGTCGCGACCAGTGCGGCGCCAAGCGATAAAAGGCTGGAACTAACGTTTTTTGGTTTTATTTTTTTTTTAAAGCACATAAACCTTTTTAGGTTTTTGAATAGCCTATATGTTAAACGAAATCTTCAGCTACCTACATGCGAAATTTCATAATGATTGATTCTGTAGATTTTGCGCAACGCGATAACAAACATCGATTTTGGATTTCATTTTTATAGATATAAGGATATATATGTCGCATTGTTGCAAATGATCTGGTCGACTTAAACGGGTCTACTGCTGTAACCCCGAGTAAACTGACGTGTGAATAAATTGGCAGTCGTGTACCTGAGGCGAGTGTTGATGTTCTTTCCACACGCGGACAACAAGAAGCAGAGGCAGGGCTAGATGTTAGCACCGAGCGGATCGGAGACAGCCCACGGGACAGAGTTGGAGGCCATGACACAAACCTGGATGTCTAACACCGAGACATGGAGAGAGAGCCAGAAGGGTCTGCGTCGATGGACACACTGTACCACATACTGCGAGCTAAAAAGTTTACCCCGGGAGGGGTCGCCTATAAAAGCCCAGGAAGGGAGTCCTTCAGGGGTTTGTCATGTCCTTTGGCTTTGCTGCATAGCTATGGTGAAGAAATAATTAAAACATTTTATTTCTTAAGAAAAAAGGCATTTCCTGATCGTGCAACTAAAAGTTGCTGATGGCTTGCGCTATCTGAATAAATATCAAATAATCGTTGATTTTTTAATTATTCCAGAATTAGCCAAATACCGTTTCTTGATTAATCAAGAAAAGCTAACCATGTACGCGTTTTGGGCTGTTGGCCCTCGTCAGCGTGGTGTAAGCTGTACCTCAGTTTAGTTGATATTTATTCCGATAGATGGCGCAAGCCATCAGAAACTTTTAGTTGCACGATCAGGAACTGTCTTATTTCTTAATTGATCCACCTGATCCAAGTAGAAATTCAGTTTTGTACTATTTTTCACATTTCATTCCTTATTTTTTTAAACAAAAGTTATAATAACACTGGCCAACACATATTTTGTTGCCAGATATTTGAGATATGTTTATTTGTGATTTTGATGTGCTGAATCCAGAAATATTTTCCGTTTAGTTCCCTCAGCTCTAGTTTTATAGATATATGTGTATGATAGCTTACTAGGAAGAAGAACTTTATTTTGTCAGACGAGCGGAAGTAACCTTGAACTAAAGAGACCTTAGTGGAATAACGCCTTGGAACACTTCCAAATGTTAATAAAATATGATCCGCCTCAATCTTGCCGCTCAACGTAGAGCACGTTTGTACATCTCAACTTCCTGGAGACATCCCTCCACAATATATAATCTAATTCTTCATTTAGTTTGAAAATTAGAATTAATCCCCTCTGTTATTCACGTTGATGTAGAACACGTGGAAGACTTTAAGAAAGCTATGAAGTGGTTTCGCCTTGACGCCCCACGATCAAACCTGACTTGCCCAACTCCATCTAAGCACGGTTTATTTCATTTTGGAGAGGATAAACTGAGTGTGTGAAGAAAATAGATCGCTATAAGTAAAAACTTAGAAACGTTATTCTCATCTTTCTCAATGTATATATGTAATGGACAAAGTGACAATACAATATACGTCCCGGGTTGTGAGGTCGGAAAATTCTTGAGAAATCCATCTTGTTTGATCTTGTCGAAGAAGCGAGTTTCACCGTGCCAACATATGTCATGTGTTGGCACCTGGGCTCCTCGGACTTTGCCCTGGGCAGCAAGCAGCCTGCACAGTTTTTCTCGCGTCACAGTAGAATGAGTCGGCCCAGACAAGAAACTCGAATGGCGCAGTTGGCCCAATCAACTCATACTCGGAGTTGTCAGGTTGCAAAAGTCCCTTTGTTCAACCCGGAGCTTTTGTGGCCGTCGCGTATAAAGGCCGCTCTCGACTCTTAAAACCTGGACTGTCCTCGTCCGTCCACTTCCCTCTTAACACCTTCCCCCACTTCCAACTGATATGCTGGTTTCTGTGCAACTTCTACACTGAAATAAGCTCCTTTCTTCACCATTTTGTTTTATATCGGACGTACAGAGAATTGGTTGAAATTTTCAGAATACATTTTGAACATGGCAAAAATTTCGAGGCATAAAGGGGAAAAAAACGCACCAACTTCAACGGCAGGATCATTTATGAGCGAGCCCTAACACTTGCTATCATCGTGCACAAGCGTAGCTTCCCACACACGCGGCTGTTTTCTTGCCAATATCTTTGGATTTTTTGTTCGTTGTTACTTAGAAAAAATTTCGAGCAGAGATTTAAGGCACGTTTGACATCACAATATGGCTCTTGCCGAGTTTCTCCGCCACTTGTGAACGAGCTTCTGTCCAAGTAGAGTCACATGAAAGGAAGGAGATGATATTTTAGCGATGTTTTCTTTACAAAAAATCAGATTCCTACTGCTCTTATACTGCGATTGATAATATTGGAATGGCCTTTCTCATTAGTGACGAAGTTCACCTGTTTAATTCGCCATTCCGATCAAATATTGTATTGAGATATTATGTTTATCCAAACATACAGCTTATACATCCTGCACCCTAGAATGAATTCTTGGTTATGGCATTCAAACAATGATAGCCAGATCTTCCCAATATATTTCTTTATCAGCTTCCGGTCAGCCTCGCACTGACAAAGACCGCTAGCCTAAAATCGTGGTCTCAAGATGAGCATTCTCAGTTTGCTGTAGCTCCGACCCGTGTCTGGTAAGACAGTCAATAAATGACACTTAGTTCTAGCATCATTTTAGACGGGAGAGGTGGCTTTTCTTTTAAATAGAGAACAAGAATCTTATTGAATTCTTTCTTTAGATTTCAGTTCCAAAATCCATCATTAGTAAACTACACACTTGTATTATAACTGAACTAATTATTCTAATTTATAAAATAATATTAAATCTCAATGCCAATCACATGAATAAGCACCTATGTATTAAATTTTAACCGTTTCCAAAATATAAAATATATAAAACTCTATATTAAAAGTAGTAACATAAGACAATTCTCTATGAAGAATGAGAGAAGTGGCTGACGAAGGAAAAAATGTGAGGACTCAAACTCTTAACTAAGGGTGTCACTGATTAAAATAGAATCTTCCAAAAATATCTAATTGGTCAAGACTGGGCCGCTCATACCCCGCCATCTTGGGAGAAGGATAGTGTAGCTCGCGTGGGTAGTGGGCGGACACATCCAGTTTGAGTCACGTTTTTTCCCTTTGTCTACTTCGACGTCTTAATGTGGAGTCTTGAGTATTTTATACTTTAATTAACATAAGCTTTAATTACACGTATTTGAGATTAAATACTCTATTAACTAATAATGATAAAAGGTACAAAAACTTCTTGTTTGTTTTCTGTTCACCATTCGTTCTTTTTTTTATATCCACCAAGTAGCCCTTTAATGCTATCTATGAATATATACAAATTAGACATACAGTTAAACCTGTCTATAGCGCCCCCTCTTGGGACTCACCAAAATAGACTGCTATAGAGAGAGGTTGCTATAGACAGGTCACTTTTAATATAAATCGCATTGTACTACGTATTTAAAATCGGGCGATATAGAGAGGAAGGCGCTATTCAGAGGGGGCGCTATAGACAGGTTTTACTGTATATAACATTAAGTAATCTCTTCTTTGCCCTGTGTGCTGCAACACCACGACTGCCAACCCCACATCACATATATGTCTTAAGGAGAAAATATCAGGCCTTCTTTGAAATTAAACCTATCCCTGGAGGCCTGGAATTTCACCTTAATATTGATAAAAGGGATTATTTTATCGAACATAAACGCTTTGAAAATAGAGCAATCCATAAATAAATATTGGCGTTCAGCCAACTGAAATATTGGTAAAATAAATGATATTTTGATCCAATATATGTCTTTTTATTTAAATATTCATTTATGGATTGATCTATTTTCAAAACGATATCAACCAGTTTTGGTTATGACGCTCTAGGCCTTGACACACATTAATATGTTATAATACCTTGATAAAGGTTGGCGTTCAGCCAACAGAAATATTATAAAATAAATTATATTTTGATACAATATATGCCTTTTTAATTAAAGAACATATACGTATATCTTTAGATGATAAAAAGGCATATACATATTGGATTGAATAAAATGGCATTATGCGGTGCTGAGTTTGTTTATACAAAAATGTAATGCCTTGAAAAAAGTTGGCGTTCAGCCAACCGAAATATTGAGAAATAAATATTTTATTAAATATGTATATGCCTTTTTATTATCTAAAGATTTAAATATGAATTTCTTTATTTTCAGATACGTATATCTTTGTTTTTATTCCTGTAGAAGGGTCGTTAAAACCCGAAAGCTTGAAACGTAAAGCATTAGATATAAGAAACTCATCCTTGGTAATTTTGTTTTTCTTTTTCTAATAATTGTCGAGGAGGATTTTAAGTTGAAATATCTGTTCACTGCAGCGTCTAAACGTTTAGAACTTCAATATATATATAAGCATAACAAAAAAAAAATTTTGAAAATATAAAAATTTAATTTGTATTTTTTTTCTTTCTTTCTATCAACAATGGGTTGCCTTATAAATTCAAATGGAAGCTTATGTCTATAAACTAAAGCCTTATTCTTTTCGGATCAATCAGTTAAATCGATCATTTTATGTAGAAATATGACGTAGAAAGAACGCGTTGATAAGAAATTTGATCTGTTCAAGGCTCGACTGTCTGTGAACACCATTGGAACTATTGCTGATGTAATTTTATTTCTTGCTTTCTATCAATAATGGGTTGCCTTATAAATTCAAATGGAAGATTATGTCTATAAACTCAAGCCTTATTCCTTCAGGCTCAATCAGTTAAATCGATCATTTTATGTAGAAATATGACGTAAAAGAACGCGTTGATAAGAAATTTGATTTGTTCAAGGCTCGACTGTCTGTGAACACCATTGGAACTATTGCTGATTCTCAGATTGGATCGATGAAGTGAATTTCTTCACAGAAATTTCTATCGCGATGTGGAAATCTATTGAATAATCCAATTCAAATTTTATTCACAAAATAATCCAAACAATATAAAACTATTGCCAAGTTCTGGTTGACAAGAATTTTACTCAAGCTCTTTACTGACTCAAGCTCTTTACACAGAACTGCTCCCCTATGAAAATCTCAAAGCCTGTTGTTCAATAACTTATGATATGGCTCATCGGAAATAACAATGGATCTATGATTTTTTTCCAAAAATTGAAAGAAAAATTAACTTTTTTTTTCACTAAGAATAGCTCAGTGATATGTTAAATATTTTATATGATTTTATGCTATGCGATATTCATTTACTAACAATCGAAATATACTATGTTATGTATGAAGAACCTTTCCCAGACTCAAATGATCACGCAGAAATGTGAATTCTTCAGGGGGATGTGTGATATAATGGAGCAATTACGGAATCCTGAGAGAGGCAAAGTTTTATCTATCGAAAAGATAGAGGCTGCCTGGCCGGAATTCATAGTTCTTCAAATTAAAGAAACTTCGGCCAGTAAATCTTTTTTATTGTCTCGACGTTTCGACAAAAATCTTTTTTTCCTCGTCAGGAGCGAACAAAATTCAAAAATCTGGCAAAGCGTTAAAAATTATTCTAAAAAAAGTTTTCTCTGTTCTCAATGAACTATAATGATCTCTTGGCCCAAGCATAACACAAAAAGAGAAACTATCCTTTATGAAAATCTTCCATTGATTGATATGATTCATTTATCAAGTTTCTGATCATCGTTGGAACTTAATGAAGAGAACGTCAATGGCCAAGATCCCCAAAGCTGTAAGTAACTTCACTTGTTGGGACACTAAATTGGGGCGGGAAACCACATCAATACACATCGCCAATTTGCGACAGACAACCAAGTTTGAAACGGCATCAATCGAATTCCCTTAGAATGTATCCAGGTTAATCAACACTATACAGGGTACAAGGTATACAGGTCCCATGATGACTTCCTATCAGAAAATGACTTTTAAAGTTGACCTTTACCATGTAAATACTTGAATGAAGCAGACATTTAGCTCGGTAAATTACTGAACACAATAGTCAAATCTCTCTATATTGTAGAAAAGTGTTTATTATTTTATTAACAGAGTATCAATTTTGATATTTATATTTTGCTACTCTGTAAATTTCCCTCTTTGCTTATCTTGTTTTTTTTTTTTTAATCAATTATAGTTTTTTCTTGCCTTAAATAAATTTCTGTGTCATCCTGAAGTTTGTCTTTCCTAATTTTCTATGTGGCAATATTGTGATCGAGGATACAACATGACGGGAGGTCAGCAGTTTTCATCTTAGAGAAGATCTCGGGTAGATACAAATCAAATTTTACAAAACAACCACGTCATTAAACCAAGTGAATCATGACCATAGCTTAAATTGACCTATATATATCTCTGATTATGTATAATGATATTCATGATTTACTTGATGCATACTTTATATGATATACTTGATACGATATATTATGATGCACATGATATACTTCAACAACGCTTCTTTGGATACCTTTTTTGTAGAATAGTTTTCAATATCCTTTTTTTATATAAGCATGTTAATCCAATAAAAAGACGATTCTTTAAATCTATGTAATTCAACAACAAATTAAGACACCCCGTCCTACATAGATTACTCGTCCAAGGAAGGAAGAGGGAGAAAAACAAAAAGAAAGTATCAACAGGAAAAACGGCCATCAGCCACACACAGTCCTGGTGATGAGCAAAAAAACAATGTGTGTAGTTTAGTCGTCTTCTTTTTTATTTTCTGTCGATATTCTCAGCTCTTCTGCCGAACTGTAGAACTGGTAGTGCAAGTAGACAAAGCTATCATCGGTCAATAACTCGGATAGAAGCTTATAATTTGTGACTGTTTTTGTTTTCAAAATATTATCGAGTGAACAAATTTTCCTCAGATCTTCAATTATTCAAAAAGTACAAAATAATCTGCTTAGGGAAGTAGATGTTCAGAAGTTCAGTAAATACATACCTGGTAAGTCAGAATTATAAAAATTCGGAACCAGACTATTAAAAAAGGATTAGTACGATGAGAGAGGTTGTAACACTCCTGGTTCTATCTTGATATATTCTAGGAGCAGGCCCCATTCTGTCTAACATTTGTCTTGAGTAGTTTTGAGCATGATTGATGAATTGCTACTCAATCCGAGAACGGCTAGTTTCCGCCATAAGAGAGATGTAGGACAGTTTTGAAGGCCTAACTTAGATCAATGTGAAAAATAAGTAGTTTATTAATACACTGCGTGACATAGAAAATGGAACACTAAGAAAGAGGGGCCAGAAAGTGAAGAAACTTGGCAAACAGAGAGAGAGGTAGGAACGAAAAATAAATATTTTCATTTCAAAATGATAGTCATAATACAGAGCGAGAACGGCGTCGTATCAAGTAGGACCACCGCGGACTGCGATGCTCGCAGCAACACGTCTAGGTAGATGGTCAATCAGACTACCGATGGCGTCCTAAGGGATGGCTCTCCATTCCCTTTTAACCATTTGCCACAGTTCGTCTTCTGAAAACGCATGCAAACGGCGTCCAATAATGTCCCAGACGTGCACGAATGGTGAGAGATCAGGAGAGTACGGTGGCCAGGGAATTATATGTACATCTTGTAGAGCTTGTTGGCTAGTGCGAGCAGTGTGCGGTCGTGCCTTATCCTGCTGATAAAGGGCATTGGGTACCCCCTGAAGGTAGGGGAGTGTCACCTGTCGCAGCACATCATCAACGCATCGTTGGGCTGTCATAGTGCCCTGAATACGAACTAAAGGTGAAATGGTATCGTATGCGATTGCGCTTCAAACCTTTATTTCATATATTTCCAGAGTAGCTGTGATGGAAGACACCGAGATCTACTGAAAAGTAAGCCCAGGATGTCATATGATATTTGATATGATATGAAAGCCAAAACAAGTGGACATAGAATCATACCGCCGCCGTGCTGTAAGGGTGCCGCGGATGACAACCAAGGGTTCCAAAGAAAAAGAAAAGGATTCCAGACCAAGAATTCTGGTTGTGGCGGGCGACAATCATGCTGGTATCCCACCGCTGTCCTCTCCAGACACGTCTTTATTGATCCTTGGGGCTCAATTAGACACTCGTCACTGAAAGCGAGAGTGCCCGGACGGCAACCTGGCTAAGAAACTCTCGAAGACGCCTGTGGGTGCCTGGTCGACTCCACTGAGCTATACCATAAAGGCGGGCGCGAGGGGACATACCATATGGCCGCTCGGTGCATGGAGAATGCATCATTCCTTTGGCTGGGTGACAGGAGGAGGTAACCGGGATGCAAGGACCACAAGAGTCTATATCATCCCTGGCTATGCTTTTGCAGGGGCGAATCTCTTTTCTGAAAACATTTCTACTCAGACAGTAAAATCCCGGGCTGAACGAGTTGCAACCGTGCTTGTCGGTATTCACAGAGGTCAAGGACAGTCGGCGTCACCATTATCTCGGCCCACGATCTCTGAGCCGCCTGTTAATGCACCAGTTGCACGTCGTATCGTTGTCAACAATAAATCTGGGAGTAGACGAATAAAATTCTCAAATATGTCATGACCCGTAATTCAAATCGCTTATCTCTTAACAAACCTGCCAGTTGCTCTGATGCGCTGCAGCGTTACATGTTCATTGGCGGCCAGAATTTAATAATTTACCCATATTCAACCGAAACGTTTTTGAATCTAAAATTTATTCAATTTCGATAAATTTTTCTAGATACTTTTTGTCTTAGAGCGTATGTATTCAGAAGAAATGAGAGGTTTTAAAGATACAAAAGAAAAATACAGGTATATTACAAAAAGGATTTTTGGAAACACGCCACTCATTGGTTTAGAGGATTTATCTAAATACCCCGTAAAAATCTATACTCCCAGACAACTTTTGTAACCATCGAATATGTCCCTGTTTAGAAATTATCTTCGGTGATGACTAATTGAAAATGGAGCATTTTTATCAGAAGTTAGTAGATATAAAGGTAAATATCGATGGAAACTTTGATGATATATAGAATAAATGTCGACTATCCTGTCAAAAAGCAATATTGCTGATCTATAAATGTCGACTATCCCGTCAAAACAGACGTAGAAACTATGGGCCATCTCTATCATCCGAAGACCATCAGATTTGAGTCATTGACAAGGCTACACCAGCTTTGATATATTCATATCATTGTGGCTTCGTCATAATCTGATAGGGACGGTCGAGCGATGGCGCAAAGTTCTTGTTTCTATTTTAAAGGAAAATGGGACCTTCCTTTATATTGGGAAAATTAGAAAAAATATATTTAAGGATGACACAGAAATTTATTTGGGGCAAAGAACAATTCAAAATTTATAAAATATTTGAGAAGCAATGAGGTAATTTTACAGAGATTATCAGAATCTAAATATTAAATTTGATAATCTATTCATAACATAATAAATACTTTGCTACATAGCTCCTTCCCTATGGGAGCTGTGATCCACAGCTTGCAAATATTGTAGTTTTTGACATGATCTGACGTGTTTCTGCCAAGGATTTTCTCGGAGTCTAGAAACTTTGCCCCTAGTACCTTTGCGTCCTTTTATTGCACCGTGAAGAACGGCTTTGTCGTCTTATCGTCTATAGGGACATCGTCATCTTAGAGAGAAGTCTTGGTTTTTGACACAGTGGTGGAATCCTGGAGCCAGTCTCGGGAAATGTAAATCACAGCACCCATGGCCTTAAGGTCTTCTCGGCGACCTTCAGTTTGTTTTCCCTAATTTACACAGCATCTCCACCAAAATGTAACGTGGAAAATTGGAAAAACAAATTTAAGGATGATTGTATAACGAATCAAATGTTTTACGAAAAACACGTTAACATGTTTTACGATAAAAGATGCTCCTTCGTAAAACATTTGATTCGTTATACAATTATTCCAATTATACGGAGTTTACCTGTAGAAATTTAAGGATGGTACAGAAATTTATTTGAGGCAAGAACAAATCAAAATGTATAAAATATAAGAGAAGCAATGAGAGAAATTTACAGATTATAAGAATACACAAATAATATCAAAATTGATAACCTATTCATAGCATAATAAATATTCTGCTACAATTTCTAGCAAAGTATTTTTTAAATATTTTATCAACAGAGTATTAATTTTGATATTTATATTTTGATACTCTGTAAACTTCCCTCACTGATTATCTTATATTTTTTATCAAATATAATTTATATTTGCCGAAAATAAATTGCTGCGTCAGCCCGAAGTTTGTCCAATTTTCCACGTGGCATTTTGGTGGAGATCCTGGGTAAATTAGAGAAGACAAACTGAAGGTCTCCGAGAAGATCTTGAGGCCATAGGTGCTGTGATCTACATTTTCAGCTAATGGCTTCAAGATTCCACCGCCGTGTCAAAGCCAAGACTTTCCTCCAAGATGACGATGTCCCTATAGACGATACGACGACAAAGCCGCTCTTCACGCCGCAAGAAAACTATGCAAAGGCACTAGAAACAAAGTTCCAAGACTCTAAGGGAATCCTTGGCAGAAGCACGTCAGATCCATGTCAGTAACTACAATAATTGCAAGCTGTGGGTCACAGCTCCAGTAGGGAAGGATCTATCTAGCAAAGTTTTTTTTTTATTAACAGAGTATTAATTTTGATATTTATATTTTGCTATTTTGCAAACTTCCCTCATTACTTATCTTGTATTTTATCAATTATAGTTTGTTCTTGCCTTAAATATATTGATGTGTCA
Source organism: Cordylochernes scorpioides (assembly GCA_030710605.1). NCBI lineage: Eukaryota > Metazoa > Arthropoda > Arachnida > Pseudoscorpiones > Chernetidae > Cordylochernes > Cordylochernes scorpioides. The sequence goes on from CP092864.1 coordinate 118,238,104, forward strand.
TCCTGAAGTTTGTCTTTCCTAATTTTTAACGTGGCAATATGATTGGCTTTAGCCATTAATAGAATATATTTAAGGTGTTTCTATAACGTCTGCGGGCCCCCACGTCCTGCACGACGCCACGTAGCTTAACAGATTTTTTCCCAAAATCGTATTATATACGAATTTCTACAAAAATTACAAAACTTCTATCATTAACTACTATCCCTGATAATGAACCTTCAAATGAGTTTATATAAAAGGGCGATCTGTAAAGATCCACATCCACAGATCCAGGCACGCCCTTTAATCTAAACTTAATTGATGGATCGCCTTTTGACTCAAACTTCAAATGTGTGCATTATATAATAAGAACGAGCACACACAAATAGCGGTCTGGAAGAATAAATTGATCAAAAGCTGGGAAGGATTACCACTGACTAGCAAAGTTTTCCAATTTATTTGTGTCTTTTGTTTATTAATTATAAAATATTCAACCTATAAAATTAAAGAAAATAAATTTATATCCGGAAACAATATTCATTTTTAACATATGGATGAAGCTTTTCATTTTATTTGGTAATTCTTGAATCACACCCCCCTGCCTTAAGACGTCCTAATGGAGATTCCAACAAACAACCCTCTGATCTACTGATATGTCCATTCCACAGTAGTCATCAGTAAACTCAGGAAAGTCTCATTGTCCCCAGCTGGAGTGTGTGAGACAGCTCCTTCCAATTTACTGGTTCTGTAGACCTAAGAGGAGGCATCGAGTAAATATGTGACTTGTGGGCCCCAAGAGGACGGATCGCGTAGGCCTCCATCTTGAGAGCTACTTTCAGAACTACCCGGAATTATACCAAGGCCAAAACAACTCCCACAATAAGGAAGCTGATAATCACTTTCCTACGACATTACTTCCTGAATGCCAATGGGCTATTCTTGTCTTTTCTGTCTGTCTCGCTATATTCACTTTAAAATCTAAGACAACAATCTACAGAAGTGAGACATTCCGCCTTTTGTTTGCCGAATATTCAAACCTCCGACTAAACCACACTAAGAATTCCTACCATTAAGTGCCACGCCTGTTTTGTTACACAATAACCATGTATTTAGACATCAACCATCGGTTACCTTAACTATATTGTAAGATTATAAACTCAAAAGGAACTTCTTCGATTTTTTTTTGCGCCTGAGACTTTGCATGTTCTTAATGATTTGAGTTGAATTGGCTTGAGGGATGTCCGATGTTTGTAGTAGATTGGAAACTTTCTGCCTGACGGTGAATTTATCTGCGGAATATACACACATACACACACAAGGTGGGTATATATGTCTCTACTCCCTAGAGAATCCGGAGAATCCTTTTGAGTTTGTAATCCTACAATACAATAAAACCATGTAGCTGACTTCGGGGTTACGACTGAGTGATCCGCAGGCAGAATTCGGAGGACTTGCGGAGAACTGAATAATTAGTCTCCCACATTTATCAATCTCTTGTATCAATCCTAGGTCATTTGTGCATAGGCTTCTTAGGACCCTCGCATGCCATGATTTTATATAAATGGATTTAAATCTCCTGGACCTAAATTAAACAAGACCACAGGTTTCTGGAGAGATAAGTTTATTTACATTTTATTAACGTAGTCTCAAGATTTCGGGCATCTCTACCCTTCTACAGGAGAACATAAATAAACAAATTGTAGAACGACATTTGAAAATTATCTCGCATGTGTTTCTTTTGAACGAAAAATCGAAATTTATTTTAGGACAAATAACGCTTATTTCTAACCTTAGGGATGAAGTATGAAAGGATGAATTGTGAAGAGTAATGATAAACGGAAAAATAAATAAAGTGTACAGGGATGGGAATCGAACTCACAGTGTTCCGCTTACCGGACAGATGCCATGTCCACTAGGCTACCCTGGACATATTTTTCCGTTCGTAAATATTATATTGTATTATAAATAAACGAATAAAACACTGCCTGATACGGCCAGGCGGTGTTTTGTTTGATTATTTATGTTCTCTTGTAGAAGGACAGAGATACCCGAAATCTTAAGACTACGTTAATAAAATGTAAAGAAACACATCTTCAGAAACCTGTGGTTTAATTAATGACATGATTTTACCGTTGGCGCAACTAAGCATCTTGGCTGATTGGAAACTGTCTTGTCCCGCTTTATAGAATTTAGTAATTTTGTGTTAAATATTTTATCCTTTTTAGAACTTTCCAAAATAATCTGGGAACTTACAGAATTGTCTTGAGTCATGATGAATCTTTACTTGAAGGAACCAAAGATTTCCATAGTATCACATCGCGCAAAGGCAATTAAGAGAAGGTGAATTTCTCCGACCTTCTACATAAATTTGGGTAATTTTTATATAGCGAAATGTTTTTTACCTTTCAAAACTCTAGTAGGAGAAATTCATAGAAATATAAATAACTTGTGAATATTGCCTTTTCCTTCCTTCGTTCCTTTCATCAACACGTCACAGTTGTAATTCTTGTTTTGTATTTGATTTCAATAAATATAAAACGTGTTTTATTTCTAATTTTCAAATATTCACAAAGTATGTGGAACGGACCGAGTTATTTTTGAAAAACTATGTGTAGACACAAACCCAAAACGTTTAAACTTTATATGTAAAAACTCTGTCAAAAGGTACAAAACTAATGAATAAATGCGAACATTAACTTTATTAAACTATCTCACTGGGTGTAACAGCGTTGAAACTACCTATAAAGTACTGGCTTCAAATCCTAAAGATGGATTAAACTAGATTACCAGCAACATGTTTATCGCAACTCAGGGAAACATTGTTGGAACAAGACATAGGATTCACTGGAACTTTAATCAATATCTTAAACATCACTGGATTTCCATGGCTCAAATTTTGTAACGATTACAGGGTTTTACAGAAATAAATTTCATTGATTGTCAGGAGAGCTATTGATCAATCTATATAAGTGGACCAAACGAGAATGGTAAATTTTACCCGCATTACAAAAAATTATATTCAGCTCCCATGGCAGAAAAAAAACTATTTATGAAAATTTATATTTTGTTTTACCAAAGATATATTATATGACAATAGCTTTCGATTAATCAATTTTGCAAACCGTTTAATTCACGAAGCTCGTTGAAATGTCCCATTTTATCAACCAAAGTTGAGCGAGTCGAGGTGCTCCCTACAGGTCTAATTGTCGTGCTTTTGCAGTACCAATATCGTAGGCACTTCTAAAATTTCGGAAGTTGTAAAACCTTTCTAAGCCATGTTTTCTAGCTTATTGTAGTGGGGCTGATATAATTGAATAGGTTATGATGTGAACAATTTTCAAAAAGGTGGCAAAACCTCTTCAAACTCTGAGATCTGTCTCAAATAAATGCAGCTTTACCATACTAAAGAACCAATGATCCTATATTGATGTCTTGAACCCGTCAACAATGCCTATGGTAATGACCTTTCTTTCTGCACTTGTTGCAAATAGCATCCTTAGCAGGACATTGTTCTTTCGAATGTCCTTGGTAATATCCACATCGGAAACATTTACGTTTCTCATTAGAAGACCATCCTTGAGGATTCTTTGGAAAATTAGAATTGTACGTTTTTGTACCTTTCATTCTTGTTTTCTGAAAAATTGTGCCATTTTCCCCTCCTTTCCTGGCAATCACATCCACGTTCCGATTTTCAGTGTCTTGCCTAATTTCTTGTAAGATTATAAACCTAGAGTTTTGAAAGGTAAAAAACATTTCGCTATATAAAAAATAGAGAAAATGAGAACATTAAGAGGGAGAGACGCGAAAGTTTCTTTCACATTTTATTAAAACTTATTGCGTTGATAAAATATTGGAAGGGCTTGGCTCATCAGTGGCGAACCCTCCCAGCGGTTTCGCCAATTTAATCTACCAGACCGCTTCTTTAGAGCTCTAAAACTGTATTGGACAATTCTGCTTATATATGCTACACTGAAGGGTAGAATCTGAGAAATGGCATTCAAGTAAATATTAAGCAGTATTTATATTGGAAACAAATGTAGAAATACTAGCAGTAAAACCAAGACACTTGAGTGTAAAGTCGTTCATGTGAAATGTTTAGGGAAGACACTAACATTTGAATTAAGAGCGGACATTCAACGGGTTATATGTTGGTTGGTTTGCTATAAAGGTTTATAGAAATAAACTTTTAATTCAATAAATCTGGTGCATAGTGACGAGAATAAGTCCTATAAATCAATGACCAGTGAATAATCTGCTGTTGATACATCATCTTGACACGTTACAATTTTGTATGCTGCTTGGGTATCTGGGATTGCAAAATTGCCTCTATTGTTTGAGATACGCCTCATTTAGTAGGCATCTTTTGTTTTCCGATTTCAAAATATTCACTTAATAAATATATTTTTATCCTTCTCAGAATTAAAAAGATATATTTAAAGGTTTTATAATGTTTAAATAAAGTTATAGAATAATTTTATGTCGTATTTAAGGTATAATGTCAGTATAACAAGCTATTACTGAACAATAATGTGAATTTATATGAAACTAAATTGGTATAAGAAAAGAATTATTGATATAATTGATATATTGATAATTCACTTATACCAATTATTTTTCATATATTATAGATATAACTCTTTATATAAAGTATATATATTGTAGCGAAGTATTTATTATTTTATTAACAGAGTATCATTTTTTTATGTTTATATTTTGCTACTCTGTAAACTTCCCTCTTTGCTTATCTTTTGTTTTTCATTCATAGTTTGTATTTTCCGTAAATAAATTGCTATCTCATCCTGAAGTTGGTCTTCCCTAATTTTCCACGTGGCATTTTAGTGGAGATGCTGGGTAAATTAGGGAAGACAAACTGAAGATCGCCGAAAAGACCTAGAGGTCATGGGTGCTGTGATCTACATTTTCAGTGACTGACACCAGGATTCTACCGCCGTGTCAAAGCCAATACTTCCATCTAAGATAACGATGTCCCTATAGACGATACGACGACAAAGCCGCTCTTCACGCCGCAAGAAAAAGGACGCAAAGGTACTAGGGACAAAGTTCCAAGATTTCGATGGAATCCTTGGCAGAAGCGAGTCAGATCCATGTCAGTAACTACAATAATTGCAAGCTGTGGGTGACAGCTCCCATAGGGAAGAAGCTATGTAACAAAGTATTTATTATTTTTATTAACAGAGTATTATTTTTTTATGTTTATATTTTGCTACTCTGTAAACTTCCCTCTTTGCTTATCTTTTGATTATCCTCCATAGTTTGTTCTTACCTGAAATAAATTGCTGTCTCATTCCAAAGTTGGTCTTCCCTAATTTTCCACGTGGCAATATAAACGCTTTTCATTTGCCGTCTTAAAACTGCAATAGTCAAATAATTCAATGTGTTGCCAAATTGTAAGTAATCTATTCGGTTTGCTAGAGTTAATATTTAGCGTAATATATTAGATAATTTCTTTGTTTTCGGATTTTATGTTACAACATATCGATATCTTTTTAATTAAATTATTTGAAATAAAACGGTACGATTAGTATGGTATGCTATGAGCTAGTGCTCTAAAACCGCGGGTTAGGTCTCGCCTGAAAGTGATTTCTTAAATAAATATAAATATTTCTTAAATATATATATATAGTCAAAAAATATGCATTAGATTTTCATATGTACCATAATTATAAATGGCGCAACAGTCCCAAAATGTAGATAAAATTCAACACGCCAGCTTGACCCGATCATATAATCACAGATACGACAATAAAGTTTTGTTGAGAGTCAGCCACATCCAGGCAAGGCGAGGTCCAGTTTCGTCAAGATTACGTCATTTCCTCCCGTGGAACTTCTACAAGTCGTTAGTGAGTTTTACGACCAGCAGCGGACACCGACAAACAAATTATATTTCCCACTCTTACAGATAACACCCTCCTAGACTTTGCCGCGTCTTTGTCCGCTGGGCTTTCTTAGGTGCCATCCAACCTGCCTCGTCCATAGATGCCTGAAACCACTCGGCCCTATCACGGCCATTCTAGCCAAGTTTAGCTAATTTTTTTCTAAACCTAAATTGAGACTATTTCTTCTTGTAAATATCAAGTCGAACTGCACGTGTAGACGTGAGATTCAATACCTTTTTGGGAAAGATATTGTAATTTTAGTAAAACCTATTTTAGAATTTGGGATATGCTCCGAAAAATCTTAATTTTAGCTACATACTGTCACCTTATAAAAATAGTCGCCAAGAGAAATAAATAGAAACGAACTTTTATTTTTCGATAACAACGATTACAACCAAAATATTGGAGATACACGAATTTATAAAGAATCACAATACAAACCAAACTATGTAAATAAAAAATAAACACTTCGGCCAGTTAGAGTTTTTTATTTTTTCAACTTTTCGACAAAAATCTTTTGTCTTCGTCAGGAGAAGTAAATAAAAATAAAGCATTTGGCAAGGCGTTAAAAAATTTTAACGTTGAGAAAAATAAAAAACTCTAACTGTGGCCGAAGTGTCTATTTTTCATAGAAATATGAATGCCGGCCAGGCAACCTCTATCTTTACCATATGTAAATAAAACCTGAACAAATAATGAAACTTGAAATTATGTAAATTAAAATAAATACAAATAAACTACGTTGAAATTATGGTAGTTTGGATAATAGAAATTCAGGGTGGTTGTGTTTAACTTGGATAATAAAATTCAGGTGTTGACTTGGATGATAAAATTGGGTAGTTTGGCTTGGAGAGTAGAAATTCTGAGTGGTCTGACCTGGTTGATAGAAATATTTGAGTAGTTTGGCTCAATAAAAATTTAAGGTAACTTGCGTCAAGAATAAAAAATGCAGGGTAGTTTGGCCCAGATAATTGAAATTTATTAAATTTGCCCAGTTATTAAAATTCAGTCTAGATTGACTTGGAAAATGAAAATTCAGGGGAAAGTTTGGCCCAGATAATTAAAATTCAGGGTGGATTAGCTTGAAAATAGAAATTAAGGAAAATTTGGTTTGGTTAATAAAAAAAGGCTAATTAGTCTCAATGGAATTTAGGGTAGATTGGCTGAATAATAATAATACAGAGAAGTTTGGCTCCTATTATCCGGGATTACGAGGAGAGAAATCTTAAATAGATTTTTAATCCCGGATAATTGGCGACGTTAATAGCTCCAGGAATCCTGGTAACCTAAAGATAGAGAGAGATTTTAAATAAAGAAATTCATCTATAGTTAGAAACTGAGAACTGTGCACCCACACAAATAAAGATTTTCAACAATCTCCCCTAAGTAGAAGAGAAGACCATAGGACATTTTGAATACACAGATATAATACAATATAATGCGGCTTATGATTGTAAAACGACGTTTGACAAGTTTTACCGAAAATGTCGTTATACATAGATATAACCAACATTGCATTTGTATAATTACAAGATCTTCATTATCTCTTTTATCTGATAATGATTAACCAAAATTATATTCATCTCGATAACATTCTCCATATATTTTTTTCTGATCAGAAATGGATTTGCAAGTTTCAGTTTCCTTCAGGGTGATTAGTATTTATAGATGTTGAACCCTATACTGAGGCTCTTCATTATTTAATGTGATCAAAATATTCAAAAGTTGGTCTCCAGAGAAATAGAAAAAAAAAGTAATTGCCTTATTTTTGAGAGAAATTCTTTACCGATATGAAAAAATCTAGAATCAAACAAACAAAAGGATGAGCATTTATGTACTGAATGTGAAATGATTCTAGTTCTTGATGTTATATTAAATGTGTGGCAGAGGAAAATAATGGCGTAAATATTCACAAGTCTTATTGTTTCTATTCTCATGTTTTTAGCTGAGTTATATTTAAGAACAAAGTCACGGCTGCGAGGAACAGATAATGGAGAGATGGAAAACATTTTATAAACGTTCAGCATTCAGTGCAGGTGAAGGCAAACACAATGGACGATATAATGCCGTCAGCGGCAATCCCAGTCAGCCTCTACATGCAGACAGTAATGGTTGCCACAGCAGCTGCCCTGGTGGGGTGTGAATTGAAGATTTTTAAACACGCTCCATACCTACCCTCCATACTAGTCCATTTCCTGGGATAGGGGTCGGCAAAATGCGCCTAGCGAGCCACATGCGGCTCTTTGTATAGTTACATACGTAAATATTATTTATGAGAGGAAATAAAAACGTGTAGCTCTTTAAAAACTTTGAAATTTTGTAAATTGCAATTTTTGACTCTTTCGACTCAAAAGTTTGCCGATCTTGGCCTGGGGCCATGTGTACGGAGTTAGTGGTCAGAAATATTCTCGACAATTCAGTTTGAGGTTGTATGGGTGCATTGAATTGTGCGTAGTTTTGTTTTAAAACATAGGCCTTCCACGTAATACAGAAGTAATATAAAACCTCCCATCTATCGTGATCAATACCTCGGGGATTGCATCTTTACACTTGAAGTAAGACATGTGAAGCCCTAACGTCACCTACACAGCCCCATAACTATAATAACTGAGACTGATTTGTCGAGGTCGGAACTTCCTCGGGAGCTTCACACAGCCGCAGTTTACCTTCTGGTACTGGACAAACCTTTTTGGAATTGGAACCATAGCACTCCTGGCCTTTGGAATGTTTAGCTTAATTACAGGCGTTTGGCTCTAGTTCTCTTTGAGATTGTTTTCAAAACAAGTAAATGGGACAGAAACTAATAAATACGAGGTTATAAATTTATATAATGTTTGTGTTTAAAATAGAATCCTTAAATTAAAGTGTACTAAAGTATAGTTAGTACTAAAGGTAATGATATTTTCTCACCTCAGACACAAAACCTATTGCTAAATCTATACGCAGGAGAGCCTGTCAAGAATGAAGAGGAATGGTTTTATTTTTATGACACATAGTTGGCCTACAGTGGTGAAACAATTTTGAAAGCAAGCGTTGTTATTTGGCAGATCATCGGGAAAATTTGGAAGCATATGCCTTCGCCAACAGAACATGGAGTTGCTTCGTGATTAGAAGCATGTAACCTTGGAATTTTGTCTTTTTGCAGAAATCAGTCAGGTGAACTTTCCAAAAGTTACTCAAGGCATGTAAGACTTAGGTGGTTCAAAATGTTCAAAAAGGGGCATGCTTCGACGACAAAACTGAGAGAGCCGGTTTAGACTGCATTCAATGAGATCATAGTCGATACAAAATTGTTGTAAAAATCAGCAACAGCCCGCCCTAGATGAATTGGTGAAGATGGGGATGTGTGGTGGTTAACAAATGTCCCCTACAGATGCATTCGCCATTTCGTATGACCGTTTGCATTTGAGACGTGAGTTGAAACAGAAGCGAATGAAAGTAGAATTGATTTTAAAGTTTCAGCGTCTGGTATTGAAACATGGCTATGCCTATTTGAATTATATCTCACTGGTGATAAAATTGTCTTTTAATCACACCGATTCTAAGTGGAACCTGCCGATAATAGTATGGAAAACGTCTTAATCTCCTGCGCCAAAGAAAGCCGAAGGCGATTTCCTTCTTCAGCTGCCTTAAACATGTGAAAAGTGTATATGGTAGTAGTTATGTGAAAGTTTTATGGACCTCCCCCGGCCCAACATTTTCGACGAAATCGTCCGGAATTGCATCGAAAAGTTTGGCTGTACATCATTACAACACTTGGCCTCACACCAAAATGGCTGTTACTGAATATTCGGTAAAAAAAGGAAAATAAACTGCGCTACATCCTTCTCAACTTTTATCATTTTGATCGGTTCCCTTAGCTTGAATCTTCAGAGCCATCGTTTTGGTACTTCAAGTCGTTATGAAGAATGCGATGTAAAAGGGTGGATTTTCAGCATGACTCGAGAAATACAGATACGTTGGAGCAAGTGCACTTAACTCAAGGGAGATACTTATTTTAAAAAACAATATCCAGTCAAGCTCTGTCTGATGTACTATTCGTGTGATAAAACCTTTACAGTTGAACCTCTCTGTAAAGGACACCTAATTGCAGAGCCAAAGTGTCCTTTAGAAAGAGGTGTCATCTAACCGGAGAGCTACTAAATAGTAAAAATGGTAATTTTGCAAATGAAAACTGTCTTTTGTAGAGAGGTGTCCTCTAGCGCGAGTGTCCTCTCATGGAAGTTCTACTGTATTTATTGCTTTGGCTCGTAAAATGTGTGGAATTTCACGCAGGCTCTCTATCACGACTTAATTTAAAAATGCATCAATCAGTTGGCTCACTTCCTCTCTCGTTATCTTAGAGATAAATAAAACGATACCAGGTGGATAGTCAATCAGGGATGTTGGCGAACGAAAACAATGGGCTTCTAGTCTAGGCATTCTACTTTCGTTTTACGCAAAGTGACGAATTACGGTGTAAATGGAGCCAAATATTTGGCCGCCTAAGTTACTGACCTTCATTAACACCCATTAGCGTTCTCTTTTTTGAGCAAGGCAGGCTGCATGGACGTTCTACCCGTACAGAACCGTTAGATCGTCAGTTGATAGAGTCAATGCTGTAGCCAATGAAGAGCTTTCTCAGATATACACAGTAGGATCAAAAAGTTCCCGAACTTTTAAAAAATAAAATATAAAACAACTTTTGAAAAATGTAAAATCAATTTTGCTGTAAAAAAACAAAGCCTAAACTATAATTTAATTTAGCAGCGCCAGTAAATGCGCATGCGTAGTTTTCATTTAAGGCATATTCTTGTTGTAAGTATTTAGCTCGCGTCGGTTTCTGCAATGTCATCATTTGAGCAAAGGGCAAATATTAAACTTTGTGTAAAATTAAAAAGTATTTCCCAGAGACATTAGCATTAATGAATGAAGCTTATGAAGACGAAAAATTGTCACGAACACAAGTTTATTTCTGGTATAAACGTTTTAAAGATGGCCGTAAGAGCATCGCAGATGATTCAAGGTCAGGTCGGCCATTGACGCCAACAACGGATCGCAATATTGGACAGGTACGCGATTTAATTGTTTCTGATAGAAAAATTACTATTGAAAATATATCATAAATACTTGGAATTTCGTATGGTAGTTGCCAAAAATTATTGGTGAACATTTAAACATGAAAAAACTTTGTGGTTATTTTGTCCCACAAAATTTAACAGATCAACAAAGAGAAACCAGATTATCATTTTGCAAAGATTTAATTGAAACTTCAGATAATGAATCTGATATTTTAAAAAACAATATTAACTGGTGATGAAACATGGTGCTTTCTTTTTGATCCACAAACCAAAAAAAAAAAAAAAACAATCACTCGAATGGCACACACAAAGTTCTCCTAGGAAGAAGAAAGTTCGTCTTGACAAGTCCAAAGGAAAAGTAATGCTTGCAGTGTTTCTCGATTATCAAGGACTTATCTATTATGAATATATTAATTAGGGAGTTACTATTAGATTCGCCGCCAGGAGGCCAAATTGGATGGACGCACGGTCGCCTCGCTCTGCAGCTGAGTATCAATTTTTGTTTTTAATTCTATTTTGATAACTTTTTCCTATCTTATTTTTCTTACCGTAAGCACCAATTTATATTAAGTATAAATATATAAGTATAAAATTAAGTATAAAAGTATATAAGTTCCCGTGAAGTTTTACATTTTTATTGAGATTTTTAGTTTTAGCCTTCTGCTGAGTTACTCTAGTTCTTGTACAGAGAAAGAGGAAATTTCTCTTTTATCTCTCGGAAGAAAAGAGTGTAGAAAGGGAAAAATGAATATAGGCCTAATATATACATGTATCTTATTTTTATGCATCACTCATCATGTAAATGAGCGCGTTGGCTGGGATATGCAAATTGATTTTAATGGTGAAAATGATGTAAATTGCGTAAGGCTGACTGCTTTAGATCAAGTGAAAAAAATTGGGCTCTCTATACGTTTTCGTTATAGCAAATCAAATTCGAGAATTATAATACTAGCACTGTTATTGATCTCGGGTATCGAGAGTAACCCAGGTCCTAAAGTTACCAGACAAACAACTCTAGAGACGCCTATGGAGAAAGACCTAAAAGAACTGATTGCGGCACTTTCTTCTAAAATGGATGATTGGGGCTCAAAACTCGAATCTAGGCTATCTGGGATTGAACTAGGGATGCAGAAATTTGACACCCGCGTACAGCAGCTTGAATCCTCTTTGGAATCAACTGCGAGCGCCGTTGAAGTGAATGTCAAAAAGATTAGAGAACTTGAGAGTCGAGTTAGTTTTATGGAGATGAAAAATAGAGAGAAGAACTTGATTTTTTACGGTATGGAGGGTAATGGAAGTGAAAATCCTGATGAATCCCGAGCCAAAATAAAAAGTCTGATAAAGGACAAGATGCAGATCTCGGATGAGATTGTTATTTCCAGGTGCAGGAGGTTGTCCAAAAAGGATAAAGCCCCAATGCTGGTAGAGGTTCCAGAATACAGCGAAAGAATAAAGATATTTAAAAATTCATTTAAATTAAGAGATTTGAAGATATTTGTAAGCAAGGACTACTCTCCCAGTACCAGAGAACAACGCCGACTGTTGATTCCTAAATGGAAAGAATTCTTAAACAAAGGAATCACGGCTAAACTTAGGGATGATAAACTGATTGTCAATGGAACAGTTTATCGGGTTCTCAACGGTAAAATCACCACCAAGGAGGGTGTGGAGTTATAGCAACTGCATGAAAATACAAACAAAAGAGAATTGGTAATATCAAACACAAAGGTTACGAAAAATATATCGGATAGAAACACAGCTAAAATTAGATATCCACATACGAAAAATTGTGAATCGGCAAAAAAAGACAAACAAGTAACCCTGGCCAATCATATAGATACTAAAATAAAAATTTTACAATGGAATATAAATGGATTTAATAGAATAATATCAATATTTCCACTCGTTGAATACCTAAAAAAATACGAACTTTTTGCACTAAGTGAAACATGGATTACGAATGATCTCGAATTATTAACAGATGAATACTACATAATTCAAAGCCCAGCAATGAAAACAGAACTAAAGGGAAGGGGCTCGGGGGGAATTCTGATTGGAATAAAAAAAAAACTTTCAACATACGGTTAGAAAAATCGAAAAAAACCCTTATTGGATATCTGTTTTGACGCACAAATTTCTTGGCAAAACCACCGAGAGTATTTGTTTGTTGTTTGTATATTTACCGCCAAATGCATTACAAGAACAAAATCTAACAAACTTACTTAGGCATATTGAATATCACATGAATGAAGGTAACGAAGTGCTAATAGCCGGTGATATCAATATAAGAATAGGCAATGCTGGAGGCTTCCATAACCCACTGAAACTAAATTCATCCCTTAACAAATATAGAAAATCTAAAGACCCAATATCTTCGAAACTATCTGACAAACTAATTTCCTTCACAGAATCAAATTCTATAACAATAGCAAATGGCAGAACTAAAGGGGATACGAACGGCTCATTCACTTTTATTTCAGAAAGAGGTTCATCGGTTTTGGATTATTTTATGTACACACACGGTTTAACACAGAGCATATCGGATATGTGGATCGAAGAACTTTCATATTCAGACCACTTACCAACTGTTTTACAAATTAATACTGGGTATGAAGCTATTAAATCCTCGTACAACAATGAAATACTGACACGAAAATTCATTTGGACGAAAGAAAATGTGGAGATGCTAAAACATAACTTAAGTGATATAGAAGATGGAAATGAAACCGATATCAACACAAAAACAGTAAATTTTACTAAACAGATCTACACGGCAATGGAATCGGCAGATATAATTAAATTCGCAAAACGACGACATCAACTTTCAAAACCTTGGTATGACAAAGATTGTTACATTATGAAAAAAACGACCAAAGTAAGTTTACAAAGATGTAGGAACTCAAATAACACACATGACCGCCAAAAATATATTGAGGATAGGAGGGAATATCTTAAGCTCCTGCAAAGAAAAAGAGATGAATTTAATAAGGACAAGAATGAAATGATAAAAAACGCCAAAGATCCCAAATCCTTCTGGAATGCCATTGCAGCCTTTAGAAAAAAACCAATAATACAAGGAGAGATTGATATAAAAGAATGGTTTTTATTTTATAAAAATTTACTGAACAAAGAAAATAATGAAGCTACTTTTACGTTAAACCAGATGATTGGTTGGAAAGATCCAGATTTAGACGCGGAAATAACCCTTGAAGAGATCCATGATGTAGTAAAAAAACTAGCGAATGGCAAAGCAGTGGGACTCGATGGTATACCAAATGAGTTGCTAAAGAATTTACCGACACCGACTTTAACTAAATTGAAAAACCTATTCAACAAAATAATGTCCACAGAAAAATACCCGCAACTCTGGACGAACTCAATAGTACACCCCATATATAAAAGCGGTGATAAGAATAACCCGACAAATTATAGAGGGATTGCCCTCTGCAGTAATATATCTAAATTATTCACTACAATACTAAGAAACAGATTAAACAACTGGATAGAAAAAAGAGAGATTATTTTAGAAAATCAAGCAGGTTTCCGTAAGAACAGATCATGCACTGACCACATACTACTACTGAATTCACTCATCCAATTATCTTTGAGAAGAAAACGAGGCAAGCTATATGTCTTCTTCGTCGATTTGACTAAAGCTTTCGACACAGTACCACATGATTTACTTTGGCAAAAATTGCATAAAATGGGCATTAGCAATAAATTTGTAATGCTGATAAAAAACTTTTACCAAGAAGCTAAGATTACTATCCGATGGAAAGGGCAATATTCAAGTAATGTGAAAATTAATTCTGGAGTGTTGCAGGGAGAATCACTTTCCCCACTTTTATTTATATTATATATGGCCGACCTAATAGAACTTTATAATAACTCAGCACTTACAGGATTTCATCTCCCTGATTTTGGCGTTTTACACCTACTTATGTATGCGGATGACATAGCCATAATTGGAGAATCTAAAATTAACCTACAAACTAAAATCAATTTACTAAAGTCTTATCTGGACAATAACAAATTAGTTTTAAATGAAAATAAGTCCAAGGTGATGGTATTTAGAAATGGAGGAAGACCGGCAAGACACGAAAACTGGTACTGGGGGGACATCCCACTGACTGTTGCGTCCAATATTATGTATTTGGGATTTCCATTCACTACCACTAATAATAGCAAAAAGGTAGCCCTCTTTTATAAGGCCAAAGCAAATACGGCAATAAATGCAACTATTAGACTGATAAAAAGGGAAAAAATTAATTCATTAAAAGTTGCACTGAATTTATTTGACTCAGTTATTAAATCAATACTACTCTATGCGGCCCCTGTGTGGGCTTGGGACAATACCGATATTATAGACCAAATACAGAATACGTTTATCAAAAACTTTCTGAATCTGCCAAGATATATACCGGGGTATATTGTAAGGTTGGAAACAGGCAGAATATCTCTGACTTTTACAACGATCAAACTAATTTTGAAATATTTCATTAGATTACAGGAAATGGAAGAAAATAGACTACCTAAGCTATGCTGGAATAGATTGAAGGAAATTTCCTTAATGACAAAAAAACCTATAGGATTCTGTAAAAATATCATGGATATCATCAATCATTGTGGACTCACACGGCTAAACTTTAGGTTAAATTATGATGACATACAGATCGAACTTCCGAATATACTAAAAATAAAAATTGAACAGCTATTGCAGCAAGATCTGGCAAAATTATCTCTTACGAAAACATACTCAAACTATAGGTTACTTTATGATTCATTCATTCCAGAACACTATTTTTCATGCAATCTGTCCTCAGCTTTAGTGAGTTTTATTGCACAAATCAGGATAATATCAACATTGATCAAAGAAAATCATATCTACGTAATTAAGAAAGAAGATTTGTACTGTAGGTTATGCGGAAGTCAGATAACCGATGAAATATACCATTTTACTGCTGAGTGCGGGGATCTGGAAGGTGAGAGAAAAAAGATCCTGAAAAGTCTTCCTAGACCGCATTTGAACTCATTAAAGACAATAAAAACTGTTTCAGATAAGAAAAGTTGGGCAATAGAACTGTTCAACTACCAAAAATCGGTTGTAAATAAAATTGCACTCGTGGAAGAGAGAAGAACAGGGGCACAATAAAAATATTTGCCATACCTTAATTGTAAATACTCCATCTCTCCTTTTTCTCTTGTGTTGAATATTGTCAGTAATTCCAAGGCGAATCTGTACAGGGCAAGATGCCCTAATAAAGCTGTTTTGTTGTTGTTGTTGTAATTAGGGAGTTACTATTAATAAACAGGCATACAAAGAAATACTTGTGCGCCTTCGTGATGTGATAAGAAGAAAAAGAAACCAACTCTTTAAATCAAAACAGTGGAAATTGCTACATGATAATGCCTCTGCTCATAGAGCCATTATTGTTCAAGACTATTTAACCAAACACTCTGTATTTGTCTTGCCGCATCCTCCTTACTCTCCTGATATCGCCCCGATTATCAGTATTACATAAAACAAAGATATAGCACATATGTGATATTTTACTGGGAATAGGTGCATAAGTTAAGAAAAAATAACGATAAGGAGATGCCTTTTTTTCTTAGCGTATGCACCTTATCCCAGTACAATATCACATATGTGCTATTTTTCACTTTCTCTTCTAAACTTTGTTAGATAAAAGCAGCCGTGCAATGCAAATGTTATAAACCAATCTCTGTGTTTAATATAATACTGATAACAAGAAAAATATAATTGCATATGAAAAATTATTTTTAACCATTTAAATATGTTTTCATAATGTCATTTGAATTTTTAATTAGTTATCTTGTATGATGGATAATGACAGCATTGTCCATATTAATGTGTGTACACTCATGGACAAAACTTAAATAATGTGAAAAAAAAAAACAGTACAAATGTGAAATTGTACTGGGATAAGGTGGATAATTAAGAAAAATTAATCACTTTATCGTGCAACTGAAAGTTGCTGATGGCTTGCGCCATCTATCGGATTAAATATAAACTATTTGTTGATTTTTAATTAGCCCTTCTGGTCTTAACTACCCGTTTCATGATTTTTCAGGAGCCTAAATGACTAGTTTTTTTTTTTTTTTTTTTGTCGTTGAGGCACCTTGATGACGAGGGCCAACAGCCCGAAACACGTACGTGGTTAGCTTGATTAATCAAGAATGTGTATTTGGCCAATTCTGGAATAATTAAAAATCAACGAATAGTTGATATTTTTTCCGATAGATGGCGCAAGCCATCAGCAACTTCAGTTGCACGATAAGGAGATGTCTTTTTCTTAAACTTAAGGAAGTTATACCTTTTAGAATGTATATCGGGATTCAGACAAGAACTCTGAAATATATTACAGTGACCTTTATTGAGGATACACGAGATAACCAAGTGTGCACAAAATTGCCTCTGTCTCCTTCAGAAAAAAAATAAAAATAAATAGACGACCGGTGAGACACCAAAGACTTTCCACTTCCTCAAGTTTTGTCTATGAATTTATTTTAACCAACTTTTCAATTGGTATTGCAGTAAGAAACCCAGTAGAATTTCATTAAGCTTAGCTTCGAACTGCCGTGGCGGATGTAGTTAGACGTTGTGGGTCCTTAAAGTTGGCTCGATATTCATCCGATAGATCTTAAAATAATTATTTTGATGAAAACGTACTACACATATTTTTACCTCATTCTTATCGAATCGTAAAACGCTTACTAAAGGAGAAAGAAACTGATAATTTATATTATGCTGATTGTACATATTGCCAGACACTTCTATATTTTGTACACGGTTCTTTTTTCTCGTTTTTTTTTATCTCTTTCTCATTGTTAACATCATATGACTATTCTATTCACGGCCTAAAAGCATTGTATAAATATGTATAGACAAATGTCATACATGTATGACAGCGCAAGTGTCCCTAGGGGGGACATAGCGCTTTAAATTGAAATAAAATAAAAGGAAGAAAGAATGCAAATTTCCCCAATAAATCTGCAAATGTATACGCTAAGATGATGGTTTGAAGCAGAGTAATGAACATCGATAGAGTAATTTCGAGACGTGTTTGGGTCTTCTTCTTCAATCTTTACTTGAAGCACATCACCATTGATTTTTGTATATTCAAGAGCTATCAATGAGACTAAGGTGAGTTGGAAGGAAACTTTTCTTCAGGAGTGCCATTCTTTTTAATAGAGGAAGCCTGTCTTAGCTCACTGATATGTTGGATTAAATCTATATGTTTGAAATTTGAAGAGAGAGAGAGAGAGTCATGTTGTTTTGCTAGATAGAGATGTAGCCAGGTGTTGACAAGATTAGGTGTTGTTTCTATTAGACCATCACGGACTTAGGAAATATTATAAATACCCTACAATATCCTACTGACTGAAGGCCGCTATATATCTACATATTCCTGAAGCAACAATTGAGTATGCAAATAGTATATTTGCATTTCTACAAATATCCAAGCATGCAAATACACTACAAGTCAATATAAGCTTTACAAACAATTCCGTTGAAGGTTCGACATGAATCAGCCATACTCAAGCTATCCTGAAAGTCTTTTCATCGTTGTTTAAAATGATTACCTGATATAGAAGTAATAATTCTCATTTCCCTCTTTGAGATATTAGTAGGGTGATAAACAATGTTTTGAAGGACATAGCAGAGAACACAAAAAGCATGAATCCAACCAAACTTATAAAAAAAATTCCCATTCGGTATACTCCAATCGACGTGGTTTGTACGCTGGTCTCAAGCAGCCACTCTACAGGTCAGACCACTCCATCAGCCTGCCAGCCACTTGGCGGCAGACAAGTACAATACGTCTCACACTGTACTAAATATATCGATATTCAATAAAGTATTGTTCTTCAATGGTGTATGGAAAAGTGAAAGTTGTATAAGCTTATGATTTTACTTTATTTTAAAAATGAATCGATGTTGGTTCCATATGCTTGAATTAAATATCACACCTTATTTCTATATATTTTATTGCTTAAAAAGGAACAAAACAAAAAATAAACTACAATTTCAAATGATTTGATAACTAAGACAAAAAAAAACAACCAAATTGATAATGATAAAATTGAATATGTCTGCCAGAAAAATGCTTCTATGAATTAAAAAATAAGAATAATTACAAAATTAACATATAAACTTCAAACAAATAAGTTAGCCAATATTGATATAATTATGATATAATTGACAATATCCATTGTTACCTATCCATTTTCTATTTAAAAACTAGGCGACTTGTTAGTTTTGACTGTTTATAAAATAAATTTGAACTTTTAGTAAGAGTAGTCACTGGTTAGATTTGTAGCTGGTATTCAGGAGGTTCTTTAAAATAGGACAACCTTTCACAACAGTGGTCGTTATTAGAGTGGCGTTTTGATGTAACATCGGGGGAATGGTGTGTCAACAACTTTGATGCAATTATGATTGTGCATCCACCTATCTCTATATATAAATTGGTACTATAATTTTATAGGAAAATTTTAAAAATAACAATTCTAAAAAATGTCACAAACAATATTAGCCGGGCAATGAAAAAAAAGGGGGGGAATTAACTTTCTGGGATTGTTATATTTCTTGTAAATTTTAGAGAGAGAAAATAGAGGTAACCCGGGAGCACAAATCGCCAACTACCCGGTCTGTACAACAGTCTACATGTTATATAGGGGCGGACTACGCCCTTAGAAAATTTTAGATTGAGGAAAAATGCTGTTAAAGGGCATGACCTATTTATCTCCACAAGTTGAGGCCCGCTCTGTGATAGCTACTATCACGGACGGGGGCAGTAGCAATCTGATCACTAGCAATCTGATACTTGTCGTTCCAATGGAAGC
This sequence comes from Cordylochernes scorpioides, assembly GCA_030710605.1. Lineage (NCBI taxonomy): Eukaryota > Metazoa > Arthropoda > Arachnida > Pseudoscorpiones > Chernetidae > Cordylochernes > Cordylochernes scorpioides. The sequence goes on from CP092864.1 coordinate 118,257,908, forward strand.
ATGGTTCTTCGGTATAGCGTTTTGTACTTGTGTGATTGTGACAATTATCTACTTTCTACTTTAGATATGATGGTTTGTAAATCACATAATTTGAAGATATGAGAGAGAGAGAATTATATTTTCTCCAGATATAATTTGGAATCGAATCAAAGGGAATACATGCTGTGATATTGTTGCACCAAGTTGCAGCTTTGCAGGGTCGTCGACCTTGGTTTCTTCCTTCTTGGTATTATACACGTTTCCCGAGCGGGATTCCATATTCAAAGCAAATAAATAAAAGTAAAAGTGAATAAAAATAAATTACCTTTTAAAGTTATTGTGTTTATTTATTCGTTGTCTTCCTCGTAGGTCGCGATCCGCAGTCTTCGTCTAGGTCCTCTCTCGCTCCAATAACCAATCAAGATATATATACAATGAAATATTACAAAAGGAATGAAACTATAAAAAGGAATGACGATAATCAAAATAATCTGTTTTAAATAAATATTCAATATCATAGAATATTTTGAATAAATGTAGGGCGCATTAAAATTGATGCAACAATATACAACTTATTTGACTGCATTATCATAAAAAAAAAATGGCAACCGTGCATAGAATCTTTTAGGGGAGCCGAAAATGCCATTGATCCTATGATTACGTCTGTAGGGGGATGGGGTCGAATCCCAACCTCAATTGTTTCTACCGTCGTATTATTGTAGTGGAAAAGAAGCTAGTTGGCAGCTTTCCCTGACACGTGGGTTTTATTGAAGGTTGTCAGCAAGCATGGGATTCTGGTGACCTTGACTGCTTCATTTGTGATTTGGAGAGCCTCAATGATTGGTCCATTTCTCCTAAACCAGGGGTCGGCAAAATTTTGAGTTAAAAGAGTCAAAAATTTCAATTTATAAAATTATAAAGCTCATAAAGCCCAATTTGGATTATAGATTATAATATAAGAAAATAAGACCTAATCCAAATAATTTAATAGTGTGTGACAATTCTGTTGCCGAAACGTCACACACTATTAAATTATTTGGATTAGGTCTTATTTTCTTGTATTAAATTTTAAAAGTTTTTAAAGAGCCACACTATTTTTACTTGCCAACAATAAATAGTACTCGCATAAATGATATTTGCGTATAGAACTATATAAAGAGCCGCAGCTTCACATCCAAAGAGCCGCATGTAGCTCGCGAGCCGCAGTTTGACGACCCCTGTCCTAAACCTTTGCTTACTGATGGAGAGAGAATAGATCGTTTCATTACTCAGCTTCAAATACCTGGAGATACTTCACCCTGGTATTCACCGGTATAACGTGAGATAACAGAAGTGTATCGACAAAAGTAAATCAAGTAACAAAACTACGATATAAGAGAAAGCTAGCGTGAAAAGTTACATTAGAAACACTATCAATGTTTCTTGTGCAGAAATTGTGTTGACCAGTGTAATCATATTTCTAATTTATTTCAATTTAAAGCGCTATGTCCCCCTAGGGACACTTGCGCTGTCATACATGTATGTCTTTACATTTGTCTATACATATGTATTTACAATAATTTTAGGCCGTAGAGTATAGTCAAATGATGTTACCAAGGAGAAAGAGAGATAAAAAAAAAAACGCGAACATAAAACTGTGTACAAAAGAAAGAAATGTTTGGAAATATCTACAATCAACATGATATAAATGATCAGTTTCTTAAAATACATTTGTTGCTATATAATTTAAAATATAATCACAAAGGTATTAAATTTAATAAACATTTCTTTACTGGAAATGAGACTACTTGGATCTGTTCCAATTAAATTATTGTCGATTCTATAGTCTTGAAATGCTTTTATCTTGAATTCTTGGTAGGACAAAATAAGATGCTGTAAGTGTCAAAAAGAAACAGGCTGGAATACCTCCAATCCTGACATCCGGAGATAAATCCAGTCACGAGGTTTGATAGAGGTGCGGTGATTGCCTTCAGCTTGTTGTTCCCAGCCAAGTGTCGCGTGTCCTCTATCACCTCTCTCTTTATATCTCTATTTTATTTTATATATTTTATTTATTTATTCATATATTTATCATTATATAATCTTATTTATTCATATTTATTCTGTATTTAACCTTATATAATCTCATATGGACATTGTAATAAATCAGTTTCAATCTCTCTCTCTATCTTTCTCTCTTGAGGTAACAACCCGGATTCCTGGAGCCACGTACTAAAGTCGCCAACTATCCGGGTTGGTCTTTAGACTTCACGTCTACTGGTGGACATCCAGTTTATTAGATGTCGCCAGGCTTATTTGTACTTGGGAATGTTCTGCAGGTCTTCAGGGGTAAATGTGCTTATTCTTAGGAGCGATATCACCTTCATACTTGGCACCGTTATAAGATGGAGTGGCGATAAGCAAGATGTATCTTAACATTGACTGAATGCCCCATCGCCTTATTGAACAAATTTGGTGTGTCAGATAAGCTTTTCGTTAAACAAATATTCAAACTATTCTTTGTATCTTGATGACTTTGGTGATGCTCTGGCGTTGGGAGAAACCTGGAGCAAACATTTTTATATCGAAGGCTCATATAGAAATATTCTTCATAAATTTCACATAGTCAGGCATTTTTCAATTATATAAAGTTTGAAAATTTGATCTAAATTTTTATCGCTACTTTTTTCTTTTTAAATATATATCTATATATATAAAAATGAATTAGATAATAAAAGGCATATATTGGATTTAAAAATATATTTATTTTGCCAATATTGCCAAAATGTAATGCCTCGATAAAGGTTGGCGTTCAGCCAGCCGAAATATTGGCAAAATAAATATATTTTTAAATCCAATATATGCCTTTTATTATCTAATGAATTAAGTATGGATTGCTCTATTTTCAAAACAAATAAAAATGAATGTTTGTGTATTTGTATGTCCGGTATACAAATTCGCAGTAGTTCACTAATTCAAACCAAAATTTCCATACATAGGTAAAAAATAACGGGGAAGACGATAGGCTATTTTAAAAAATATATAAATCAATTATTAAAACTATATATTCAAATTATTCAACTTAGCTCACGAACAGCGCCCTCTATCAAGTACTAAAAGGTTATAAATACGTTTAAAATCTAAATCTTCTCAATATTTTATTAATAATAGTTCGCTTAATATCACATATAATATAAATATTTATATAATAACTGCTCTAATTTGAAATATTTGGTAGGTTTTATTTATTTTTATATTTTCATTTTTAGATATAACTGATCTAATTCGCCGTTTAAAATAACTGCTCTTGAAATATTTTGTATGTTTTATTTATTTATATATTTTCATTTTTAGATATAACTGATCTAATTCGCCGTTTAAAATAACTGCTCTAATTCGAAATATTTGGTATGTTTTATTTTTGTTCACTCTATTTCTATTTATTTGAAGTATTATAATTTCCATCTCTCAAAAGCCTATTTCAAAAAGGTCGTTAGAAATATGTAAGGCCTGAAATAGCTTTACATGCGAATATTTATGATGCCAAGCGTAGCTAAATGGTTAGGTGTGCGTCTTCGTATTTCCACAACCTTGGTTCGAAACTTAGCCTGGGTGTTTTTTTTAAATATTATTGAAGCAAAGTTTTTTTTACAGTTCCAAAATTTCCACACATAGGTAAAAAAAATACGAGGAAAACGATAGGCTATTTTAAATTATATATAAATTAAATATTAAAACTATATATTCAAATTATTCTACTTAGCTCACGAACAGCGCCCTCTATCAAGGTTATAAATACGTTTAAAATCGAATTCTTCTCAAAATTTTATTAATAATAGTTCGCTTAATAATTAGAATACTTGATCTAAATCGAAATATTTATAGACGCTCGCTCGATTTGAAGATTTATATCGTAACTAATCTGACTGTAAAGTTTGGAGCGGGACGTTTCACAAGAGTGACATCCACGGCGCCAATTTATAATTGTAACGAATAGTGTTTGAATAAAACATTTAATCGGATAAACCCGGGCGTTGCCCGGGTCATTCGTCTAGTATAATATAAAAATATCAAATATCCCCTGTTATTGTAACTTGATTGGAACTAATAAAGTTAAAGAAAGGCTGACGTCCCCAGAGATAGCCGTGACAACCTGACGCCATATAACTTCACAACAGGAAAACAGGGAACAGGAAAGGTCCGACCTTTGACCCCGGTAGAGGTGGACTCTAGACAATTGACAATTAAAATAATTTAATTGACATCTTGTCAATACATGCAAAGTGCGCAGTGTGCACTATATAGGTGGACTCTAGAGCTGGGGCTGTTAGAAGACCGTGGGGAGGAAAAGTTCAAAGGAGATGTACTGGGCAGTCATTGCTGGAGCCATGTCAGTACGTCTGTTTCTAGGGACGTAGTTTTCTTGTCGCCAGGAGTGTTCATTTCTATATCCATTTACATTATTACAGAAAGTCGGCTGCACAAGACCTGATCCAGAAACCAATTCCCTACATTACATTACCAGAATGGAAATAAAACGGCACCGAAGTGAACTAGTTCAGTGGAGACTCGCTCATTTCAGACTCAGATGGATAACGCCGAGCCAACACCTGCTACGACTGCCGAGACAAGCCTCGATGACCTCATTGCCCGCCTCATCCACATACTGGGTTGTCCCACCAGGTCCCGGAACTTCAGCATACTACCATACGATGGTACGTTTCCAGCTTTTGATAGAATATTCATATATGTTATTTTAGTATGATTTATGCTATATTACCTTTCCACAATGTTTGTAATATATTCTTATATATCTTTAAAAAAAAAACTCTTCAACAAATATTTCCCGCACTTTACTACTCTGGCTATTTCTAAATATTTAGCATAGTGGCATGTTTACATGACAATTTTATATCTTATCAACTATTTGTTTTATCCTACATTTTGATATCTACGAGATAAGACACAAAGATATTTATTTCTCAGTTCAACAGAGGACCTCTGGCCCACGTGTGACAAACATACGTGTTCGTTTTAGCAAGTCTCTTCTTCTATTCAACCCATTCACACAATCCGCGTCCTACTTGTTAGTTTTTATGTTTTCATGTCAACAAAAAAGGTCGAAGCACCATCAAAGGGTGTTTTAATAAAATGACTTTGTCTCTTAACTTCAGCAACGCCCATGGCCAAAATATCCCATGACCATGTCCGCCAGAGCTGTACATTTTGTCCGACCTTGCACATTTCGTGACGTGTATCCTAAACAACTCGTTGTTTCACTTTAATCATTTCCTTTTTGAGTCCTTGCCAGTAAGCTCACTATCGCAGCTTCATTGACAATCACACTTCCATATTTTCCTTTCCCTCTTGCTATGTCTGCATCTTCTAAGTAGAACAAATATTTGTATGTATATATTATAAATTGTATACCTTGCTATGCTTACCAATGTTGTGTATAATACGGCATTCAAAAATTCAACATATCACATTTTAGAAATTAATTTAAAATCTTCTTTTTAAAATTTTATATGTCCTTCTCGAAAAAGGGGGGACGACACTATAATAAACAAATCAAAATATCCCCTATTATTGTAACTTGCTTGAAACTAATGAATTTAAAGAAAGGCTGACGTCCAAGAGATAGCCGGGACAACCTGACGCCACATAACTTCTCGACAGGAAAACTGGGAACAGGAAAGGTCCGACCTTTGACCCCGGTAGAGGGAGGACTCCAGAGCCGGGGCTGTTAGAAGACAATTGGGAGGAAAAAAGGAGATGTACTGGGCAATATCATTGCTGTACCATGTCAACACGTCTGTTTCTAGGGACGTAGTCTTCTTGTCGCCACTGACATCTGGACTGTTCTTTTCCATATCCATTTACATTATTACATATTTTGAAAATAGAGCAATCCATAAATGAATCTTTAATTAAAAGGTATATATTGGATCAAAAAATCATTTGTTTTATCAATATTTCAGTTGGCCGAACTCCAACCTTTATCAAGGTGTTATAACATATTTAATGTGCCTTTAATTTTAAAATATAAAATATAAGATATAAAATTGTCAGGTAAACATTTCTACATGCCACTATGCAAGGCTAATTAAATGAAAAATATTTTTAAAAGAATATTTTCCCCGGAGGCTTTATGGTTTTATTTTAATATTGATTCAAGGGATTATTTTATCGAACATTTATATATATAATCAAAAACTGTTTCTACACACACGCAGTCCTATGAAAAGATTGAAGAAAATGTGTCTATCTTTAAATCGCCTAGTTATTCATATTGTGCGCGTCTAAATAGACTGTCCGGGTAGCGTTCGGCGCTCCGGGTTTTATGTCTATTTTATACTAAAAAAGTTCATCAACTAGAAATTCGAGTAGTCGTTCTTGGCCTCGCGCCTTCCAGTAGCAGAAAAAATACCCAACAAATAATTAGAGTAAATGGAAATATATTGTATGTGATTCAATTCTATAGTGTTGTTCTCTAGCAAAAGTTAATAGTCAATATAGCGATAATCGATGTTCAGAGTGTCACTAGGTAGTCATAGCAAAAGGCCAAACAAATACCTAATTATCTGGTCTTTAGACGAGGTTACAGGAGTCGAGAGCTCGCGATTACAATTCCTGAGCCACTAGGAAGTTGGAGTATCACCCATTATTATTTTGGGGTTATTCCGTTCCCACCGATTCATTTTGTATTTTCATGTGAGAATTTTGTCCTATGGATGCGACTATGGGGTTAGCAAGAGATGCGGGAAGATCTTCGAACATATTTGTATATATATTGTTTTTTATTAACCCTAGTACACGTGGTACAAGCCATGATAATCATGGTGGGTAGAAGTTGACGTCTGCTTTTACTGTAAATGCACCACAGATCTACACATGTGAAAAGCAGTTCGACTTTACACTTACAAATGGGCCAGAGCCTCGTTTGGTTACTTGTACTCACTGGTGGGGTTGGACTTTGACAAGAATCGGGGGCCGTTGGAGCATTTTTTTTTATTAGAAAAAAGTGCCCAACGAGGGATTCGATCCCGGGTCGTAGAGGTCGAAAACCAACGGTTTAGACCACCCTTCCACCGATCTCCTTCTCACTTGTAAGAAACCGATGTGGTCAAATTTCGCAGCGCATGAAAAAAATATCTTAGAATGTGAAACCTTTCTGTCAACTTGGAGAGAGAGAGAGACAATCAAAACATTTTTATTGACATCTTGTCAATACAGCAAAGTGCACAGTCAGCACTCATTAAGAGAAATTAACAATAATGAAAATGTTGATGAAAACAAAAAATTGATATAAAAAATATATAACTATGTACAATAACATTGTACATGGCGCCTCAGCCATCGCTGCAGAGCTTGGTGGAAGATCACCAGCGGGTCTCCAGCGACACCACATATTTCGCGATCTACGAAGAAAACGTGGATCGCTTGCTTCGCCGCTGAGGTGATGGCGTGGAGAGAGCTGGGGTGGGTCGATATTAGCTCGGATCAAAATGTTCCTATGTTAACTTACTAAATTGAACCAAAGCCAGGTTAAAAAATAAGTAGAAAGGTTTATTAATAAATTACACAAATTGTATATATACATTATATATAATTTCTCGTAGCAACAAAGTATATTTACACAAACACAAGCTAATAAGACCAAATCCAAATATATAAATAGTGTGTGACGTTTCGGTAACAACGTTGTTACCATGTTCAGACAAAGGTACTGAATGAGAAATTTTACCACAGCACTTCTCAGCAAATTTCTCATTCAGTACTTTTGTCTGAAGATGGTAACAACGCTATTACAGAAACGTCACACACTATATATTTATTTGGATTTGGTCTTATTACCTTGTGTTTATAATCAATAATCCAAATTGTGCCTTATCATTATATTTACACAATATCATTCAAAACCTATACATATTTCTTGCGTGGAAGACTCTCGGGGAAAATAATCCTCGGAACACTGCAAACACACGTCACTAAGTCAGTAAACGAAGTGAGAAAAACAAAGATCATTTTTGTAGAAAGAGAGCATTGTTGAAGGCAAGTATCTTTGATGTTCTATAATAAAATACATTTCGGAGAGTAAATCTCTTTATTATCTCGACGTTTCGACAAAAATATTTTGTCCTCGTCGGGAACAAATGAAAATTAAAGCATTTGGCCTCGGTAAGTGAAGTGTCTTTAATTTTAGAACTATGAATGCCGGGCACTCACTCTTTTGATCGACTAATTGGCCATTATAGAATGGTCGTCTAGTCCTACCAACGGGCTGTACCAAGCAGAACTATCACTGTGGCAATGAACCAAGGAGCTGTCAACAGAGCTGTAACACAAGTAAGTATCCCCGGGTCAGGGATGGAGAGAAAGAAGGAAAGTGAAGCTGTATAAAAAAAAATTCAAGAAAAAAGATGTGTTTCAAGGGGAAACGATTTTTTTTAAATATAAATAAAAAAGGTATGGAAAATAAAGGATGGTCTAGGGGGATCAGAAAAAAATCCGGAATCTAATGGTGATGCCCAGGAATAAATTTGAATGCAATAAAGGACCTTTAAAAAAATGAAATTTTAAAATAAAATTCAAAAATCACGGCGGCCAGCCAATGATGAATGCCGGGCAGGCAACCTCTAACTTCATGATAACTTAGATGGTAGAGAGATGCACCTCCACACTCACTTTAGAATGTAGAGAGATGCACCTCCACACTCACTTTAGATGGTAGAGAGATGCACCTCCACACTCACTTTAGATGGTAGAGTGATGCACCTCCACACTCACTTTAGATGGTAGAGAGATGCACCTCCACACTCACTTTAGATGGTAGAGAGATGCACCTCCACACTCACTTTAGAATGTAGAGAGATGCACCTCCACACTCACTTTAGATGGTAGAGAGATGCACCTCCACACTCACTTTAGATGGTAGAGAAATGCACCTCCACACTCACTTTAGATGGTAGAGAGATGCACCTCCACACTCACTTTAGATGGTAGAGAGATGCACCTCCACACTCACTTTCCTCCCAATAAAAGACATACAGGTCTGGATACTTCAAGAACAGGATCTGCTGTGTTATATTGAATACAACTTCTGTTGGGATTGGAATGAAGGTATTTGGGTAGAGAACGGACCGACTAGGGTATTGAGCGAACGTGAGGTTGTTCATTCGAGTGTTGAGAGAGGCGGGGTTCCCAGTGAGTGCTGACTTCCTCTAGCCGACCGTGGCACGCGGCCAACTATAATTGCCCAATGTCAATCACTTTCTCCATACACGGTATTTCCACAGTCGATCTAGCTTTGCTTACTTGAGCATTAGCCTGTTACTCACATACACCACACACACACACACACACTTACTTAATACATAATACAAAGACATTATACATAACGGCGAATAATGTTGGTATTTCAATTTTTGCAAGTGTTTACGAACTTTTAGGACAACCTTGTATTATTTCTGTGAAAAAAATAGACACTTCGGCCAGTTAGAGTTTTTTTACTTTTCTCAACGTTTCGACAAAAATCTTTTGTCTTCGTCAGGAGAAATAAATAAAAATAAAGTATTTGGTAAGGTGTTAAAACCTTGTATTATGTATTAATATTAACATTAAAATAGATCAAAATAATATTGAAACCTTTTTAGATACAGCAAATACAAGGAAAGATGTCGATAGCGCGGTAAAAGAACTTTCGAACACGCTCATTGAAGCAGCGTATAATACTCTTAAACTAAGAAAAAACAAACAAATAAAAAACAACATAAACAGATGGTGGAACGCGGACTTGACACGCCTTGAGAGCTATTGTAAATACCTCCGTAACTCCTATTATCGGGCGAAAAATCCCTCTATCCATATTCAACAACAGTATAAAAGTGCAAGAAACAAATACGTCAGGGAAATAAATAAGGCTAAAAGAATGTCTTGGAGGTTTTTCTTAGAGGACATCAAATCAAAAAACCCATATAAAATTTATACAGGGTATACAAAAATATTAAAAACGGTTCTAACCGAAAGGGCATTTTGGAAATCTTAGAAGTGAATAAAGATGAAGAACGATTCCAGAAGACAGTAGAACTTTTGAACAACCTTTTCCCCGATGATAGAGATAATGAAGACACAACCTTCCACAAAAACATAAGGAACTATACTTTAGGATTTCATAATAAAGAAAATATAATAATAACGCCCAATGAAGTAAATGGAATAATTGATGAGCTAAACTCAAAGAAAACGCCTGGAATTGATAATATTTCTAACAATATGATAAAACATACTAAACAATTAATAGTTCTAATACTGGTGAAACTTTTTCAAAAATGCTTAGATTTAAATTATTATCCGAATGAATGGAAAAAATTTGAGGTGATAATTATTCCCAAACCAGGTAAAACAGACATGAAAATTTATAAAAGCTACAGACCCATTTGTCTCAACTCAAACATTTCCAAAATATTTGAAAAAATAATTAACAACAAACTAATAAAATTTTATGAAGACTCGAATCTGCTTAACAATCGTCAACATGGATTTAGAAGATCAAGATCTACTATCTCTGCATTAAATGAAATTGTCAAAATAGCTCTAGAACATAAAAACAAAGAATATACAGCTATAATCGCAGTTGATATAAGTGGAGCGTTCGACAATGCATGGTGGCCGATGGTGCTGAAAAGACTAGATGAGGACAACGTTCAAGCTTCAATAATAAAACTACTGCAGTCTTTTCTTAATAATAGAAGAGTGAGATTTAGATACTCATCAAATGAAACCCACAAAAAATTAAGCAAGGGATGTCCACAGGGTGGGCCTATATCCCCTACAATATGGAATATTATTCTAAACGATTTATTGAATAACTATTCAGAATCAAACAGTGAAATCATTGCTTATGCGGATGATTTAACTGTGATATGTTGGGGAAACAACTTGACAGAACTTCGGAATACAACAGGAAAGGTCATGGGGAGAATATTAGACTGGTGTGGGAACAATAAGTTGACCGTATCTGAAGAGAAAACGAAAATCTTATACTTGTTTAATAGCAAAATAGCTGCAAAAATTCCTAACACTATCACTGTCAATCGGGTAGAAAAACTGAAGATTATGGGAATAACTTTTAAAAATCATAGAAATAAAAACAAATTGGATTTTGTGCCCCATATTGATGAGATTATTACTAAGACAAATAGAGCTAGTGGATACCTAATTGGATTAACCGGGAAAGCATGGGGACTGGACAGTAAAAGAAGAATAGAACTATATAAGACACTGTTTCGAAGTTCACTAACTTATGGTTCCACGATCTGGTACAACTTTATACCCAAAAAAGTCAAAGATAAATTAAACTCTCTGCAGTACAAAATTTTGAAGCACAGTACACAGGTTTATAATTCAACATCTTCAAACTGTACTCATATTGTTGCTAGAACTCCAAAACTCACGGATTTTATTGAAACAAATTTACTAAAAATGAATATTGGATACAAAAAATCAGATCCAACTAAAAGAAAAATGATATCTAATTTTATAAACCAGAAATTTGAGGAATACTATGGAGGTGCCAATGATAATTTCAAGGGATTCTTTGATACTTCAAGAATTCCTAACTATGTTCAACCCAACTTCTATAACGTTCAATTTTTTACTGGACATGGTGACTTCAACACATATTTGTTTCGAATTGGCAAAATTGGTTCACCTGCATGCACTTGTGGAAACGAACAACAAACCCCTGAACATCTTCTGATAGACTGTCCACTAACTTCTGATCTAAGGGAAGAAAACCAACTTTACCTGACTAATACAAAACAAGCTGCTTGCAATAAAGACCAATACATCAAGTTTAAAAGATTCTGCAGGATGTATATTTTGAGGCGAAAGCGTTGACTGTACATATTTCAAGCTACTACTTATAATTGCTATATGTAAAATTTGACATTGAACGTTTAATTTTAATGATTTCCAATGTTCAATTGTATTAATTGTATATAATTTAAAATATACACGCAATTATCCAAATTGTGGATATGGCGTGTCTCTCCCAACTGTTAAATAAATAAATGATCATTTTGTGCTTCATTTTATTTAAAAAATCATTTAACATTAGAGGGATTCTCTTCCATGTGGGCCGTTACTTGCTGAACTCGATAGGAAGCGAATAGAATGAAGTACCTCGAGATGAAGACATCAAGAATATAAGATGACCATGGGAAGATGTCAATTTGGACCAAGAGCCACAGAAGTGTTCGTTCAGTCAAGAAACCTAATTCAGATTGGAGACATCCCACATCGGAGACCAGACATGGATTGTAAGCATATAGGGAAGAATAGCGCCTCTTTGGTATTGATTTCTAAATATTATAAAGAAACTAAAGATATATCACATCATCCTGGTGTGTGTGTGAAATGGAAAATATATTAATTAATATTTATTATTATTTTATGAATCTTGTGACAAATATTTTGGGTTTGTGTGTAATTTTTTTTATTTCATTCAATTCTTATACTTATTGTCAATTGTTATACAAAATATACACACATGAACAAAACTTAAGGAAGTTAGTTGTACCTTTTAGCATGAATATTGGGATTCAAACAATAGCTTTGATAGATATTTGATACACAGCGACCTTTATTGAAGACACACGAGATAACCAAGTGTGAACAACCTCTGTCTCCTTAAGTAGAAGAAGAAGAAGGAAAAAAAAAAAGAAACAGATAACCGGCGACATTAAAAATACAGCTGTGATATATATGAAAGGTGTTTGATAATCTTGGTGCTTGCCTCCCCATACTACGTTTACGTGAAGAAACATCTAGATATTTGCACACATACATTCGGAAATATCTTTATTTATTTGCTAACCAAAATAGATGATTTTTGAGCCCCAATGGCCGCATGAAGCGGAATATATACAAAGCACTATGATCAGGCTGGGGAGGCTAGGGAAACACATATTCGTACATCTCTCCTCGTTTTCCATGTTCAAATATAAACTACACGAAGAATAAACATATGTTTACATTTCAGAGCCTGTGATTCAAATACTACTATCATCTCGTTTAATTTGTTCTTGTATAAATTTAGAGTCAAAAATGCGCGCGTAGATACAATTCTTTTTTAAATAAAAAATTTCGACAGTTTTTAAAATTGAATTAGAGAAATCAGAGACTAAATAATGGAATATATGTTTTATATAATTTTTTTTTTATGAGGCAGATATAAGGTTGTCCCAAAAATTTGTAAACATATTGTGATTTATATTTTGCAAGTGTTTACGAACTTTTGGGACAACCTTGGTAATATTGGTAACCTTGGTAAAATTATAACATAATTCTTATAGAAGAATGATTTAATCTCTGATGTTCTATATCAAGGGTGGTCAATCAGTAGGCGGGTCAAGTTTCAGAATTACAAGGTTGCCCCAAAAGTTCGTAAACACTTGAAAAATATAAATCATAATCGTAATATGTTTACGAGCATTTGGGAGAACCTTATAAATACAATCTGGTGCCCCCTCATTGTTTACCGAAAAGGAACAATGCAGCCTAAATATAACATGGTTAAACAAAATCAGCGCCCGCAATTGATGTAAACAATGAGGTGGACCAGAGAGTAATGTTCCTGATGTATACAGTTGTTTAATTGTTTTGCATAGTATTTGATTTAAAAATCAATCTCATAATTCAGTCTGTGAAAATAAAAATATTGGACTGGTGACCAAACAAACTGTAAATAGATGGCTTAATGTTATATGGTTAAGGTATATAATTAATTGTGATGGTTATGTAATTTTAATCTTAATTGAATAAAATATAGAAATTTTAAATGTGTGTGTTTTAAACTTTAATAACAAGTACTAAACAGTTCTTGAATTTACAAATTTAAAAAGAGAGGAAGGGAGTATTTGACAGAACCCAGTTAGATCTTTCCAGAATAGAGGAAACGGTAAAGCGAAACTAAACGACAACCTGTTGTGTTTCTAAATTTGTTTATTGCGCAAAACTTGACGTGTTTTTACCTAGTCCTCTGAACAAGGTTATTGGGATTAAGGACGAAAACTTGTATTCCTTCTAATCAATTTCAAAGCAAAAATGCATCTTGCTCTTTACATGTTATTAGACTAAACGGTGTGCATATGCAAATAATCCTTCAGAGTTGTATATTCAACTCGCACATCAGCGTCCATTGCTGGAATGGCTTTAAAGTAAATACTCTCTAATGTTTTTGAATTGCCGAAATGAACGAATTTGGGGAATTGCCAAAGACTTCCATTCTTTCTAGTTTGTTTTTCAGAATTAATTAGACGCACATCTTAATTATTGGGTGAAATACTTCATTTCTGCGGACTGTTGGTGGCAAGATGTCGCCGATTATATCAATACGTCAGGTTAGTTAGGTTAGGTTTAGTTATTTTAGAAATGGAACTATTTTGTTTACCACGAGTAAGCCTAGCGCGGAATAATACAATCGCCGATGGCCCGCTGAAATGAGTACAGCTAGAATACTTAGGTTAGAGCTAAAGCTAAGTACTAGCAATTGGCATAGTGAACTTACCAGACAGAGTCAGAGATTGCAGCAGCCATTGTTTTTCTTCACCTCTTCTTCCGAGATGGACATCTTCTGTCGGATCTTCTCGTGGAGAACCAGCGACCTAGACCTGGGCATCGACGACGATGATGTGGTAGAGCACTTGTAGCTAACAGAGCTCTTCTTTGTCGTTAAAATGGGAGAATCTTTGAGAATCTCTGCAATACGCTTTGTGATCCGATCAAATTTAGTTTGATCATCTTCAATGGCTGATGTTTCAAAGTATTCTATGCACCTGAGTTCTCTAGCTAGAGCTGCTGCTGCCTTGCAGTCTTCCTTCGACGTCACCTTGTCCAGCTTGTTGGCGATGAGTATCCACGGGATTTCTGAGTCTTCCATGGTGCGAGCTTCAGGCGCCCAGAACTTGCGGAGGTTGTTGAGGGAGTAGGGGTACGAGAGGTCGCATACCAGGAGCATCAGGTTGGTATTGCGGTAGAGGGCAGGCGGCAGGCTGCGGTGTTTCTCCAGCCCCGCGGTGTCCAAGAAAGAGAGAGTGACTTTCTTCTTCCCCTCGCCGTCGCCTTTGTTGACCAGCACGGAGACCCTTCCGATCTCGCTGCCGATTGTACGCCTCAGGTTGGTGGGCGCCATGGACCGAGCCACCAGGCGGAACCACAAGCTGGTCTTGCCCACCTGGCTGTCCCCTGTCAGCAGGATCTTGTAGAACTCGAGATCGTCGTCGTCGAAGGACGACATGTCGCCGCGTGCCAAAATGGCGGAGCCTCCAGGTCACGTGCTTCCCGTCGCTGGTGCCGCCGCCTGTTGCTAAGGTTACCTCCCTCGTCATACACCGCCGTTATTTATCTCGTCTGTTAATTACGTGGTTATCTGGATGACTTCTTCTTTCTACAATCCTGTTTATGATGGCTTAGTGTATATGTGCAGAATCTTCTATTTTAACTATGGGTATATTTACTCCGCTTTTTAGTTTAAAAAGATGTCGTCATAGCCTGACATTTTACTCTTTGGCGTTCTGCTGAAAACAGGATTGGTGGGCAGAAGTTCATCTGTATTCTAACAGGAAAAGAGAGAACAGAATTTTAACTTTAAATAAATTAGCATCGATACCTAGAACCAGCTTCGCCCGGGTTTTGCCTCGGTTAATATTTGCCCATCGAAAATTGTTTCAACAAAGGTTTAATAATATTTTTTATTAACCTACAGGGGCATACGGATAGATATGGTTAGGTCGCAACTCTTAGTCCAAAATATAAGAATATATAAATAGTAGAATATAAAAGTAGCCAAATTCGGACGAACAACAAAACCCAAAATTCGACAAGTAATTTACAACTTATCGCAACGTAGAAAATTAGGAAAGACAAACTTCCGGATGACACGGCAATTTATTTAATGTAAAACCCTATTAAAACTAAAAAAATAGCAGGGAGGCAATAAGAAAATTTTACAGTGTATCAATATACAATTATCGAAATTAAAAAATATTTTCATAGAATAATAAATAATCTGCTACATTATAATTAAGACTAAGAAAACTCTCTAATTATTTAATATAAATAGACAACCAGGATATCACACCCAGTGAAGTCGTGGGACCTTCGCGATCCCAGCTCCTGACTCTTGGAACCATGGATGGCCAGAAGAACATGTCGATGAAGAAGAAGCGCACCTACAGAACTCTTAGATCCCTGGAGCGTGAAGATATCACCGGTTGGCTACTACACCTGCTGACATGAAATTACGTTAAAAGTTACAAGAAGGTGCTATTTTAACACCTTTTAATTGTGTCGTGTGTTCCAATAAATCGTCAAACTGAGTTGAAAAAAACTCTAAAATTCCCTTTGTAACATTCAAAAAGTACATCTTCGCAGGAATAAATACTGTATATATACAAAAAATGTGGAAGAAAAAACTTATACTTTAATAGAATTATTAAGATAATAGATTCCTACTAACTCGTCTATCCTGACAAACACACTACAAAGAAAAATGACAACTGGAGATATCTATTAAACAAGTTAATCCAAGAAAACATGATCGAAATGCTTAAGAAATGACGGATTGAGATTCTACTAAAATACCCTAGAAAGAAAACTACTCAGATAAACAAATCGACACAAAATGCAGAGGTAATCAAAGAGATATAGCAAAGCTGAGGTTCGTCCGAGAATAATGAAAACAAAGTGAACGTGATCAAAAAAGAATATCTGTGAAAATATATGACGAAAAAAACTTTTTTATATCTACAAAGTTTGTTTTGAGAATGAAGATTTTCGTGGTTTTGGTAACAAGGGATAATATATTTAGATGACAAAGGAAAATAACGGACCTCGAGGTGAAGGCTGATGCGTAATCCTACAGGGCAGAAATGTCTTTAAGAGAAGGATAAAGGTGGCAAATGTACACATGGAGAAACAGGAAAAAACTAGGCGATCCATCTTGTCACACATTGTGGTCGCCTTCTCTCATACGACTACACGGAGGACATGAGATGTCGCGGTGCATCCATAGCGAGAAGATTTCACTTCTCAGAGAACAACAGAATTAAACATCATTAGATAACCGCAAAGATCGCATACGGAGAAATAATGACGATGTCCATAGCACACACAACTGACGTAAATATTAGTTCAAACCCCAGACACATATGTAGTGGTATACAACAAGATACAGAAAGAAATAACGATAATAGAAAATTAGGGATCACTTCTCAAATAAAACTTCAAAATTACAGACGAAATAAAGGAAATACTGGAGAGAGAAATGGGCAGTTTGGAGATTACTGGTAATTCCCATTGTTCTTACATTGTGAGAAGTTTATCAAAGACTGAAAGGAAAAATTAAGAATTCGGAAATGAGAAGATTTCGTTTGTATCCATCCATTGTCCTCGAAGGTAGTTCGTTTATTGATTTGAGCTTTGAGGTCATCATGTGCTGAGCATTCTGAATGGAACGGCGTGCTTTCCATCGATTTTTGTAGTATATATTGTCCGCCTCAGGGAATGTCACCAGGAACTATTTCATAAAGGTCGGCAGCAACACGACAGCTGGTACAACAGCTGTTTTCGGTCCAGGTTCGACCGCCAGAGACGTTTTGCTATTTTATGTCAGGGTAGCCTCGTCAGATGCACTCCGGCCCTCCGAGTGGAGTAGGCTTAAAAGTCAGGATAGCTATTTCGAGTATTATAGAGGCAGGTGAGATCGCGGTCTCTACGAAGAAAGACACTATGCACAATTTGGTAGTTTGAGAGGTACCACTGAGAATCTGGGGAGGAATCAGCCAGTAGTCCTCATCACCGGCGGTAGATAGATCCCGCTGAGGTAGAATTACTCGAGGACCCAATTAAAGGACATCAAGAAAAAAACATTAAATCTATTAATAGTTCGGAGTGTGTCCTCTCTCGATTTATCCATATACGCTTAGCTTCATGGTCCTTTGTCAATTGTTTTGGAACGAAAATTCACGATGCAAGTATATATGTATACTGTCTTCACAGCTACTGTACACAGATTAGTTGAATATCTTAACAAAGAGTTTCTTTCAAATGCCGGATATATAAGCAGAATAGCTTAATACAATATTAGAGAGGGATGGTTGATTAAACTGGCAAAACATCTGATGAGGCCGATCCTCCGATATTTCCTATTGAATTAAGGACAGCACATGCATTGCGCGACATCTGTGTCGAAGTAATGCGGCTATTAGACGATGTTAGCAAAAGTGGCTCAACAACGGAAGTATTCAACTTCAGGACGGCAGCGGTCGACCAAGGGACACGAGAACAGAGCAATTGTCAGAATGGCTGTCGCAGCACCGGATTCGACGTTAACTACCATCCAACATGTGACCGGTACACAAGTGTCCAGAATGACCATCAACAGACGACTGAGAGAGTGAAATGTAAGTGCTCGCCGACCGTTGCGAGGCCTACCCCTCACATCCGTGCACCGACAAGTTCGACTACAGTGGTGTCAAGAGCGATCAACTTGGAACTGCTTTGACTGGGGACGTATAGTCTTTAATGACGAGTCCCGTTTCTTATTGTGTCCTGACGACCGTCGCAAACATGTCTGGATACGTCCTGGGCAGCGTGTGGATCCTGGCCTTACTTTCGAATACCATGCAGGTCCACAGCAGGGCGTTATGGTCTAGGGTGCCATTTCATTTGATAGCAAGACATATTGGTAGTCATTCCTGGCACCCTGACAGCACAACAATGCTGTGATATGCAAATAATCAGATTTTCAACGCATTAATGCATAATTTGTGCTGCTAACGACACCTACAATGTGTTGACAAGAATAGATTGCACAGCAGGTTTCTCATACAGAAATTTAATTTTAACGTTGTCCCATTGTGAAAAGTTGTGATGCCGTGTGTAAGAAATGTTTACCAACCTGTTTCCAAGTTTGATAGAGGAGAATTGTCTCCTAGAGATTGCTGTTAATCATACCGCAGTATTACTGCCAAGGTTGTCTAGATACCAAGACTGCTATCACAATATGGATTCGATGGGTTCAGGACGGCCATACGGAACGACGTGATGGATCTCAGCGGCCCGCTAACACTAAGAGCTGAGTAGATAGACATGTTACCTGCATGGCCTTGTTGGATCGTACAACCACTTCAAAAACCCTGAGTCAAGAAATGTGGTCGTGTTTGTTTTTCTTCCAGATGCAACAATTTTAATGGCAGTGTATATAAATGCTTATTTTTTATTATTATTTCTACGTTACAAGCTGGAGATATCGGTTTTACTTTTCATTAGAAAATGGGTGCCGTTGCTACGTTAGTCACCTTGGAAACTGATCAGAATTTGGTCTCTGACGAACCAGAAGAATTACAAAAACAATAACAAGACTCAGAACGAAACACTACAAAGGAATGACAATGCATCCAGATGGCACAAGAACCTAGAGGACATGCAACAATTGTCCTGGTGTGGAACTAACACCTACCCACATAATCTCATGCCCAGCAATGGCCGCAGCCTTGCAGAAAATTGACATGGACCCAGAACAGCAGCTTTACACACCCAAGATAGAGGACATTGAAACTGCTGTGATAGAGATGCATGGAGACATCTGAGTCTCTTCATTGGACACGACAACAACAACAACGTTACAAGCTTTCAGAGGATCCCCTTCATAAAGCAGTTATAAACACATATAATAATATGAAATATAATAAGTTGCGAATGGTTTTTGATAATCTTTCTATATATATATTTATATATAAAAGCACAAAACATACCTAAATATTAAAAATAAAAATTCCCCTGTCCGTTCACATAGGCATTTTAGATGGCAGAGCGCCATCTAGTAGAACAAAACTAAACTAAACGTTTATTTAACTTGTTCCGTGATATTTCTTTATAAATCAAGAATATACAGTTGGCTCTCGATAATTTGAAACTCAAGCGACCAGAGAAAATTTTCAATTTATCAAGAGTTCAAAATAACAGGAGTTTAAACACCTAAGAGGTAGGGAGGGAAAAATCAAGTAAACAAGAGTTTGAAATTTTAGCAGTTTCGGGATATACAAACTTTGTTGATACAAGATTAAATAAGTGACTCACCGCAAGTTTTCAAAGTCAATCCATTGAGAACAAAAGGAAATATCCACGCTGGCCTTTTCTCCGCAGATTTTTAAAAATGATATCCCGTGTCGATTTTTGAAATTTGAGAGCCACCCTCATTTTCTGCAAATCCTTTAATTCCGAGAGACTGCGCAAAAGACTTGGATTTTTCCTTCAACATGAAACCGCCGACGGAACATTTTGTCCTCTACACTGACGAATCCACTTAACCAAGCTCTCATCTCTGCTCGCTCGGAGTGGGAAATTTGAGCTCAAACTTTGTTTAGTTTGTTCGCGAGCTGGTCTGGCTTGAGAAAGTCGCCGGCAAAATTTTCCCTCATATTTTAATTTCAGATAGAATTTTATATATTAATAAAATCAAGTAAACAAGAGTTTGATTAAATTTTCATCATTTATAATATTAAACATTTGTACAGTTATTTACAAATGTTCATTTGTGGCAAGATACTATTCCTCCAACCTAAAATTACCGAGGGGACTAATTAATACTGTATCGTAGAAATTAAATATTTGTATATCTTAAGCTGTAAGCGTATTTATTGATGACGTCAGCACGACAAGTCGACAATTACCAACAACTCAACAAAACTATCTACAGCTAGAGAATCTTGAGAAAGCACGCAAATAAATATTTCGATCATTATTTTATATTGAATAATTAAATTAAATTATATCTGTTTCCAAATATTTTCATTAAATAATTAAATTAAATAATAAATTATTTCTTCGCCACAATATTTATTTTATTCAACTTATCGAGTGTTTTTCAAGGTACAGGGAAAACATTTCAAATAATTGAGAGATTCAAATTAAGAGTTTCGATTTATCGAGAGTCGACTGTATATATCTATATTAACAATTGGGCTATTCACATATTTAGATATGTGAAATACCTTTCTTGATTTATAAATAAATTGGGTTGCAATACGTATATATCACGAAACAAGTTAAATAAACGTTTAGTTTATGTTTGTTCCACTAGATGGCGCTCTGCCATCTAAAATGTTTATGTGAGCGGTCATGGGTAGTGCTATTTTATTTTTAATAATTAGGTATGTTTTCTACTTTTGAAAATTGTATTTATATAAATATTGTTGTGTGGTGGATGGAATTTGCATAAAAGGTTATGGAGATCTATTGATTTATGTTGGTTTGATTAATGTATAGCATATTGTTTTGTATACCTTGATGGTAAATGTTCTAGATGATGATTCCATGGCTTCTGTAGTTAGTATTTGATGTTTATTTGGTATTATGGAGTGGAGGATCTTTGCTGATTTAAAATCTGGTTCGTGGCCTGTTGCTTGCATCCAGTAGTTGGATCATTCTAGGTTTTATGGTGTACAGATGTGTGTAGTTTGGTTGGTTGTCATTTACTGTGTATAAAAATGGTAGAGGCCTATATTTATCTACTTCTAGAGTCATGTTCATAGAGGCTGAAAGAGTTTAAGTTGCTCAGGATATTATTGGCACTGCTTTGTGATATATAGATAGAATGTCTATATGTCTATCTTGTCCATAATTTAATGTTGGGCTGTATTAATATATTGTTCGAGTTTTTGAGCTATATTATTTTTTTTCTCAAGTTTTTGAGCTCTATTTAGCCCAGCCAGATCTCCATTCCCTGAAATCGTTCTGAAAAAACTCTATAAATATATTAACACAACATTCTGACATTAAATTATAGAAAAAATACATTGACGACATTCTATGAATCACAACAAAAATAAGGCCAATAACATCCTGAACAACTCGTACAACCTCACTATTAGATCGACTATAGAATAAATAAACACTATATAGAAGAGAAATCTGGACATCTATATACCATATTTACACATAGCCCCAGAAAGTCATAGCCACCCGAATTACATCAGTATGGCATAAAACTCGAAATGATACAGAAATCCCTCACTTCATTTGGTCCAATAGTGCATCAAATAACTGATGTTAAAAACATTTACAAAACGAGCTTCATTCACCGCTCCATAATAACAGTAAGAAAAGCAGAATTAATCTAAATTGAAATTTACTAATTAACCACCGATATATTTCTACAACACTTCATAGAAAAGCGCACAGAATAATAATAGAATAAACATATTAATAAAACCATAGTTCACATACAATTCTCTAACTCAACAATATCTCTTAGCAGCATTCCTAATGTTGTTGTTGTTGTCGTGTCCAAAGAAGAGCCTCAGATGTCTCCATGCATCTCCATCACAGCAGCAGCAATATCCACTATCTTGGGTGTGTAAAGCTACTGCTCTGGGTCTAAGTCAATTTTCTGCAAGGCTGCGGCCATTGCTGGGCATGTGCATTCCTAATAAACATAACATAAGAACATATCTTGAATGCCCTCCACCACTATCTGTTATTCTAAGAAATCCTATATCAAAAACACTGAATACAAAATATAAAACAGATATATCAACTTCTATGTAGAAAATTTCAGACTTCAAACATAGGTTGAACACTCTGAATCCACCAGATTCGCCTAAAAGAACATGAATACTGTACATATCAAAAGACCATATATACCAACACTACCAGCATATACAAGCGCGCAACAAGTCCTTAACCATATTTTGATTTGGCAAACACATTCTAAAATTCCAAATAAACATCAAACACTAACTATAGAAGCAATGGAATCTTCATAAAACCTATTTACCCCATCAATAAGCATTCAGAGCAATATAAAATAATAATTCAATCAACATAAATCAATAGCCCTCCTTAACATATTGAACAAATTTCATCTATCATTGGAATATAAATACATTTATAAAAATAGAAAACATTTATAAATACTGTATTCTAATAGTGAAATCATCAATTAACATATAAAGAATAAAAAGTAATTATCTGGAACTTACGAAGTTTTCAAAATGGGCAGAGTAGTTTTAAATTGTGCTACATGCATTAAGAAATAAAGGACATTCAAAATTTATTTGACGACTATAAAACCTAATTAAGCGCGCGTTGAATAAAATGTGTCTGTGTGTTTTTGATCAATTTTCTGGGTGCTATTTTCTAAATTTCTAAATACACGATATAGTTTCTAAATATTCAGTTAAAAGGAATAGCTTCTCTTCAGAACTGAATGAATACCCTATGTTCTAGCAGCCCCGTAAATAAAGATATTTCCTATGTGCATATTAAATTCACCATAGAGAGATAATTAGCTTTATTATTAACTTTATTAACATCCTATAACGCGATATCCCCAACTCAGGGATATTTGCGTCAATACATTTCTTTACATCATATCAAATTGGCTATATACAAGGAAAAAGGTCAAGGAGAAAAAGACAAACATACAAAAGGAATTCCCTCAAAATTTCCTTCCCTCTCTTTCCCAGTTCAAAAGATAGCTGTATATATCTACAAAATTGGTTGAAATTTTTATATTTTCTTTTCTCATCCACGAATTCATGTAGCTGTCCGATGCCAACAAATTTATTTCCCTATAATCCCGAAAAATTGGGCATTCCAGAAGTAGATGTTTGAAGTCTTGAATTTCACCTCCACAGAAGCATCCCGGTTCCTTCACCGCGCCGATAGTTGCCAAATATTTCCCAAAATTTCCATGATCAGCGATAAATTGGACATTATAAAAATCTGGACGGAAAAAAACTTGGGATTCCAAACACAAAAAAAGCATCTAAATATTTCATTTTTATTTATAAAAACTTCATTTCTAACTATAAAAACAACTTGACTATACTTTGAGCATGGGGTTCATAAGTGATTAAATCTTCTGTTGATAGTTGAGCTAGATCATAATTCTGGATTCTATATAATCTGTTAGGAAAGGGATTTTTGCTAGACTATGTAAACAGTTTGATGAAGTGGTTTTGTATGCTATAACTGCCTAATAAATGATCTGATACTGCATAGAATTCAGTTTTTGTTTACGACAATTGTTTAAAAATTTAAACCAGATGTCTGAACCAAATGTAAGTACTGGCCTTATGATTGTTTTGTATAAAGTTAACCTCTTTTGAGCACTCAAACCCTACATATTGCCGCTTAGTGAACATAATAATTTTCTCATTCGTCTTGATTTACCTAGGATATCATTAATATGAGTTGTAAAGTTAACTTTATTTTTTTCCTTTATGATTTGAAAATGTCATTCCTAGAGTTTTCATTTGATTAACTGGCATTATAATATTATTATTGATCTTAATGGGAATAATTAGCTTGTTATACAGGTATAACATATTCTCTGTACTGATCTTTAATTTATTTCTATTACACCATTCAACCACATGTTTTAAGATGTAATAGAGATAGAGCATGAAAACATATCCATATTTAGACTCGATAATAATGAAGATAGATGAATATTTTCATATACACCGGTGTCCAAAAAATAATAAACTTAACCAATATTGAAATTTCTCAAAAGCTAATTTATTAACAAATATAAAATTTATTATACAAATAGTTTAAACTATGGAGAATTTGACTAGCTATATGAAAATAAAAAAATATTTGAAATTATGAAATATGCAAATTATTACCAACATACCCAAAGCTAAGGTTCCAGATCTTAAAGAAATAAGATATCAATAGGGAGTATGATCACTTCTAACAGCTATCAAGGTCTCACAGCGAGCCCTCATACTGTTTACCAGGCTTTGGAGGAGGTCCAGGGGTAGTAAAATCCACTCCTCCAATAGAGCAGTTCTTAGCTCAACGAGGGTTCTGGGAAGGGGTGACGAGCTCCAATACGCCTCCCTAGAGCATCCCACACATGCTCTATTGGATTCAGGTCCGGAGATCTGGCTGGCCAATCCATCCTTCGAATATTCTCACTCTGGAGATATTCATTGACTAGCCTAGCCCTATGCGGACGAGCATTATCGTCCATAAAAATTAAATTGTGACCAATTTGATCTCTATAAGGTCTTAGATAGGGCTCAAGGATCTCGTCCCTGTACCTTTGGGCAGTTAAAGTGCCCCTAGAAAAAATGTGGAGGGGTGTGCGTCTACTAGAACTGATGTCAGCCCAGACTAAGAGACTTCCCCCTCTAAAACTGTCTATTTCCCTGATGTTACTGGGATGATAGCAGGTTCCAGGCTCCCTCCAGATGAAAACTCGTCGATAATCTGTGTTTAAACCAAATCTTGACTCGTCACTGAAGAGAACATTGGCCCACTGATCATGAGTCCAGGCGTGATGTTCCAAGCACCAATTCAAGCGGGCTCTCCTGTGAGCAAAGGTTAAAGGGATACAGACCATTGGTCGTCTTGCATAAAGAGCACCTTCGTGAAGCCTTCGGTAAACAGTTTGTCTTGAAATTCTCGTTCCAGTAGCACTTGAGAGTTCTTTAGAGAGTTGAATAGCTGTCATCTCCCTATGGCGCTTGGCAGTTACGACCAGATAACGGTCTTCAGAGGTAGCTGTTTTTCTTTTTCTACCAGAACCTTCTTTTCTTTTGATGGTTCCTGTCTCAATTAACTGTTTCCATATTTTGCTGACCACAGATTTATTCACATTTAGCCATTTTGCTACTTCAACTTGTGATTGCCCTGCCTCCATTCTTCCAACAGCTCTCCATTTTAAATCATCTGCTAAAATTTTTCGTAAACTCATAATTAACTAAGGATTAAATAAAATTATAATTGGACAATTCTTAGATGGGGTAAACGACACGCCAAATAGCACACTTATAAAGACAAGCAAAAATTTGCATATTTTCAATTTTACCGAATCGAATGGTTGCGATAAATAAATTCTACGACTTAAAATACCTAATTAAATTACTTCTTAGCTTTTAGCGTTGTATATTTTAAAACATATCATTAAAAAACAAAAGTTTCTTATTTTTGGACACCAGTGTATATAAAAAGAAAACCACAGTATTTTGTAAAACAATCTTTTCATACTATAGTACCTACATTTTGACTCTCTTTTTTGTAATATATATATAATGAAATATATAGAAAATTTGCCCCATGGCACTTTGTACAAATAAGAAGCTGAAATTATTTTAGAGTCGACATAGAGTAATGACATGAAGATATTGTATTTTGTGTCTTGTACTGTGTTTTAAGACTTGGTGTACTTATATTTCTTTGTGTGCTTGTATGCTACATAGAAAAATTGTCCAACTAGAAACCTTAGGTTAATATACATCTTTGTTTTTATGATGTAACATATAGAAATTTCTGCAATAAAACAAGCCTACAATTGCAACGTTTTATAATAAAAGAAAAATACCTATCTGCCACCCCCCCCCCCCCTTCTGTACTGATGAGGGCCAAAATCCGAAATCTTGTTATATAGTATATTATGGAAAAGGCAACTCCTCATCGTGCAACTGAAAGTTGCTGATGGCTTGCACCATCTATCGGAATAAATATCAACTATTCGTTGATTTTTTAATTATTCCAGAATTGGCCAAATACTCATTCTTGATTAATAAAGAAAACCTAACCACGTACAGCCATCACAACTTTCAGTTGCACGATAAGGAGATGCCTTTTTCATAAATTATGCACCATATCCCAGTACAATATCACATTTGTGCTATTTTTTCACATGTTATATAGGTTGGCTTTTGGGCGGAATTTGTCAAAACTGGTGTTGAGGCTCATTCCTTATCAACAGCAGTAAAGTTATTTACTGAGGTTGTAAACATAGGGAATTGTGTTCTAATGTATTGTTAAAGGAAGCAGTGGCTCTTTTGGTACAGAGATAAAAATGTAACAACAGAGTAGAGTGAAACTATCCTGGAACATCAGCGAAGGGAAATGACTGTACTGATAGCAGTGGACATATCAGGAGCCTTTGATAACACATGGTGTGGCCGCAATCTTAAAAATAATGGATTTGGATAATGTTCCTACTTCCTTGTTATAAATTATCCAATCAAATTTGATATAATAAAATAAATGTATATTTGTTTTATGTTGATAAAACTGTGGCAAAAAACTTAACTGAAGGATGTCTTCAAGGCAGACTACTCTCTCCATTGTTGTCGAATATATTGCTAAATGATTTATTTATTTATTTTACTTATCCTTTAAATGATTTATTGTGAACTTCAAGTCCTCAATCACCGAGATTAAAGGTTGTGATGACATCTCAAAATTTCTGGCACAAGAACTCTGAAAGACTGAGAGATGAGTTAGTAAACACCCTGAAATATGTTACTTAATGGTGTAAAACAAACTAAAGATAAAGCCGAAAAAAATCAACTTGTTACATTTACATAACAAATGCAAGTGTTCCAATTTGTATTTTAAAATACTCTCATTAAACCAATAGATGATATTAAAATTTTAGGAAAATAAATTTCAATCCATAGGTTCAAAAACAAAATAAATTTTACACTGCACCTTAACGAGTTTTACATGAAACGCAACATATGAAACATTTCTTATTTTCTCAGTGGCGAAATATGGGGAATTAACTCTCAAAAAAAGAATATTGTCGCGCGTGTCCTCTCTCCGGTTCTTCGCGACTACGCAGCTTCCTCGGTCGTGGATCACCTACCCAGGCTCCGTGGTTCTCCTCTGCAGCTCTAACCTGCAGACCGCCCAAAGACCCTCTGAGAAACACCACTCAAGTGGATTTCCTTTCCTCTAGCAATATCTGTCGGCCTTACCAGTGGTGGAGGACATGAGAGAGTTACCAGAAGAGTAGCTGCTGTGATCTGAACAGCAACCAGCAACAATTTTGCTAACACTACTCTCTTTATTGTCATATTTAAACCACATTACATAAGAATTCAAATATCAATTAACGGGTATTTACAGTAATTTACATCCCAGAGCCAATATCAACGGACATTTACAACTATTGGTTCCAGGAAACAGGACCACAGCAGTAGGCGACTCCCACACTAGTTCCAGACTAGAAATAGGCTAAAGCGCCATCTATTGGCTGAGGTTGTAGGTGTTTTCAGGCTGATATACGCGACATTATGTTATAAGACTCTCTATTTCGGCCAATACTAACCTATGGCACTGAAATCCGGTTTAACCATAATAATAATATCTGCAAACAAAAAAAAAAAAAGAATTCAATGGAATATCAAATCATTCTTTCAGCTATTAGAGCGCTAAATTGTGTTCATACTTCAGTTTTTCTACTTGAAGTTTAACAAATCATGAATTTTTCTTTAGAAGTCGAGACCACGATTATATTCTCAACCACCAGGGAGCATCTATGCTGGTCTTTATAGAAGTAAACACAATAGATGGGTATTTTGAAGCAATTGTGCGTAAAAACGTAAAAACTTGCTTTTAAAATAGAATCGGTTAGTAACATAAGGTAAGAGCATCTCCTGATTAAGTCACCAGAAGTTGCTGATGGTTAGTTGCCATCTATCGGAATAACGAAGGCCGAAATCTCGAAACAGGTACGTGGTTGACTTTTAATTTATTCAAAAATAACCAGGTGTAATTAACAATATTAAATCAGAGCTCTATGGACAGTAGCTTACAAGATTAAATCTGAGAAACTACCGCCATTGTAGCTAACAATATTAAATTTGAACTCTACCGGCAGTGAATAATAAGAATAAATAAAGTACTTAAGAAAAAATAAATTCGGATTTGACCATAACCGAACCTTCCAAAAGTACATGTATTGAAAGTTTCAACTTGTTTGTTTAATATCGAAATAAGAAGAAAAACAGGTAAAACACAAATAAATACAAATTTCAACTAGAATTGAAATATTTCCGGTTGTTCATTTCCCCAGCAATCTCTTCCCACGCAATCTTGATATAAGTGACGTTGTATTTAACGACGGTGTTACAACACTGAATAGATGCTGCCTTGAAGAATTTCAAGGAGAAAATGCATAAGAATGTACTCAGAATATTGTTTGTTTCATGCAAAAAGATTTAAAAGTTTTGAATGTTTTAACAGCGCGGCTTTCTAATTGAATTTAATATACATTTTTGAGTTAAAATGCGATCAATTATAATTATAATAATAAAGGCATACCTCGATCAGTTAAAGAAAAACATTTTTTTTCTTTAAGTAATTTTTCGAAGGATCCCTTCCTCTTTATCAATTTAATGCATAAATAACTTAATTTTAAAATTCTTCAATTCACATGGAACAACTTTGTAATTGGTCAAAAATTTAAATAATAATAATAAAATTGAAAATAAAAATAAAAAAAAGAATAAGTGTTAAACTGGTGTTGAGGCTCATTCCTTATCAACACCAGTAAAGTTATTTACTGAGGTTGTAAACATAGTGTATTGTGTTCTAATGTATTATTAAAGGAAGCAGTGCTGTCCCGCTAAGCACACTGGCGCCAAATGAAAACGAAATATAAGAGAGAAAAGAAAAATATCTAATAATTTTAATCTATATATTCAAACATATATACAGGTAATTACAATATGCCTAAAATAAGTGTATTGTAAACATACTAATTTTCATTTAAACTTGTTTAAAACTGCTTATGTCCTATTATTACCTTTATTATAATATTCAAAGCAGTGACTTAGACTTGATAAACCATGTTGTCCCTATGGATTAATAGATTGTTTTGATATTATAAAATTCCGATATTTTATTATTGAGATTTTAAAGAATATTTTTAAAATTTAATAATAAAGATATAAAACGGTATCTTTTAGCTAATATATAATTGATTTAGTTGGGTTTGGCAATTATTTTGAGTGATGCTGTTTGACCTTTTTTGAGAAGTATCCTATTTTTGGACGGTTTTCTAAATAAAGAGTGTAAGTAATATCGGGAGAATATCTAAATGGAAAAACATTATAATCATATTATCTAATATAATGGTGGTGTACGACCTTCAATCAAGACTTAAGCTAGATTGGGACATCTACTATCTACAGGGGTAACTCGCATCAAAGGAAGTTCCTTGAGGCCAGAGCATCAATGAAGGCTAGTGTAAATACATATGAAGAAACCCACACAAAACTATATGTAATAAAGATTTTCCCCTGGGTTTACACTTTGACAAATTCAATATGGAATCTAGGGTTCAGTTTATTTTTACATTTTTTTTTTTACTTCTCGAGATTTCAGGCTAACATGCCCTTCAACACGGAGACCTAGAAGTACCACTTCTAGCCAATTATAACACGCCGAATTTTATAAAGGTTTAGATATATATACAATATTATAGAATATATACAATAGTATTTTAATAGTATAAAATTTAAGAAGTAATCATATGTTCATTGAACAGTTTGGTTACACCAATCTGCTTTATTCAAAACCTCGCGACTCGTACATCACGTGGATGTTTACACGGTTAGAATCCCCGGGGAAGATAGGCGAACAGACTCATCGAAATATTGGAAGTTATAATAAATATTTTTGATCCAAAATAAGCGTTAATTATATATATATGTAAAAATAAAGAAGGCATATCCTGACCAGGAGCACATGTGCTTTTTAGATATATGTGCTAAAATATATATTACATATTTCAAAAACATATATATAATATAATTCTATTACTATTAAATTTGTATACTTATAGCTATATTTTATGAACTTATGCTATGATTAGTTTTTAACAATTTGTAAAACCAGCAGCAGACTAAAACCCCAGTACCTTCTCTTATTACAAATATGTATCTCTCTTAACCTGATTTTTATTAAAATAATAATAAAATCAGTCAACTTCATCTGTTTATATGTACTTTTAGTTTCTTTATTCTTTGTTTAAACCTTTCATTTATACTCTCATTTATTTTTCTTTCTTCTATTATTATTATTAATTTTAAATTTGTATTATTATTTGTATTCTTCCCCCCATCTCTATCTCTCTCTTGTATATTATAAATGTATTACTACTTTGAAAAAGGACTTTAAATTCCATATATACAATTTAATACTTTTATAATATTATTTTATCGTTTCAATTTTTAATCTTTTATTTGATTCTTATTTTGTTTAATTTTGGCCAATGAAAAACTTTTGTTTCTCTATGTGATATAAAAGAATTTTAAAATTACTTATAATGTTTTGTGCACTATATTGATAAAGAGGGGGGGCAATTCATCGAAATATTTCGAGAAATAAAAATGTTTTTCTTTCACAGATCCAAATACGCCATTTCTAATATAATCTCAAATAAATGTCAAAGCAAAACCTATATAAGAAGGGTGACATTAAGATAATGAGACCAGTTATTTTTTTTTAAGACATTTTATTTTATATCTACGTACCAATAATTACAAGTAGTTTCTTGGAAGTTGCCCACTGGCGGAGTTTCCGTAGCAGCTCTGGGAGTCGTGATTTGGAATCCACAGCACCAACATAACGTTTCAAGCAAAGGGATGAAAATAACATTCCTTTCTAAAAAGTCTTTGTTCAATAACTTTTCAAAAATTGAGTGTTTTAATAGCTGCGTATGATAACAATGCATCTCTTTCTTAGCTACAAGGAATGTGAAAAAAATCGGTTAGATTCTATTTCAAGCGTTCACTCCATGTAGTGGCTTGTCTCTGTGCCCGTTCCTTACGTCTGGCTCCCATCTCGGCGTGCTTCGCCTGTTCGATGCCACAGCGGAGATCCTAAAGCTGGACCATCAACTTCAACTTGCGACAGCTCTCCGAGATCTTCGTGTCATGGGCGACTGCAACTTTCTGCAGCCTCTCTAGCTCCTTCGCGGTGGATAGGCTGGCGCATCAAGGACCTAATCTGGCCTGATTCCAATCTCACAACGTATACGGAGGGCTCACTTGCACACTGCTATTCTGAGAACCTTATGTATACGCTTAGTCGAGGAGAATTCTCAGGCCTGACATCGCGGGACTAGACTGGCCGAAGACATTGTGGTGACGACTACATCCGTCCGGCGGCCAGCTGCACCGCTCGCTGACGTTACCGCGACTTGCTGCGATCACCCGGATCTTGAAGAGATGGATCTACCTCCGTCTGGTGTCAGCTGGACAATTCTACGGAGCTTCTGATTTCCGGTGCATGACACAGATGTGACTCTATGTCTGGCCCTGCCCAACCTGCATATCCTGTCTCGTTTCGGGCGGGCAACATCGCCTGTGGCTCCGGCGAATTGTGGCTTGGCCACGGGTACTGGACTTACAGCCTCATTTCGCCTGTCATCCTGGACCACCAGCGACCACCAGCCCTGGATATCGGGCCGGGCCTCTCTGTCAATAGACCAGCAATCACTACCTCACGAATCTACAAGTTCTTCCTAACTTTGGAAGTTTCCTAATCAAAGGAAGACCTAAAGAGGAGGATTCTTTATAGCTAGGGTAGCTTCCCAGAATGTCTATAATCTTTCTATATTTAGTGATGTAGGCAGGTACATGTATGTCTGTACGTATGCATAGATACTTCTACATTGAATACTTGGATTACATACACACACATACATCTATTGGTAATTAGTTTATTCAAATAGGCAAACGTACACGACACTCTCCTTACATATTGTCCCTCGAACTGCCATCAGGTAATTGTACCTTCTCCATCTTTAAGAACATCCTATAGGGATCACATTTTATCCATATAATAAATGCTACATTCAAATATGAATTCAAGCAAATTATCTCAAGTCAACCATAGTTATTCATAGTAATCAGCGCAAGGATTTATAATAAGAAATAAATACAACATAGCACATTATAAAACTATTTTAGAGGCGTAATATTCTTTTTTAAAATAAAACAATTTATACTGTCCTTACTGCGATGGAAAAATTAAAGGGAGGGCCTGGCTCATCAGTGGTGAACCCTCCCAGCGGTTTCGCCAGTTTAATCTACCATACCGCTGTTATATTGCATTTTTGGAACTCCAAAAATTTGCCAAATCCCTCACCAACACAGGCTCTCTCCACTTCGCTCTCGACCACTGCAATTCACCCGACTCTCTTGACACTCTTCTTCAATCTTTCTACTCTATCCTCTTTATCAACTGCTCCCGCCACCTCCGTCCCCGCCCTCCCTCCTCCAACTTCCCCCCCCCCCCCGTTCCCTGGTGGTCTCCCCACTTACAAGCACTTAAGTCGCTTTCACGTAAGCTTCGCCGTTCCGCTCAGCGGTATGGTAGATTAAACTGGCGAAACCGCTGGGAGGGTTCACCACTGATGAGCCAGGCCCTCCCTTTAATTTTTCCATCGCAGTAAGGACAGTATAAATTGTTTTATTTTAAAAAAGAATATTACGCCTCTAAAATAGTTTTATAATTTGATAACAGATGGCGCTCTAGTACATCGTAACATTATAGCACTATTTAATGCAAAGCAATAATGCGCCATTTATATATAACGAATGAAGACATTAAGACGCGAATGTTTCTTTTCACAAATAAACCAAACTTCCACTGTCCTTACTGTGATGAAAAAATATTGGGAGGGTTTGGCTCATCTGTGATGAACCCTCCCAGCGGTTTCTCCAATTTAATCTATCAAACCGCTTCTTTAGAGCTCTAAAAATGTAGTGGATCATTCTGCTTTTATATGCAACACTGAAGCGTGGAATGTTATAAGTGGTATTTAAGCAAATTATGGACATAAGCTTTTAGAACCATAGTTTGCTTTAAATACCATTTCTAAGATTCCACGCTTCAGTGTAGCTTATAAAAGCAGAATTATCCATTAAAGTTTTATCCGGGCAGTTGGCGTGTTTACGCTCCAGGGACCTGGGTTTTCTCTTACAGTTTTAGAGCTCTAAAGAAGCGGTCTGGTATATTGAATTGGCGAAACCGCTGGGAGTGTTCACCACTGATGAGTCAAGCCCTCCCAATATTTTTTCATCGCAGTAAAGACACACAGTAGAATTTTTATATATTTGTGAAAAGAAACATAAGCGCCTTAATGTCTTCCTTCGTTTTATAGCACTATTTGGTGTTAGGCTATTTAAAATGTATTTCTCAAAAATTGCTTGTAACTGTTATTAGTTACAGATAAGTCCTCCAATATATTACTTAACTCTTCACTCATATGTTATTCTATTTTGTTCTTATACATTTTCCCTTACTGATTCAACAAATCTATAGTTTCATGCTATTATAGACAAAGAATCCGGTATTCCATCCTTCTGGTGCAGTAAGGCGAGACATCCGCCTGGAATTCCGCATTTAAATTTAGCATAAACCTACTGCCGGCAGTCTTCTGCACGACTTGTCCCTGTCTGCCCCGTCATCCTCCTTGCACTGGCCCTCAGCTGCATCGCTGAAGAACGTTGAAAGCAAATATGGAATCCAATCGCCCACGTGATCCAACTCATCAAGATCCCCTCTTCCGTGTTGGACGGTGTTTTGCTAGTTCAGCAACAGAAGATGAGTTGATCCGACGTCGTGTTGGCGGTACTTAAATCATTCGCTTTATGTTCATTCCTTTGAGTGAAATGTAGAGCATAATTTGATTCTAAAGAAATTTTCTTTGTGGTAATAAAACTTAATCGCTATCTTTAATTTAGATTCGGCCATAATAAAATGAGGATTCTCAGAGGAGAGAGGTCTTTCAATAGAAGTTTCGAATATAATTTTCAACTTGTAATATATAAACTGCTGGCCAACGTAAATGCAACACCCTAAAAGAAGCATGCGAATATCATGAAATTTAAAGCATACATTAGCGGAGGTGAGATAGGCAAATGATTGGAATTTCAGCGGAGACGCACATCACGCGCGCCTGTGGCTCCACTTCAAAGCACTATTTAAGGCTTGGAGATTTCGACGATTTCAAGTTCGGCAATTGTGTTTTTCTTCTGTTAAAAAAAACGACAATCGTGGATAGTGAATTATCTTTCAGGGAAATCAGTAGTCGTGTTGGACAAAACCAAACAACTGTAATGCGGATATGTGATCGTTGGATGCAGGAAGGTACGACGGACCGACGTGTTCGATCGCATTCATCTCAATGTACCACTTCACGTGCTGACAGACAAATTATGCGCATGGCGGTGACAGATCGCTCAGTTACATCACGAACGGTAGCACAGCACATTCAGTCTGTAACGCATCATCCAGTGTCTGCGCGTACCATTCGACGCCGTTTACAGCAGAGTGGTCTGTCCGCAAGACGTCCATTGCTTCGTCTACCCTTGAAGCAGAACGTCAGACGTCTCAACGTCAATGGTGCGATGAAAGAAGGATGTGGGCGGCAGAATGGAATGAAATTGTCTTTACTGACTAATCACGCTTCTGTCTGCAACACCACGATGGTCGGATTCGAGTCTGGAGACACCGTGGAGAGAGGATGCTGAACAGCTGTGTTATGCACCGCCACACTGGTCCTGCACCGGTTATTATGGTATGGGGCGGTATTGGATATTACTCTCGCACTCCTCTAGTACGCATTGCCGGTACTTTAAACAGCCAACGCTACATTTCCGAGGTGTTGGAGCCTGTTTCCTTCCTTACTTTCAGGGCTTTCCCACAGCCATATTTCAACAGGATAATGCGCGACCACACGTGGCACGCATTGTCCAAAGGTTCTTCGTCAATAACCAGATTGAATTGCTTCTCTGGCCGGCTCTCTCTCCGGATCTTTCGCCGATAGAAAACATGTGGTCAATGGCTGCTCAACGATTGACCCAGATTATATCCTCAGCTGCCACACCAGATCAACTTTGGCAGCGTTTGGAAGCTGCTTGGTCTGCTGTACCCTAAGAACACATCCAAAGTCTCTTTGAATCAATGCCGAGGCGTGTGGCAGCGGTGATCTCCAACAATGGCGGCTACTCTGGCTACTGATTCTGGCAGGAACCACACTTCGCAGAAATCTATAAATTTAATAATTTGATACTTGGTCAACATGTTATCTACAAAATAAATTTTGTTGTGATATCTCTTGTCTTTCTTGGTGTTGCAATTTGGGTGGCCAGCATATATATATTTATTTATTTATTATCAAATCAGACGCGAAATCCCCACAAAGGATGCCTGCGTCAAGAAACAACACCAAAATCAGAGGACTATTTCACAAAAACAATTAAAACAAAATAATAATAATAATAATAATAACCAATGAAACAAATACAAATATATACATAGTTAGCAATTAAGGTTTTTTTAACCAAGTGATAAAATCATAGATATATTTTCAAAATTTCCTAGATATATATACTAAATGTGTTGAATGAAATATATGTATTTTCCAGTACAACGAGAGCATGGCCATTATGAGAGGAGTGATAATGATCTCCAGAAAATTGGACATTTTGGTTGAAAGGTGAGTTGTCCCAGTCTAACCCTCCTATTGACATTGTGGTGTGTCGATTTATTAAGTCCAGCGATGGCCCAGAAAGTATTTCAAAGTTAGTTTTTATTAGTATTACGTATTAGCTACATTTATATAGGAAGTCGATAAAGGAAGACAAAAGGACAACACCCTAGAATGTCCATTGGGTTCTCATTGACTTCCACCGATCTGCCGCCCCACACAACGGTGGTCATCTCCTATTTCCAGGCCCCGCTTGTATGTTTGCCGTGGTCTGGCATCCCAGCAGGCTGGAAGGATGTCTTTCGGCCCCCACAACATTTTATTGAAACAGTGTCATTTCTGTCGTCTCTAATTTACAGGATCAAAATTTTATTATAAAGAAATGATCCCTTGAAGTAAGGTCATTCATTTTATTCTAAAGAGGTTGTCTTTAATTAGAGAGTGACAGCTTTATCAATATACATTTGGATTACATTACTCACTCTCATTTCTAAGAATTATAAATTTATCTCCTAAAAATGGAGATTCAGTGGATAACTGAAACGTAAATTGATAAATATTACCACATATGGTTGACACAAGAGCTTATCTTTATCAAAATATGAAATAATATTTTAATTAATAATTGAATAAAAATCATCTATTTTATAAGTGTATTCAATTTGTAATTAATATTTTCAAACAGAATTTCAAAAAGACGATCTTGGGCATATAATAAGATGAATAATGTCGGATATTAATACTCTTATAAACAAGAGAGAGATTGAATATATTTTTATTAATCGTATATATAAGATTATATAGAGTTAATAGGAGAAAAAAAAAGTAAAATTCAATATTATTTTCATCAGAGGAATCTCACTGAGGGTCGTCTGGTATGATGTCACATTCTGCCCTATAGTCGGACAGATCTCCCCGACATGTGCTATTGCACACCCAACACATACAGTTTTATTAAGACCACCGGTCTTATACAGATTCACCACAGGAAGAAAGGAAGCATAGATGGAGCTCCTGTACTCCAGGCAGCGCAGCAACATTTGCTATTGCCATGTCGAGGAATTACTTCAGAGAAAACCTCTGCTCAGGAGACAGGTACTCGAGGATGTCCTCCTTCTTAGAAAGGGAGAGAGAGATTGAGATTTTAAAATATTTTATTGACATAATACACAAGTCAATGGTGGTATTATAAAATAATAATAAAAAGAGGGATATATGTAAAATATAAAGTAAAAGAGTAAACTATATATATACAGTTATGTAAAGTCCCGGAGACTCCCCCAACGACAAAGAGTCCTCCTCCAGACAATAAGTCACGTTCTCCCCCTCATCTCAAGGCTCAGAAAGAACCTGTTGTATGGATGATTTGGCAGACCGAGGATGGCGAGGGTGTTGTCATCCAGCCCTTGACCGAAGAGCCAGTAGCCCTGCAGGTCGGGTGGTTGCTGTATGATGTTGAAGGCATCCCGTATGAGAGGCCTGATGGAGCTGCAGGACCAGTAGGGGTGGGCCAATGTCAGGTCACTAGATCCACATGCGATACAGGTCTCTCGAGCAGAGGCCGGATGTGCAGGATGGGAATGAACGTGCAGGGCCAGCTGTACTGCAATGTCGGCATTGTGCCCTGAGAAGGCGCAACGTCGAAGCGATGGCCAGCCGATTGTGATAAGGATGTTGACAAAGTCTTGCCAACGGTACAGAAGCTGGGCGATGGGCAGGGTTGCAAGGCGTGGTCGCTCAAGTGTACGGCGGATGGTGCGGGTAGTTAGGCGAATGAACGGAGTCACCGTCCCGCGCAGCACCACAGCTTCGCCTAGGTTGTCCGCCCGGTGGGACCCTAGGAGGTTTTCTTCAAACAGCTTATTGCAGAAGTTGACCAACGCTGTGGCGTCTGCAAGAGCGCCCCGGGTTGGACGAGTGAGCGGTGACACAGGGCCATCGAAGTCCCCGATACGTGCTCCTATCCACCGTGCAGCGGCTAGGAGGTCAGGTGGCCGGAGGAAACAGCATCCTCCGATTATGGCGAGGTCCCTCAGCTGTTGTGTTGGAGCTATCTGGTGGTCCAGCGCTATGAAGTCCGAAATTTCTTCCCATATCTTCAAGAGTCTACGACGTCGAGGTGGAAGCCATGTCCCGGATGGAAGGGGAGTTAACCAGGCCCCACTATCAGTGAGCCAAGAGTAGACGTTGAGACTTCCACGAAGCGAAGCTTGGACACCTTTCATACACGCCAGTCTCAGCTGCGTGCCGACGTCGAGGAGGCCGAAGCCACCCATGGAGACAGGACGTGCTAGAACACTTCCCGGCAGCCAGGCGGTGCGCCCAGGTCCCCAGACGAAACGCACCAGTCGAGCTTGGAGCTTAGAGATGGTGGAGTCGGTAGGCAGATATCCGTGAAGATGGTGTACCACTGTGGAGAGCACCAGGGAGTTTGCAGCTCTTGCCCTCCCAACGAGAGAGAGGCTGCGGACGAAGGACGACCATCTTGCAGCGGCCGTCTCCATCAGTTCGACCAGATGGTTCTCCTGGACTGATGTTCCATATCCTGTAGTCACTAGACAGCCAAGCACCTTCAATTGGGCTGTTGACCAGCAAATGTCCAGAGGGGAATCGACCCGGTTTCTCCAAGCACCACACCACAGACCTTTTCACTTGCTGTAGTTTATTCGTACTCCTGATGCAAGACGGAATTCGTCGAAGATATTTTTGACGAGTTTGAATTGTTCATCATTCCGGATGAGTATGTTGATGTCGTCCGGCCAGGACGTTGCCTTGGCCGAGTACCCGCTCTAGACGACGTAGGAGTGGCCCTGTCGCAATGTTGAACAAGGCGGCACTGGCGGCGCAGCCCTGTTTGATTCCGTTAAGCAGGTGGAAAGGTCGTGTGTAGTGATTGTTTACTCTGACTGTAGCCACTGCCCCGGCGTAGAGTACGAGGATCCAACCGATGAAGGCTGGCGGCAGCCGAAGTGACACCAGTAGATAAATCAGGAAACCCCGGTCCAAGGTGTCAAAGGCAGACTCAAGGTCTGTGGAGATTGCAGCTAGCGGTGTATAGTTCCTTGAGGCTGCCGCGACCTCGTCAGACACGCGAGCTCTATTCCAGGAGCGAGAGAGCGGGTATAATTCCAAGCTCACTCTATAGGATTTACTGCGATGAAGATAACACTTTAGATTGGAGGACAGTATGCATCTTAAACGTGGATTGATAAATCCCACCACACAACGTCACCATTATATTGAAGAATGCAAATATCCATATTTCTATAGGATTCATCAACAGTCAACAATCTTAGTTTCTAACACCTCTACGTCATTGATATCCGGAAATATATTTTTCCTGCCCATACTTACACACGCATTTTCTTATTTGAGCCGTGTTTCCAGATTTGCCTAGGCATTGTAGAGATGGACCAGAAATCCTACAAAGGAAGAGTCATGGAACGTGAATGCGTCATCTTGCTGGATTACATCATACCTAGTTAGTGAGGGCTTTCTTGGCAGCGATACAACATCTTTCATTCTACCACTACACTACTTTCTGTAAATAAAAGGACGGAGTGTGATATGTGTGTTGTTGACAGTGTAATCTCCCAACATCCTTTTGCGAATAGATGGCATGAGGGAATGATGCTCTCGTGCGTTACTGCTGTTGAAACCTCCCACTATGGAATGGCGGAAAATACGTAAATATTTACAAGGGAACACTATGCTGTAAAAATAAAAATGTTTGCTTTCCTTGGTCACAGGGCCCAAATAATAGGTCAATGGTTCCAGGGTCCTAGCCGGGTTAAGACATTGTACCCTATGCCGCGCCCATCAACACTACACTAGTAATGGACTTAGTTCCGCTAGAAGAGTGACATAGGCGCCACAATGAATAAAGGATAACGTGCTGAGACAGGTATCTCCTGATGGTGTATAACTCTGCCGAAATATAAATAAAGGAAATATTCACACATAAATAGATAACTAAATTAAATTTTAAATATATTCAATTTTTACAATATATATATATGTCATAATTTGTATAATATCAAGATGTAGAATTTATTTTCACCAGAATAAGTATGTAAATATGTTAAACTTGTGTTAAAATGTGAATATGTAAAATCATCCATTTATAAAACTATACAAAAAAAAACGTGGCAGACATCGCGGGTGAATGCTACGGCACGTCGTGGGTGCTCTGCTCACTTGACTGGAACTACAGTATTTCTTGATTGTATGCATAACGGTTGCACCCTTCCATTCCATCACGACATATATAGATGTGTATCTCCTGGATATTAATTGAATAAAACAACAGGTATCTGGAGTTGTGTTTATATTCATTTTTAAAATCGTTCTCAAGGTTTCGGACATTTCCGCCCTCCTACAGGAGTACAAAGTAAACAATAATGAAACACCGTTAGACACTATCTATCTAATATCTAACGGAATCTCTTTATTGTTCATTTTGTACTCCAGGGCGGAAATGTCCGAAACCTTGAGAATACAATAAAAAATGAAAATAAACACAACTCCAGATACCTGTTGCATTATTCAAAAATATAAATTAAACATAATGCATTAGCGCGCCATCTGTTAATGAAAATATAAACTATTCATAGCGCTTATATGTTTCTTTTAAAAAAATCAACAATTTTATAATGACTTACATTCAATGATAAAAAGGCCTTCCCATTATCTTTATCATCGCAGTAAGAAATATTTTTTAGTAAGAAATTGTTTTATTTGAAAAAAGAAACAAGCGTTATAAATAGCTTACATTTCCAAAATTTAAAAGGCTTGTTTATTTAAAAACTGGAGATTATATAATGTATATACTAGAAGAGGCACTTCTCCCTTTAATTGTCCATCAGAAAGATGGCACAGTGCTTCACCTTAGAGAAAAAACTTTACTGGTGATGATAAAGAATGAGCCACAATACCAGTTTCGACAAATTCAGACAAAAAGCAAACCTGTGTACCATGGTTTCGGGCTTTGGCCCTCAATAGTACAGGGACGGCTTCGATTTCATAACATCTTACTGGAGCATATATATATTATATAATCTAAAAACTCAAATATTTCTATATATATTTCATTTTTATTCATTGATAATTTTACTTTTGTTATCATCGTTTTTAGAACGACTTTCAGTTTTGTTGTAAATATGCGTAGTTAACATATATTTTTGAATCACTAATATAGGATTAACTTTATAAATTCTATATAATGTGAAAATAACTAATATGCAATATTTCCTCAAGTAATTGAAAATAAAAGCTACTTGACGGTAAATAATTATATTTTTATTATCACGACTGCACCTTCAACCCTTTATCTTATCGATCATTTGTCTTATCAACCCTTTATCTAACAACAAACAAATTATTCATAACATATATGTAATCCTTATTTAATCGTAGAAACTTTCTCCTTGGGATATTAAAAATATAAAGTTAAGTGCCAGGAGAAAATGTTTTTTATTATATAAAAGCCAAACATAGAATGCGCAGGCGAAGGAATTTTTTCCTATCAGGTTATTTACAAAATCGCTTCTACGAGGGGTATCCCATAAGTCCGTGGCCCGACATATAAAGAAAATGACTAATAAAATGATTATGATTTATCCTTCAACATAATCCCCTTTAGGTCTATACACGTTTTCCAGCGATGTTCTAATGCTTTTATACCCTCTAAAAAGAACGATGTTTCAAGTTACTCAAAAAATGAGGTTACAGCATCAATGACCTCTTCATCTGACCTAAAATGAATGCAGAAAGTGATTTTTTCAAATGAGGAAATAGGTTGAAGTCATACGGAGCTAGATCTGGTGAATAGGGTGTATGTGGTAAAAGTTCAAAGCCAGAATCATAAATAGTAGCCATGGCTTGCAGCGACCGATGACTCGGATAATTGTCTTGATGGTAAACAATCTTCATGGACAGCTTTCCTCTTCTTTTTTCTTTAATAGCTTCTCGTAGTTGCTTCACAAGATTTGCATAATAATCGCCAGTGTTGGTTTGACCCTTATTCAGAAAGTCTAAAAGAAGTACCAACTTCTCTCCCAAAATTTTAATATCTCAGAAGCATGGACAAATTCCTGGATCAGCTCCGATATCCCAAACAAGAACCTCATCACAAGCCCAAGTGTCAAGATCCCAGGTTTTTCCCTCCCTCGACGAGAATGGGTGCTTCTAAACCGCTTTAGGACAGGTCAGGGAAGGTGTGCAGAGCTGATGAAGTTATGGGGCTACACCAAAGATCCAAATTGTGCCTGCAACGTCCCACAATCAATGTCCCATATACTAGATGACTGCCCGCTGTACAAATTCAATGGAGGAATCTCCAATCTCCATTCTGTCACCCCGGAAGCCCTGAACTGGCTGAAGGCCTTGCCTCTCAGACTTTAATGACCGATATGTCCTCACTTCTTTTTTCTAGATTTAATTCATTTTGTCTCCTCTCTAATTGTAAATACGCTGCTGTATCACCTCATAAGCATAAATAAATAAATAACCCTCGGAATCCCAAAAGACAGACACCATAACCTTCCCTGCTGAT
Source organism: Cordylochernes scorpioides (assembly GCA_030710605.1). NCBI lineage: Eukaryota > Metazoa > Arthropoda > Arachnida > Pseudoscorpiones > Chernetidae > Cordylochernes > Cordylochernes scorpioides. The sequence continues at coordinate 118,300,744 of CP092864.1, forward strand.
GGAACTGTCTTGGCTTTCTTGGGGGGAGGGGAACCGGAGTGTCTCTATTGCATGGATTGTTGCTTGGACTCTGGTGTAAAGTGATAGGCCCAAGTCTCATCCTTGGTAACAAATCTATTAACAAATTTCTCTGGATTGGCTTCAAATAACGCAAGATTGTCCGAAGATTACTTTCTCCTTACAAACTTTTTGATCGGGTGTCAAAAGTTTGGGAACCCAACGGGCAGAAAGCTTCCTGAGGCCCAAGTGTTCTCTCATGATCCGATCCACTGTTGTTTTTGGAATACCCAAGGTCTCTTCTATCTGACGAACTGTCATTCTTCTGTCCAACATAACCAAATCATGTATCTTGTCGATGTTTTCTTGAGTAACTGACTCAACAGGTCTTCCTGGTCCATGTTCGTCTTCGGTGCTGATCCTCCCTAATTTAAACGCAGCTACCCATTTTTTTTACTGTGCTATAGGAAGGAGCATCTTCCCTTAATGTATCCACCATATCCTCATAGATTTCCTTCGGCGACATTCCTTTCTCACAAAGATATTTTATTACAGCACGAATCTCGTTTGTCTACATTTTAGATGATTCCAGTTTCTTGTCCTTTTTCAGAACCTATAACATAAAAAAACGGTTAGTTGTAGAAATTTAAAAATGTACATATCTTTATACAAGGCTTTAAGGTATATATGGTAAAATTTATTAGTTTCTAAGATTTCGTTCTCATGGTCGGGCCACGGACTTATGGGACACCCCTCGTATATAGTGTGTGTTGGAAATGTTTGGCTCCAAGTTAGAACAACGAAGAGTGATTAAATTGTTAAATGCCGAAGGTAAAATTAAATTGTAAACGGTTAAAAACAATATATGATTTAAATTGTCTACCAAGAACCCGCATCTACCAATGGGCAAAACAGCTCACAAAGATTCTCTGGCTGACAAGAAGCCTGATGAAAAAAAAACCAACGCCTTTGTGTGTGTGTGCAACGGATAACATTTTGACATTTGCAAAAGAACTAATCGAACAAGAACACAGTCAAACTATGAAAGAAATCTCGTCGAATATCTCCATCTGTTTCAAATGGTTCTGGCTATCCTGACCAAACATCTGGGGCCCAAGTTGAAATGCTCCAAATGGATCCCAAAGATTCTTAAAGAAGAGAAATAGCAAGCCAGAATACGGTTTTACGAACAGAATTTGGAGCAATACCAACTTAAACGAAACGTGTATTTGGGCAAAATTATAGCAGGTGACCTTATATCATTAAGAACAGAGGCAAGAGAGCTGTCAATGGCTACCGAAAGGAACTTCTCTTCCCTAGAAATGCCGCACCAGCATATAAAATTCCAATGATCTTGGATCTGTCTTCTTTTATTAAGCAAGGAATTTTGGATGTTACCTTTCAGTCTCCCATTGCAGAAAGTGTATTCGGAGCGCACCTATTGTAATTCCTGAATGTTGTTTGTTATCTAGCGGTGCTATTGTACCCCACTGACCTCATCTCAGATAAGGATAGCGTTCCCCGTGGGTCTGGTCTGAACACGATCACCTTATACAAGAAATCAAACTATTTAGCGCATAAGTTGTTCTTTTGAAAATAAAACCTTTTCTCCTGCTGTCCTTACTGCATGTGAATTACAATTTGTATTGGAAGGATCTGGTTTATCAGTAAAGCGAGAAACCATACTGCTATGATAGTGCACACATGCATATTATATTGTATTGAACTTGTTACTTGTTCCAAAATCACTTTATTAGGTACCGCTCAAAAAGAGAGCAACCTAGTTTATGATATTTGCAACAATGAATAATATGTGAAGGTTATTCACATATTAAACAAAATGTTAGCTCGGGATTCGATCCCGGTTCATGACTGTCGGGAATCGAGGGTGTTACCCACTCGTCCACAGACTCTCTCTCTCTTTGTATTGAACTATTCTGATTATATATTCCTAATTTTAAAGGAAACGTTTGATTTGTAAAATAAAATCATTAAATCCCAAAATCTTCAAATTCGCTTCTACTGTCAATTTGAAAGCCTCTACAGATCACTCTTTGTTGGTTCGTCGAGGTATTGTCTGCATTGGGCACAGGAATTCAGTACCTTGAACACTTTACTACTTACTTTTCTTGATTCAGAATGTATATAATCGCATTTTTATTTTGGAATTCAAATCTTGGCAAAGTTCAGTTGCAAATTTAAGCGATTTCTACAAATTAGTTTTGCTTAGTTATTTTTAATGATGCAAAAAAATGCACATATAAATAGCAAAAATGTAATCAATAATTTTCCTTAAAATAAAAAATATAAGTCACTCCTTGTAGATTATGAACTGAACAAGTATTTGTTAATAACACATATCTTATTGCTTACAACAATCCCCTGTTATGAATGTTATGAAATAAACCCAAGCTCCACGCTTTTGGGATTTGAAGGCGGGGTAGATGGCAAACATGTAGGTGGTATTGGCGAAGTAATACACACGATATTAATAAGCAGAATCATCTGAAATGGAAGTCGAATTATCGACGAAAGGAAATTCTACGAATAATCGTATGATTTCGGATGGAAAAGACGAATATGCAAATTTGTCCGTGAAAATCGGTGAGATGAAAATCAAGCTGAGGGAAAAAAACCTAAATTGGGCGAAGCAAGTTAAGGCCGCAGAAATGGATGACAACACCGAACCCTTCAACGAAATTCAATGGTACCCATTAGAAAAATCACCCGTGAGATTGGCATAAGCAAGTCGTCGGTACATCAAATAGCAAAAAAAGAAACTCAACCTCAAGGCGTACAAGCTCCAAAAGCTTCAGCTCCTCACGGATGAGAACAAGTGCGTACGGCTGGAGAGATGTCGCCAACTCAACATCGGACCACTGGTCAGCGATGGGAGCAGATTCTCTTCACGGACGAGAAGCTGTTCATCACCATCGAGCAGGCGCACAACCATCAAAACGACAGGACCTGGTCCGCTGAGGCTTCCGGCAAGTCGACCATCGTCGAACGCCGCCAAGGGATACCATTTTTAAACCGGATGAATAAATTGTTAGTATACTTATTATTGTATTGTTGTTATGCGTTTTATTGTTAATTTGTTCAATTTTTTATTTGTTGTTTAATGGGACACCCTGTATATATGCTATACTAAAGAGTGGAATTTTAGAAATGGTATTCAGGCAAACTCTGGACATAAGCTTTTAAAACGGTAGAATTACATATAAATGTTTGCATTATACAATGCTTTTCCGCAAACACTAAGGATAAAGCCAGTTAGGCATGAATAGTGTTTAAGGCAATAACGCGCCAAATATATATAAGAAATGGAATCAAAGTACGAATGTTTCTTTTACACATAAAACAAATTTCCACTGTCCTTACTGCGATGTAGAAAGTTGTTTTATGTGTAAAATAAACATTTGTGCTTCAATGCTTCCATTTCTTATAAATAGATGGCGTGTTATTGCTTTATAAATCATTGCCAGTGTATGTATACCGGGAAGTATGAAGAGACCATGTGGTTCAGTAGAGGAAGGCATTGAGGGAGAAGGGGAGATCTCACGCTAACCAACAGGTCTAGCCTTGCTGCGTGAAGCCACATACGCGAATGGCTGCGTTCGCGCGCCCGCGTTTGAACAACGATCTAACTCCCCTTTGCTACCCAGGGCTTGGTCAAAGTATTGAAACAATGACAAGGACTCGCTCGACCTTCCTCCGGCGTCGTTCTTGATGCCGGTGGCAGATGTCGGCAGGACCTCCACGCTCGGCGTCACCGTGGTCTCGGCCGTGCTGCCCGCCGCCGGGATCTTCAAGCCCAGTCCCTACGTCGAGCTCAATGTGGACCGCCGAGCGCCCGTCAGGACTCGCATTGTTCGCAACACCTCTACTCCCAAGTGGGAACAAAAGTTCTCAGTCGTTGTACATCCTTACTCCAAACTTGTCTTCAGGGTCTACGGCCACAATCTTGTACTTAAAGATGAGGTGCTAGGAGAGACGACTGTGGAACTCCACTCGGAGCTCCAACAACGGGGCGGCCGAATCCGAGATGTGCCCAAGATGTTGGAACTGAGGCATCGAGGATCTTCCACTACGAGCAGCCTGCTGGTGATTTTGGATGGATTGACGATTGACATGGCCAGGCTTGCTGATTCCTCCCGGCCCTCCGTCCAATTATCAGCGAACCGCAGATCTCATATCCCGATTCCAACCAGCCGTCCGACATTCCAGAATGCTAATACAAGATCTGCCTCTTCTGCCGCAATAGCAGGCCTTCATCTATCTCCTAACTCCGGTCAACATCACGCCGACAACTCTCCCCTACCTATGGGGTGGGAAATCCGCTACGATCAATTTGGAAGGCGATACTATGCAGATCACAACACTCGCAGCACGACGTGGGAACGTCCCCAGCCGCTGCCACCGGGCTGGGAGATGCGTCGCGATAACCGCGGACGGATTTACTACGCCGATCACAACACGCGCACCACAACCTGGCAAAGGCCTACTGTCGAACGTGTGCGTAACTTTCAACAATGGCAGTCTGCCCAGACCCAGGTTCTTCAGCACTGCCGGCGGAGGTTCCTTTATGCCATTCCTGGTGCACAGAAGGATGATCCATTGCCGGAGGGTTGGGAGAAGCGAAAGGATCCCAGCGGAAAGGAATATTACGTTAACCATAAAAATAAAACCACACAATGGGAAGATCCCAGAACCCAAGGCAATACTGGCTTGGAAAAGCCAACTTTGGAATGGAAGTTGAAGCAATTCCGGTTCCTCTGCAGCTCTAACATTCTTCCGAGTTACATCACAATTGTCGTTAGTAGGAACAAGATATTCGAAGATTCCTTCAACGAGATCATGAAAGTCACACCTCACGAATTAAGAAGAAGGCTTTTCATCACATTCCGAGGGGAAGAAGGCCTGGACTACGGCGGCGTGGCCAAGGAGTGGTTTTTCCTGCTATCCCACGAGGTCCTCAACCCCATGTATTGCCTGTTCGAGTACGCCGGCAAGAACGACTACAGTCTGCAGATCAACCCAGCCTCCTCTGTCAACCCCGACCATCTGCTCTACTTCCAATTTATTGGAAGACTTATCGCAATGGCACTTTTCCACGGCAAATTCATCTACAGCGGCTTTACTCTGCCGTTTTATAAACGAATGCTGGGCAAAGAGGTTACGATGAAAGACATCGAGTCAATCGACCCCGAGTTCTACAAGTCTCTCATGTGGATCAAAGAAAACAACGTTGAAGAATGTGGTATGGAGCTCTTCTTCAGCGTCGATGTTGACATCCTGGGTCGCATACATTCCCATGACCTCAAGCCAGACGGCGCGGAGATCCAGTTGAGTGAAGCCAACAAGGAGGAATATCTGAGATTGATCACAGAGTGGAGGTGCTCGCGAGGTCAAGAAGAACAGACCGCATCCTTTTTGGACGGATTCAGTGAGGTCATGCCTCTTGAATGGCTGCAGTATTTCGACGAGAAAGAACTGGAGCTAGTGCTATGCGGAATGCAGGAAATCGACATTGATGATTGGGAGAAGAACACGATCTACAAGAACTACACCAACCTCAGCCAGCAAATTGTATGGTTCTGGCAGCTCGTTCGGCGGATGACCAATGAAGAACGAGCGCGCCTGCTTCAGTTCGTCACGGGCACATGCAGGATCCCAATGGGTGGGTTTTCCGAGCTGATGGGCAGCAACGGGCCTCAGCTCTTCTGCATCGAGCGGGTGGGCAGCGAGAACTGGCTGCCGCGGTCCCACACTTGCTTCAACCGCCTCGACCTGCCGCCGTATCCCGACCCGCGCCTGCTGGAAGACAAGGTCCGGTTTGCCATCGCCGAGACCGAAGGTTTCTTCCAAGAGTAGCGGCCAATAGGGGCATTTCTGGCTTAGCTAATTCTTGTAATAATGGAGCTGCTGCTTATTTTTGTTCCAAACCAATATACTTTCGGAGAAAAATAAAATAAGTTTATCCGAGCATTCGACAGCAATACTAATTAGTCTTCTTTCTCTATCTTTAATTGGATAACAGTTTCTCTCTCTATAATTTATTTTATTCAAAACGGGATATCCCTACCCAGTATATTTGCGTCAATACAGAGTTAACCATTGCAACAAGTATATATCATCAAATAATTGCAAAACAAACAAACTCCTAAAGCTAGTAAGAATATCTCCCATATCACAAATAATTAATGTGTTATATACAGTAGAACCTCCCTTTAGAGGACACCCGCTAGCGGACACCTCTCCACAAAGGGCAGTTTTATGTGAGCAATAGTTACCCAGAAATTATTGAAAAAGTAAAAATCAATATCAGGTAAAAAGTTTCTTTTAATTTAAATTTGCAAGCTTTCGAGCAAATATACTGCTCTTCAACGGGCTGATATTCTTTGTACAATCTCTAAATAATATATATACAGAATAATTGAAAACTTTTGTTATTAGCATGTGCTCTCGCGGGCGTGCATCAGACTGTTACCAGCTAAAGTAAAATATATTGAAGAGCAGTATATTTGTTCGAAAGCTTGCAAATTTAAATAAAAAGAAACTTTTTACCTGATTTTAATTTTTACTTTTTCAAAGGACAGTTTTCATTTGCAAAATTACCATTTTTTAATTTACCAACTCTCCGGTAAGAGGACACCTCTCCCTAAAAGACATTTTGGCTCTGCAATTAGGTGTCCTTTATAGAGAGGTTCTACTATACTTCCGTTTACAAATTTATTAGAATCTTTGTTATTAATAAATCCACGTCCTCTGTACTTCTAAAAAATGAGGCACTCGAACTTCAGATGTCTGGAATCCCGTGTTGCTTCAACGCAGTGACAACGCGATTCTTCCATGGCTCCAAACGATGCTAATTTTGTTTTTAAATTTCCCATGGTCCGTTATAAATAGAATATTGTACGAATTAGGACGGAAATAAAATGGGATACTACAAGGAGAAATGGCTTTGAAAAGTTTCATCCCCCAGATAATATTTTATCCATTTTTGAAATTATTCAATTATATTGGGGGCATATATGTGGTTTATAAAAATTATAATCGGCCATTGAAATGTCCATTTAAATTGCTACACCTATAGGATACGAAAAAAATATATATATTTATTGGACATTAATAAATTATATACTGAGAATAATAATTGATTACAATTTTAAAGAAATTTAGAGGTACCCAGAAGTACCCAGTTCAGTACCCAGAAGAATCCACCTCTGGCAGCAATAACAGCACCTAAACGTCTGGACATTGAGTCAAACTGAGATATGATGGCATTTACAGGTACAGCTTCCCATGCAGCTTCAACACGATACCACAGTTCGACAGTAATGACTGGAGTGTGGTGACGAGCCAATCACTCGGCTAAAATTGATCGGACATTTTATATTGGTTACAGATCAGGAGAGCGTGATTGCTAGGGCAGCAGTCGGAAATTTTCTGTAAGTAAGAAGGTCCGTACAATACGTTCGGTCGTGCATTATCCTGCTGAAGCGTAGCGTGCCCCAGGACTCGAATAGAAGGTTCTGCCACGGACCTTAGCACATCAGAAATATAACGGGGACTATTCAAAGTGCCGGGAGGGCGAACAAGAGGTGATCGAGACGTGTATCCAATGGTGTATCATCACTTCAGATGATGGGCCAGTATGACGATGTAGAATAACGTTGGTTCTCTATGATGGCGCCAAGCACAGATGCGGCCATCATGGCGCTGCAAACAGAACCTGGATTCGTCTGAAAAAATGACATTACCCCATTCCTGAGTCCATGTTCGTCGTCGATCACACAATTGAAGGTGCTTCAGTCAGTGATGTAGCGTCAAGGGTAGCCGAAGCCATGGTTGTCTAGCTGACATCCATGCTGATACAAAAGTCGTCAAACTGTTCTTGGAGACACTTTTGGACTTGAAAACGACCCCATTTCTTGACTCAGGGCTCTTGATGCGGCTTTACGATCCAACAAGGCTATGGGAGTATCATGTCAATCTATTCAGCTGTTAGTGATAGCGGGCCGCTGAGATCCAGAACGTCTTTCCGTATGACCGTCCTGAAACCTTCGTTTTATATTCTGCTAACAGATCTCGCCCTACGAGAGCAGTATTCGGTACGATGAACCGCAATCATGGTAGGCTACAATACTACCTCTGTCCAACTGTCAAACATGCTGGTAAAAATGTTTCCTTCTTAAACGAGGTATCACGACAACTTTTCACAACGAAGCAATATTTCCAATTCTGTATCAGATAAAAAAAATGCTGTAAAATCTTTTTTTTTCTTCAAATATTGTAGGTGCCTCTATCGGTTCCTATTTTACATAAATACGTTGAGAATCTAATAATTTGCATATCACAGCATCTTAAATGTAAATTCTACGTCTGCAGTGCATATCACCTTCTTTATATACCAATTTTTCAAAAGGCCAGTAATGTATATTCTAATACCTATTGATAGCATGCTACTTTGATATGTATTTAATACCGACTGACAATATGCTACTTTTATCTATATTCTGACTCGGATTGATGGTACCAAACTATATTTGACCTTATTCAAATAATTATTGATTTATTTATTTTATACCGATTTTAATTCCGGTGCAGTCTCGTTGTGCACGAACTCCGTGTTTTTTGTCGATTGACCTTGGCAAGATGGAAGTTTCGAACTTTTATATATATTGTCAAGAAGCTCCATCCAGATGGGACACCTGTCAATCATCCCTGGACCCCGGGGGGGGGGGAGGGGGGGACCACAGGTGTGAGGGGTTCTCGGAAGCTGATCTGCAAATAAGGAAAACGGGACCCCTTGGTGGCTGGCGCCGCTCATTGTTATTATCTTTACCTGGGGATAAGTTGTTTTTATCATCTGACTCTCTCTCCCTTAAATACCTCTTTTAAATAATTTTATTGGAAAACTAAAAGGTAAATACCCTTCATAATAAATTTTAAAATTTTTTTTTGGAATAATTAATTTATTATGAAGGGTATTTACCTTTTAGTTCTCCAATAAAATTATTTAAAATAGGTATTTAAGGGAGAGAGAGTCAGATGATAAAAACAACTTATCCCCAGGTAAAGATGATAATAGTGAGCGGCGTCAGCCACCGTACCGTTTTCCTTATTTTCAGATCAGCTTCTGGGAACCCCTCACACCTGTGGTCCCCCTCCCCCCCGGGGTCTAGGGATGATTGACAGGTGTCCCATCTGGATGGAGCTTCTTGACAATATATTCAGAATTCAGAATACCCTTTTTTACTCATCCAAAGTACACATGCTTGTACTTTTTACTTTACTTTTGTACTGTAAGTGCACCACATGTTTACACATGTTAAAATCAGTTTGACATTTATAGTTACAATGTGCCAGGAGCTGTTTGGTTACTCGCTTTCACTGGTGGGGTTGGACTTTTTAAAGAATCGAGGACAATTGGAACATATTTTTCTTAAGAAAAACTGCCCGTATCGTAGCTGTCGAAAATCGATGGTGTATATCACTTCTCCGCCAACTCCCTGCGGAATTCCCAGAAAATGCTCTTCGTAATGATGTGATAATTGCTAAATTTAATGAGGCCAGCGATGTCAGCATAACAAGAATCCCTATAGAAATCCATTGTTGGCGGCGAAAACCAAGAAAAGGCAAATTCGTCCATAATCGGCAAAAAACGTACAAAATTGGCAACGGCCTTCCAACTACGTCTACCAAGAATGCCGATAACCACAATACCAACTGGGCGAATGTTGTGGAGCAGAATGAAACTACTGACGACTCTGCTGGTTGAAAGGAAGATTTCGTCGGGAAGAAAGGAACAACTTTTCATTCCGGGTTTTCCAAACGCAACAATAACAAAAAAAGAACCGGAGCTGTCCCAGCTTTCAAGCGAATTTCGCTTTTTCCTCAAAGCCGGGATTGCGGGAACAAGGGCACAACAATCCACGGGCACCCTCGACCAATACGTCTACTTGCTCTACCAGGACTTCTTCCTGCTCCAATACCTGCAATCATGGATTTAGATGTTTGAAGGCAATATCATCCTGCAGCTGGCCAGGATGAATGGTCACGTTCTTGTCAGCCTTACAACCAAAGCTCTTGGGAGCGTCTAATCGAATCCCAGATTGAGAAAACCCTCCTCAAAGTATTTTGCTTTCGCATGAGAGCGGAAAAGAACATCGTCGGCAATATACCATTCTGTGAGGAGGAGACCCAGATCATCGCGACCCTTTGTCTTTTGGGCAAGTAATACCCATCGCCCCGGTGAAGATGGAGAGGCTTCCATAGCCTCGATATCCGTTCAAAGTGAGAGACCTTGCCAGCCTTCGTTTCCTATGGTGTGAAGTACTCCAGCTGTCATAGGCAAGGACATCGCAGGGACAACTGTCCTCTGAACGCCAAAATCATATCACCTCAGCTGATGCCTCTAAGCAAGAGCCCTCCAACAGCTACGCCTACCACTGCACCTGCGGCTTCCTCCATTCAGCGCCTTCAACTGCGGCCATCTTAGAACTTGTAGCCGCCACTTCCTTTATTGGATGCTCGAGCGCCAGCACCCTAACATGATAAACAGATAGAAAGCCTCTCGGTTGATGACAAGTAATCCCGTAATCCCCTCACTGAAGTTAGGCACATCGGACTTAAAGATGAGAATTGCTGGAAGCTATAGTGTCCGTCCCTACCTTCGAGAATTTCCTGTCAAAATTAAATGAGAAGCAAAGAAATTAGTTTTTCATTGAGTGGCTCTGAATCTTCTGGAGAGCCAGCTAACACCCAAAACGCTCTCCACAAACGTCTCACAGCCGTCCATCAATCTACGAGGGCTTGCCGCTCGCGAGAGGAGTATTGAGTACTGTAAACTCCTGTGTCCACATCTCGTGGATGTCGCTTTCACACAGAAGACAAAAGTCTTCTTGCGGCAGCACGCTCTGTTGCCGGATCACATCGCCCTCGTCAACGTTTGTGGACAGAAGAGAGCTTCATCAACTGTCGCCTCTCTCATGCCTCCAGTCAGAGGCACCAGCATCTGCAGCTGCTTCGGTCCAGGTAGATGCGTGGGTTTTGCGCGACCTCAACATCTCAGGATAGTCCATGATTGACAATGCATTCGGGTTAGTGGAAGTCCTCTTGGAGCTCCTGGATCAAGCCGCACTCGTCGATGCAGCCACCATGTTGAACGCCGCTCTAGTTCAAACCAAAGTGACCAGCTATTGAACCTGGGTTGGCGCATTTAATCTGGACAGAGTCCTAATTCTAACAAGACTGTCCGCGTCATCCGATACCTGACCCTCCATTATCGCCTCTCGGACCACAGGGCTGTGATTCTCCAGGTGGATGCGCTTCCCGCTCCTCGTCAGTCCTGTGTTGCTGCTATGCTTCGCTCGGAACTCGCGTCCATCTGACGAATATATAAATCTCCGCAGCGGACCAGCAGGGTCCTCTGGAGGGGCTAGACCATCAAGCTGAAACTCTGGCAGAGATCAATTCCTTCTCCCGCGTAACTGATGGCATGCAAGACAAACAGTTCAAGCCGGGTAGGCTTGAGGTCCGCGTTGGTAGAAAAGCAGCCCTGCCCTTAAGCAAGAAAGATAGGAAAATGAGGTAGGTCTTTCACCTTAACATCTATAAAAGACTCGGATAAAGATCCCATGTGGTAATAGATTTTGGAGTGGAGAGCGGAAGAACCGAGGGATTGTGGAAGCAGAATAGGTTGGGAGAACAGGAATCGTGATATATGAAAATGGACAAATGGTGGAGAGCAGATCGCTAAAATAAAGAAGAAAATGGTATATTCTGCTGAATTAGTCGCCATCAGGGAAGCTCTAGTGTCGAAACGGCTCCAAAGGCAGTCTTAAGTGTTAAAACATCAATAAAACGAAAAAGGACAATTAGCTCTAAACTTATTTTAAATTTATGAAAATTGCGAGTTTACCACTCAGGTTATACAGGGTTAAGGGGGGGGGGGCATAGCTTAGTAGAGATCAATGAAATGGCAGACAAACTGGGCTGGGATGAAGGATAGAGGATTCCCAAATTGGAGGTGTATGGATCTATTAAAAGATATATGGAAAATAAGATGGCATACGGCAATAAAGGGAAGAGAGACCGAAATTGCCCAAAATTAGGTGTCCATCAAGAAACGGAAAATCTAATAAAATTAGCAGAATTATCAAGGGACTATGTCCCTTCTCAGAGAACCAAGCTAGGTTTAGAACTAAGGCCTATTCTGACTGTGCGTGCGATAAAATCGATGGGTCACTATTGGGAGATGCCCAGGGTGGAAAGGAGTCAACTGGAATAAAAACAGATTGGGAATGCTACTGAGCGCGGTAATTGTTGAAGAATCATGACTGTGATGATAATTGTGTCACAGCCTGGATTGTTTGGGAAACAGAACGGAAGAATGTCAACCGGCATCTTCTCCCCAGTGTCCCCGCTAAGTGCAGCGAAACCCCAAACTGAGTCACTGCAGCCAAAGGATGCCGGTACAAACACTGTTTTTAAAAAATTCACAGCACTGAAAGGCTTACAAATCAAATCCTACGTATTTATGTCAATGTAGGCAATGGCTCACCATCCTGTTTCTAGAACATCCCCTCATTTATTATGGTAGGAGAAATCTCCACAGGCTTCCTAGCAACAGCCAATCAGTATTAACGTGTTCCTGGTCTACACTTGCAGCATAGAAGTTGAATTTAGCCAATATATAATTCCTCTGTTCATGTTTTTAAAAAATGTTTTCCATTTTTTAGATGTTAGAAATTTTAAAATAACGTTCACTGATAATTATTTTTATATGAATGCCGGCCAGGCAGCCTCTATCTTTACGATGATAATTCTTTGTCATTATTTTTATTTTTCTAGTTACACAATTTTTATGTGAAAACTTAGAAAACAACAAAAATATTGTCAGGAGAACAGTTTTTTTCCCCTTCCACGTGGCTCCTGTTTCCCCGAACGGTCTGACCAGTCTAAGATGCCAGGAAACTCTGTTCTTCTGACATTATCATAAACATTTGCAGTTTCTCTCCTTTTTCTTTTACCTACTGTTTGAAACAGTAGTTTACATCTGTGTAATTTGATTCCACTACCTCCATCATCACAACGGGATTTCACAAATTCCTATTCAAACCCATGAAATCTTACATTCTTATTGGATTCGGCTGCCCAATGTATGTGTGATAAACACTATTCAACAAAGGGCATCTTCCAAGTCAAATCAATAGTAAAAAAAAATGTGTAGTGTAAAAAAAAAAATTCTAGCCAACACTGGAATGAATATTAGTGGAGAAAAAACAACAACAATCAAATAACAAAAATATTTATTGTGAGCATTTGTTTATACAATCTCATACAAATTTAATAATAGCAATAAGGTGTATATATAGCAGTTCAAAATATATATTTTCAGAGTACACATCAGGGAGTAGATATAAAGGAATACACAACCCAATATCTTTCCACACATGTTGCAGCCAGAGGTGTGTACATACAGTAAAACCCCGCTAAAACCAACCTGGGGGATATAGCGAACCTTCCCTTATAACCAACCTGAAATAATCCCAATTTTATCTTTCTTATCCCTAGTACACGTGGTACAGGCCATGATAATCATGGTCAGTAGAAGTAGGCGACTGCTTTTATGTAAAACCACATGTCTACACATGTGAAAAGCCATTCGACATTGCACTTACAAATGTGCCAGAAACCCATTTGGTTACTTGCACTCGCTGGTGGGATTGGACTTTTGCAAGAATCAGGGACCATTAGAGTATTTTTGAAATCAGAAAAAAGTGCCCAATGCGGGAATCGAACCTGGGTCATAGCGGTCGAAAACCAATGGTTTAGACCATCCTTCCACCATTTTATAATACAGTGAACTATGGCCATAACAAACCATGGTTATAGTGAACCACAGATTCAGTCCCATTGGGGTTTGCTATAGGGGGGTTTTACTGTATATATCTCCCCACATTGTAATAAATAAAAAAACTTATGATTCTCTCTAGAATTTGAAACATATTGGATTTAAATTCGAAAGTTTTCCCGGCTCCAAATACAATTTTATCAGGTTAACTAGCCATTAGGAAATAAGACAAAATCAGATTTAAGGCCAAATATTTCTGGTCCCCTGGCTTGGCCTGAGTGTATACAGAGGAGGTGATGACAAACATGTGAAGTAGGAATACTTAGTTGTTAGAACTAAACACACCATCTATTTATTTATAAGAAATGAAACTGTGTTAAACACACATTTTTCTTTTTCAAAAATTAAATTTTCTACTTCCCTTACTGCGATAAGAAATACTTCCTTTTTTATTTGCTAGGGTTGGTCTTTCAACTTTATAAAGTTAATTTTTTTGTTTTATTCAAAAGGTAACAAGACCAAATCCAAATTATTGAAATGTTTGTGACATTTTGGTAACACTTAGTTGCCATCATCATTTTAGTACTTACACTGTAACAATGCTGAGAGATTTGATCTTGTTACCTTTTGATTATAATTTATAATCAAAATTGCACCGTATCATTTTTGTTATTGTTTATAATAAATATTTTATTATGCATCTATATATGTATAAGACTGAGGGTCTAAAAAAATTGTTTTTTATAAAAATAATATTTACTTCAAAAAACTCCTCTACTTATGAGTTCTAAAGCATGAAACATGTTTGAATACAAAAGTGGACATGTAATATATTACATTCACAAACATGGAAATCTAACGCTGCACATAACCGGTACAGAGCAGGAGGGACAAGCACCAGTTCTGTCCTCCAAAGAGAACAACAGTCTTTGATTTCCACACTTAAGTCTGGTCATCTACGGACAATGACTTTCCAGAATGGTTGCAAGGTTTTCCCACTATGTACTAAGTGCAATTCTCAACCTGCAACTCCAAAACACATTATTGACTGTATTGACTCATCCATTGATGAGCTCTACTCATCCCTGGCAGATACAATCAAAAGTCTCAAGCTTTACAAGCTTGATACCTTAGTATGATTGAGTGGAGATAAGAAAGAAGAAGAGACATTTGCACACCACAGATATATACTGGCCAACAGCCCCCAAGTCTGAGACACTTGGATAGTTTAAGGCAATAGCCACACAGTAGCATCAATCTCCCATAAGCAGCTCCCAAAGTCTTGGTTTCTCCTGGAGATGGCCATTAATTAGAGGTTGGATTATATCGGTAGACGAGTCAAAAACAAGGTAACAAGACCAAATCCAAATAAATAAGTAGTGTGTGACGTTTCAGTAACAACATTGTTACTGAAATGTCGCACACTATTTATTTATTTAGATTTGGTCTTATTACCTTGCTTTTATAATCTACTAGCGGACGTACCCGGCTTCGCCCGAGGTTTTACCCGAGTAAAGGTTTGTCTAGCGAACATTTGTTAAAACAATTCTCTAAAAACTTATTAAAAAAAAAGATATATTTTGATAATTTGAAACTCGTAAATTTGAATCTCTCGATAAAGTGAACATTTTTCCCGGTCCCTGTGTGCCGTGTCATCCTGAATTTTGTCTTTCCTAATTTTCTACATTAGTAAATCATAGTTTTATCTAGTGAACATTTTTTCCCGGTCCCTTGAAAAATACTCGATAAGTTGAATAAAATCAATATTAATTGGTTCCCTCGTCTCTTGTTTCGATTCTTGTCTCAAATGAATTGCCGTGTCATCATGAGATAATCTTACTTTTGATAAATAATATTTAAGATAAAAAACTTAGTGATAAGAAAACTTGTTATCATCGTCACAATGGGGGCGCTGCTTGCGAGTTAAATCTACAAATCTGCAAATAACTCTAAGGATATTCAAGATATTCATGAAATTATTTTTCAAAAACCTTCCCGGTGATATACCTAATAATATCCCAAAATTTCACGGCGATTGGATGATTCAAAAAGAATCTATAGAGTACAGAGAGACAGACATTCAATTTTATATATATAGATAATCCAAACTGTGCCTTGTCATCAGTAGACAAGTCATTTTTGATTCTACACAAGTATTTGGTGTAGGAATCTATATTCAAAGGTAAAAAAGAGGAGTGAGATCTCCATTACTTGTACTGGCCTTACTTCTGTTGACTTATCTGCTAAAGCTGACATGCAAAGTTTACTGAGAATGCCTTCTTTGGATTATTTGCTTTCCCCAATGAAAGAATATGTATGCAGGAATTACAAAAGAGTTGAGACATCTTGCAGGGAAGCAGGTGAAATAAAACTTTTAAAAGAAAATTACCAATAATGCAAAGTATAAGCATTAATATTCAATGAAACTAGCACCAATATAAAATATGATACTGTAATTCCACAACAGCCAAAGTATTTTACAACCAGATAAGCAATTCTATATTGGTTTCTGCCATTCAAAGTATACTTGTTGAACATGCAACAGATCATTAATTAATAATATAGTTGTAGTTTCAATTTATTAATAGGAGTTTATTTTAAATTGATACAGTAGAACCTTCCTTTAGCAAACCCCTCTCCACAAAGGGCAATTTTCATTTGAAAAATTACCATTTTTTACAATTTAGCATTTCTCTGGTATGAGGACACCTCTCCCTAAAGGACACTTTGGCTCTTCAATTAGTGTGACAATTGTTCCGTCTTCTACATGCTATGTGGAGAAGCATTTTAAGGCAAACTCTTCAATTAGTTGTCCTCTACAGGAAGGTTCTACTGTAATAGTTTGTTTTTAATTAATAATATATATATATATATAGTTTTGTGTCATTAATTAATAATAATATAAATTAATAATAGTTAAGCATTTTATTTTAATTAAAATTAAAGTAAATTGGTTTAGTCATCCATGATTATTTCTTCTCCTGATAAATTAAGCAAGAGGCAAGGAAATAAAAAGAAATTCAAAAATGCAGGTAACAAAAAGAGTATGGGTATAACTAGCAAAATTGTATAAACATGGCAAGCAATATGAAAATATATTTCACACACCCTCTAATGAACTCCACCAAAATGTAGCAATTGTTCAGAACAGGTGTAGAGAATCATCCTTCCAGCATTGAGATTGGCCCTCCATTTGTACTCTTGTAGATAATGAAATGCTACTTTTTATCCTCAACAAATATTCACAGGAATATCTAACAAAGCATTATGAAGAAAATGACCAATCAAGATTAGATTTAAAAAAAAAAAAATTGACAAGACCAAAAATAAGTAAATACAGTAGAACCTCCCTGTAAAGGACACCTAATTGCAGAGCCAAAGTGTCCTTTAGAGAAATGTGTCCTCTTACCGGATAGTTGCTAAAGTGTAAAAATTGTAATTTTGCAAATGAAAACTGTCCTTTGTAGAGAGGTGTCCGCTAAAGGGAGGTTCTACTGTATATAACATATTATTTGTGAATATATTTATGGGAGATATTCTTGCTAGCTTTAGGAGTTTTTTTTTTTTTTTGGCAATTATTTGATGATATATACTTGTTGCAATGGTTAACTCTGTATTGACGCAAATATCTCGAGTAGGGATATTCTGTTTTGTATAAAATAAATTATGGAGAGAGAAATTGTTATCCATTTAAATGGAGGTTCTACTGTATTTTATGAGACAGTTTGGTGTGTCATCAGTAATGACAGAAGATTGGAGTACTTACTACTCTGACACCCTTAGTAAACAGTACTACACACCTACCTCACTCTATATAGTGTTCTTTGTCAAATAAAGTATCACTTTGATAAGTAGCAATTGCCAAACCTATTGATTAAGTAGGGAAGGGAGAATTCAACACATTTTTAAAACTTTCAGTATTACAACTTGGCTTGATGGGATTTCTCTCTCTCAAAACCTGGGGTAAAACATATATATATATATATATATATTAGATAATAAAAGGCATATATTGGCAAAATAAATATTTTATTAAATCCAATATATGCCTTTTATTATCTAATGAATTAAGTATGGATTGCTCTATTTTCAAAATATATATATATATAATTGCACAATCAAACCTGGCTAAAACTAACTGAGAATATATGAAAAGGCACAATTTGGATTATTCAATATACAGTTACGAGCGTCATGCGTTCTTAATAATTTTTCATCTCTGTCACTGTTTGCTTTTTTTTTGGAATAGCGCTCTCCTATTGGTTGGCTACGATCACACCACCTTTGACCCCCCCCCCCCCACTCGCTTTTTCGTTTTTGTAACTATTGTGTTGGAGCCGGTCGCTCCTTAAATAAATGCATATATTAGTTAATAACTAAATGGAATCCTCTCTTTCTTTTTCCCAGTAAGAGACGCCTACGGAAGCCAACAGTACATAGACAGATAAAGCACATAGGCTATAGTTATTAACTAATATATGCATTTATTTAAGGCGCCAATTTATAATTGTAACAAATAGTATTTGAATCAAAACATTCAATCGGGTAAAAGTACAAATGTTTCTTTTTAATTATAAAACAAACTTCTAGTCCTTACTGTGATGAAAAAATATGGTGAGGGCTTGGCTCTTATTACCTTGTGCCTATAATCCAAATTGTGCTGCCTTATCAGACTTTATATAATGAACAATCTATATTAAATATCTGAGTAA
The DNA here is from genome assembly GCA_030710605.1 of Cordylochernes scorpioides. Classification (NCBI taxonomy): domain Eukaryota; kingdom Metazoa; phylum Arthropoda; class Arachnida; order Pseudoscorpiones; family Chernetidae; genus Cordylochernes; species Cordylochernes scorpioides. The sequence goes on from CP092864.1 coordinate 118,319,314, forward strand.
CAAGATCTCATTAATTCTAATTACAATTACTCTAGTGAATCGAAAGTTTAGTCCCATTGGGGTTTGCTAGAGTGAGGTTTTACTGTATGTGTGGATGTATTGTTTCATCTTTTATAAATGCACAAGAATTGCTCCTTCACCTAGTGAAGGCCAGGTTCAGTGTGGAGAGCCCCAATATGTACTGTCAACTTGAAAAAAAGAATGGGATCAAGGCATTTCCTGATTGTGCAACTGGTGGTGTACTGTTGAGATAGGATTAAGCAACTCCAAAATTATTTCAATAAAACCAAGTTCAGAAAGAGTAAAACCAACTATAAGGGGGAGAAAGAAGGTATTTTCATGATGTAAAAAAAAATTAGGAATTTTTAATATATAAACTTTATTATATTAGTAAAAAAAAGGTAAAAGAACACCAATATAGATTCAGTTACCACATATGTGTTTAGAATATTTTAAACAATGTAATAATGAGAGAGAATGGGGAGGTTTAGGAACAAATGTTCAGCAACTTGGAACAAAGTTGTGGGGATGAGAGGTGTTGAATAAACATAAAGATAATAAAAATATTTGCAACTGTATGCAACAAATTCAATTATAATTATTTGCATATATATGCAATAAATTCAAATATAATTATATGCAACTATATTTCAAGGTGTTGATATACTCATTGTTAATCCACACAAACAAACAAATTAACATCACCACATTTTTAAACTTAGCCTTTCAAATTTTGAAAGTGTGATTGAAAAAATCAACAAAAAAAAGATTATTACTCCTGATGAACCTGAATATCTTTAAAATATTCCACGGTAAAACATCCCTTAGCAGATACTCTTGCTAAATGATGCCCCTAAACAACAGACGGTTTTTATCGCCGAAAAAGCTCACCCATTGAAAATATGTTCATGCTAGAAGACACCTCCAAACAATGGACACTTTTTCAATGCATTAAATATTAATTTTATATATAATAGACATTCCCTCTAGCAACAAATACAAAAAAAAATTACCAAAAATAAAAAAAAGTATAAGATGAGAATGAAAAATATATATACTCTGTTTAGTTAATAGCAACGTTTTTGTTTACATTTTAGAGAGCATGTAATATTTTTTTCTTATAATAAGTTCATAAAAAATTAGAAACTTATTTGTATTCAAATTTCTGCTTATAAAACCTAATACCTAGGTCTTTTATGATCCAAAGTTATTCAAATGTAGAAAAATGAAAAGAGTTTGTTAGAAAGCAAAAGAAATATAAGATGTGTGCCGCAAATTTACATTTTAAAAGATATGAAAAATATTGAATTTAAATATTCCAAAAATATCAAAGCAGTAAATTGTCATTCAAATGCTCAATTGAAAATCCTAATGTGGAAATGGTTTTGAAATTCATGTATACACAATTGCTGATTACAATTGTTCTTTTGATGATACCAAAAATGAGATTTCACTGTAAATAAACAATAGAATTTGGATCTTCCTATTGACTCCCTGACCATTGATTAGATACATGACGGGTACAAGAAGAAAGTGAGACAACTTCATTTATAGAAGCCGCAAACAAGGCTTTGAAACTGCAAAAGAAATGTCATTCAGAAAATCCAAGTTCAACAAAGAATACAGTAGAATCTTCCTATAAAGGGAGAGCCTAATTGCAGAGCCAAAAGTGTCCATTAGGGAGAGGTGTCCTCTTACCGGAGAGTTGCTAAATAGTAAAAATGGTAATTTTGCAAATGTAAACTTTCCTTTGTGGAGAGGTGTCTGCTAGCAGGGTGTCCGCTAAAGGGAGATTCTACTGTATATTTTTCAATCAAATTTATTTTCACAATGTTTAATGGTATTTAACTAGTTTACTATAATATAAAATGATATAAAATGCCATAATAATGAATAAATATAATATGCTCATAAATATATTTTTAAAGTTTTAACATAAAAAAATAGAAACTCTCCGGTAAGAGGACATCAAAAGAAAGGACACTTTGACTCTGCAACCAGGTATTCCTTTACAGGGAGGTTCTACTGTATATTCAATAGAAATAAATTTTTAAATAATAAATAGGAAAGGGGCTTTTGAAAATTGTGTAAATCACCAGGTTTAGAAACAACCTTTGAAATAAGAAATGCGGGAGCAGCATCATCAATGGCTACTAGATACAAAATACATTCAGTTTTCAGATATGTTTACTTTACAAATTGTATATCACTAAATATTGACAATCCTTGAGCATTATGTAAAAAAGTTTTAAGAAACATTCCTCACAAAATACATTTCCAATATGATCTACAACAGGGGGGGTTTGATTGTCTCTCCCACAAGCCTAGCTAGAGAAGACTATGTACACTGATATGGCATAATCTGCATGACTAGAAATCTCAAGTAGTATATTTGGTTTGAGGGGTGCAAACTTTTGCATCTTGAGTAAACCAATCCATCTACTCAGCTGATAAGCTATCAGTAAAATTGTGCTTACTGACCCAAGCAAAGTGTAAGTTAACAGTGAAGTCGCAGAGTTTGATTCAGTTTAAATAACAAATAAAACACAACAAAGTACAAACTAATTATTCCAAATGTGTAATTGTTCATGATTAGCCCTTACTAAATGAATAAATAGAAGAGAAGGAACACGAGAGAGTTGATAAGTAGGACAACAAAGGATACCTAACTAAGGGATGGTGTGCTAGAGTGGGATGTCTTGAGAAGAGAAGGAACATATGAGAGTTGATAAGAAGAGTAAGTAGGACAACAAAGGATACCTAACTAAGGGATGGTGTGCTAGAGTGGGATGTCTTGAGAAGAGAAGGAACATATGAGAGTTGATAAGAAGAGTAAGTAGGACAACAAAGGATACCTAACTAAGGGATGGTGTGCTAGAGTGGGATGTCTTGAGAAGAGAAGGAACATATGAGAGTTGATAAGAAAAGTAAGTAGGACAACAAAGGATACCTAACTAAGGGATGGTGTGCTAGAGTGGGATGTCTTGAGAAGAGGAAGAGGCCACCACCAAGGACAGGTACTTCAGAGGCTCCTGGCGAGTGGCCAGGAAGAGAGCGGCCAGAATGGCGAGATAAAGGGGCAGCAGGGGCAGGAGGTTGAGCTCAGAAGATGGCTGCAGGGGCCACTTGGCCAACACCCGGTCAAAGCCGGAGTAGAGTCCCCACAGGCTGCCGGCCAGGAAGGCAAACAGCAGGGTCCAGGCCACTCGTTGCCGGAACCTCATTCTCCATCATCCCTAAACAAACATCTTGCTCCTTACATAGGTTATATTTCTTGTAATTTCTTTTCCTCAGATTTACCCAGACTAACCTATTTATTAGCTTGTCTTAATTAAATTTTCCTATAAATTAAATTATGATGCACTAGCGCGCCATCTGTTATGAAAATTCGAAACTATTATAGACGCGTAAGATTCTTTTTGAAATTAAACAATTTCTACTGCCCTTACTTAATTTTTCCATTGCAGTACACAACAAGAAATTGTTTAATTTCAAAAAGAATCATACGCGTCTAAATTAGTTTCGAATTTTCATAAATTAAATTATTACCATTAAAAAGATTCCAACCTTCAGTGTAGCATATAAAGGCAGAATGATCCAATACAGTATTAGAACTCTAAAGAAGCAGTCTGGTAGATTAAAAACTGGCAAAACCGCTGGGAGGGTTCACCACTGATAAGCCCTCCCAATATTATTTTCATCACAGTAAGGACAGTAGAAGTTTGATTTATTTGTGAAAAGAAACATTCGCGTCTTAATTCGTTATATATAGATGGCACATTATTGCTTTGTATTAATTTATTACCATTAAAGATGATTAGCTTTAAAAAATAATAATAACATTGCTGATTACTAGTACTATTACTGTTATTTTTGCATGTTCTCTACATTTCTGCTAGGAGAATCTGTATAAAACAAAAGGTCTTAAACAAGGCCTTTTGTTGTAGCTATTGTTGTAGAGAACTTCCTAGCTGAAGAACTACAAGTCCCTAGTTTCACCACCCTCAAGAATGGACTTCCAGCTGTATAAATAGAATAGGTGAAACTAGTCCTAGTTCATCACAGCTGGATGTGTCATTTCGTTCCAATACAGTAGAACCTCCCGCTAGCGGACACCTCTCTACAAAGGAGGGTATTCATTTGCAAAATTACCATTTTTACTATTTTGCAACTCTCCGGTAAGAGGACCCCTCTCAACCATCATGACTGGATGAAGTAGAATGCCTTTGTCATTAAGACTGGGAACACTACTCAGTGGCAGGCCGACTTAGCTCCAAAAGAAATGGCCGCCTCTGACATGAGGAACTCATGCAATTCTCAACCTGCAACCCCAAAATGCATTATTGACTGTATTGACTCTTCCATTGATGAGCTCTACTCATCCCCAGCAGATATCATCAACAAGCTCTAGAAGCTTGATACCCTGATATGATTGAGTGGAGATAAGAAAGAAGAAGGACAGCTCTCCCTAAAGGACACTTTGGCTCTGCAAGTAGGTGTTCTTTACAGGGAGGTTCTACTGTATCTTTAGTGTTCTGAATAGTGTCTGTGTAAAAATTGCTTAAAATTATACATTGAATGGAAAATCATAATAACAGCAACTTTTTTATAGCAGCGACTTGATCATATAATCATAATTCTGAAATTCCAATTGTTTAAATAGTTTAGATTTCTCAAAATAAATTGTATGTTTACATCGCATGCTTCAGTCAATCAAAGGCAGTTTCAGAGTTGGTCAAATATCTTCCTATCCCCTGTTATCTTAAATTTCTTTTTTGAATATGACACAATCTTGACCCTCCTTATCAACACTCTTGGATAAAACATCAAGTTTAACGTAACCTGGTCTGTCTGTATTAAATGTATTAGGTGGAAGGTCTGGTGATGTTACACCACCAAAACTCACATACAAAGCTCTGTACAAAAAGTATACTTCACCCATTTAAAAGTGCATCATCATGACTGTAAACTCCACCTTTGCCGGTCCCAAGCCCGGATGAAAAAAGAGGAGGGGGAGCAGTAACAAGCTCACTAAAAAACCTGGGTTCAGCTGGCCCGGCTGATAGTACCCTGTAAGGGCTCCTAATCCAGGGATACAGGATGAGCAGCTTTTGTACTCCATGTTAGGAGCGGCTGCACATGGCGTCAGTTCCTCATGTCAGAGGCGGCCATTTATTTTGGAGCTAGGTTGGCCTGCCACTGAGTAGTGCTCCCAGTCTTAATGACAAAGGCAGACGCATTCTACTTCACCCAGTCATGATGGTTGTCAAGTCTCAAGCTCTAAAAGCTTGATACCCTTTTTTTTTTGCTTATCCCTAGTACACGTGGTACAGGCCATGATAATCATGGTGGGTAGTTAGCGACTGCTTTTACTGTAAGTGCACCACATGTCTACACATGTGAAAAGCAGTTCGACTTTGCACTTACTAATGCCAGAGCCCCGTTTGGTTACTTGCACTCGCTGGTGGGGTTGGACTTTTGCAAGAATCGGGGGCCATTGGAGCATTTTTTTTCTTTAAACAGAAAAAAGTGTCCAATGCGGGAATCGAACCCGGGTCCTAGTGGTCGAAAACCAAACGGTTTAACCAGCCTTCCACCGACCCCCCGCTTGATACCTTAATATGATTGGGTGGAGATAAGAAAAAAGAAGAAGAAAAGTGAATCAAGTAACCATACGGGGCTCTGGCACATTTGTAAGTGCAAATTCAAACTGCTTTTCACATGTGTAGACATGTGGTACACTTACAGTAAAAGCAGTCGCCTACTTCTACCCACCATGATTATCATAACTCCGCCTTTGCCGGTCCCAAGCCCAGATGAAAAAGGAGGAGGGGGAGCAGTAACAAGCTCGCTAAAAAACCTGGGCTCAGCTGGCCCGGCTGATAGTACCCTGTAAGGGCTCCTGATCCAGGGATACAGGATGAGCAGCGTTTGTACTCCATGTTAGGAGTGGCTGCACATGGCGTCTGTTCCTCATGTCAGAGGCGGCCATTTCTTTTGGAGCTAAGTCGGCCTGCCACTGAGTAGTGCTCCCAGTCTTAATGACAAAGGCAGACGCTTTTTACTTTACCCAATCAGGATGGTTGTCAAATCTCCCCACTATGCTGCATCGGCCGTCGCGCAGAATAATCAGGGCCGCGTCTGGAGTTTAGGCAGAGGGCTTCATTCGAAAAATTCCCTACATTCTCCCAATGCCAAATTGAATATTCTTCAATGTAACATCAATGGCATATCTACTAGTAAGAGCAAGGTTAAACTGGATGAGATATTATCACTGGCGGCCTCCAAAAGCGCTAATATCATTTGTCTGCAAGAAACCAAGCTTAAGCCCAACCACCATTTTAAGGTAAAGGGCTTCAAAATACTGAGAAAAGACAGGCCTTCAGCAGATGGAGGAGGAGGGCTCCTGACCCTCATCAAAGACCTTTCCTTTGAAGAAATTGACACTCCTTCAACAACCCATACTGAACTACAGGCCTTCAAAATACACCTACCCAATCAGAGACCCCTAACAATTGTGAATACTTATCACCCACCCCAAAAACCAGGCCCAGAACTAGACTTAGTTGCACACCTACTTGATCCCAATATACTCATCCTTGGAGACTTCAACAGCAAGCATCAATCTTGGGGCTGTTCCCTCAACAACACTGAGGGCTCTATCCTCAGCACCTTCATTGATGACAACAACCTCACAATTGTGTCCCATGGTCCTACCTACATCTCTCACTCCTATGGAACTCCGCAAACACTAGATCTCACCATCACCTCCCCATCTATGGAACAGTTCATAAAAAACAGCACCCTGAAAAGCATCGGAAGCGACCATCTCCCTCTGCTAACAGAAATCTCCACCTCCACTTCCCTCCCAAAATCTTCACAAAGACTTTTCTGGAACTATAAAAAAGCCTCCTGGAATTCATTTAAAACATTGTTATAGTCTTCTCAGCAAAATCCCACCAAATTCCTCTTTGGAAGACAGGTGGAAGAACTGGAAGTCTGCAGTCCTAATTTCTGCCAAACAAAATATCCCCAGAGGAAACAGAAAATTCTACATTCCTGGATATAGAGAGGTACTAGATCTTTTGAAAGATGAAATAGAAGATAGGAACCAAGTTTACCAAGACCTCATTGAGAACAACAACACCCTCCTCATCAGAGATTACAATCACCTTGCTGCAAAAATTAAGCTTAAGGCCGACCAAATCAAACAGAATAAGTGGATTGAACTCTGCTCTTCAATTGACCCAAAAACCAGCGACACGAAACTATGGAGATTACTACATGCCCTCAATCAGGACACTCCATCTGACAGCAGCTCAAATACCTTCAAGGATAATTCTGGAAATCCCCTCACAGACAAATACAGCATAGCAAACCATTTTGCCCACCATTACAGCTCCACCGCAAAACTTAATTTTAATTTACAGGATAAAATAATAGGTAGAAAATCTAGGCTCACCAGAAACCTTGCAAAATCCAAACCCAGCCACAACATTTTCAGTGAACCTTTTCAAGAGCATGAACTGGACGAAGCTTTAAGTCATCTTGACCCTACAAAAGCTCCTGGTCCAGACAACATCACTGGACCCATGTTGAAAAACCTCAGTTCCCATGCCAAACTAGAACTCTTAGGCATTTTAAATTACAGTTGGAGCTCGTCTACCCTCCCTAAAGAGTGGAAACATGCCACAATTATCCCCATCCACAAACCAGGCAAGCTTGAGAACCACCCAACCAACTACAGACCTATCTCTCTGACCTCTATTCCCTGCAAAATCATGGAACACATGATTCTCAATAGGTTAACTTTTTATCTTAACCTCAACAACCTACTAGAGCCTCATCAAAGAGCTTTTAAAAAATATCAAAGCACAGAAGATTCAATCTTTTACTTCGTTCAACAAATCCAGGACAGCTTCCATCATAAACCTACAGAATCCACTATAGCAGCCTTCATCGACCTTTCCCAAGCCTTCGACAGAGTCTGGAAGGAAAAGCTAATTCTCAAACTCAATGAACTTGGAATAGAGGGAAGTATGCTGAGTTGGATCAGCAATTTTCTATCCAAGTGCACCATACAGGTTAACTTCAACAACATCAAATCAAAAACCACTCGTATTTACCAAGGTCTACCCCAAGGATCAATCCTAAGCCCTATTCTCTTCAATATTTACCTAAATGATGTACACACTTTTATCAAACCGCCAGCTAAAATTGCCCTTTACGCAGATGACATAATCATCTGGGTCTCCAAAAACAACCTCTCCGATGCAGAACAATCTCTGAATAAAGCCATGAAAAATATACAAAAGGTAACTCAGAAACTAAAATTAACCATCAACATCAACAAATCTGAAATCGGCCTCTTCACCATCAACAACCACCTTCGCCACTGGACCCCAAATATTTTCTTAAATAATTCAAAACTTCAATATTCAGATTCCCCAAGATATCTTGGTGTCACACTCGACCCTACGCTCACTTTTAGAAAAACATATTGACACCATGATAAGCAAAGCCAAAAATAGGCTCAAAATCCTGAAAAAAATATCAGGCTTAAACTGGGGTGCAAATGCCAATATCTTACGCACAACGTACCTTGCACTCGTAAAACCTATTTTGGAATATGCTACACCAGCCTGGATCAATGCAAGTAAAACTAACCTATCCAAAATAGACAGAATCCAAGCAAGCGCAGCTAAAATTATCAGCGGACTTCGAGGATCCTGCCCAAATCGCATTGCTGAACTCGAATCCAACCTTCTTTCCCTGCACCTAAGGAGAAAAATCTGCTTTTCAAAATTTATAACAAAAAAGATTAACTCTCCAAAAGAACATCTTACAGGAAAATTTATTAGAAATTGGGTCCCAAACCAAAGATTAAAACGCCCCACACCTCTCAACATGGCTCACAACTCTAATCTTTTAGACATCCCAATTAATCCCAAACACAGAACTTCCTATCCCCCACACAAAACTCGCACCAAACTCATCTGTTTCCCTCATCTACCAGACAATCCCCACAAACATGAAACTCAGCCAGAATTACTTAAAGCTCTTGGCCTCCAAATCATTGAGGAAAATAGCTCCCTCTTCGACATCACAATTTACACTGACGGTAGCCAACTTGAAACTGGACTGTCTGGCAGTGGAATAGCTATCTACAAAGATAAGATCTTGGAAAAAATCTCCCTTTCCCACCCTAGACATCTTTCAGTTTATAAATCAGAACTCTCTGCTATAGATAAGGCTCTAAAAGACATCAACATCAACTCGCCAAGCAAAATAATAATCTACTCCGACTCAAGAGCAGCCATTTATACCCTTCAAAGCTGCTTCTCCAGTCAAGAACCTCTCCTCAAGAGCATTGCTAAGTCTGTAAACCGACTCCCAGACAACAGCTCAGTCACAGTGCAATGGCTTCCAGCTCACGTTGGAATTCCTGGTAATGAGCTGGCAGACTCTCTGGCAAAAGCTGGAGCTCTTGGCCTACCTGAAGCAAGAGAATCCACCACCCAACTAAACGAAAGAGACCTCCTCCGTACCATCAAAACCCAATGCCTGCAGGAATAGAAATCTGATGCTGCACATGACTGGTACAGAGCAGGAGGGACAAGCACCGGTTCTGTCCTCCCAAGAGAACAACAGTCTTTGATTTCCAGACTTAAGTCTGGTCATCTACGGACAATGACTTTCCAGAATGGTTGCAAGGTTTTCCCACTGTGTACTAAGTGCAATTCTCAGCCTGCAACCCAATACATATTATTGACTGTATTGACTCATCCATTGATGAGCTCTACTCTTCCCCGGCAGACACCATCAAAAATCTCAAGCTTTACAAGCTTGATACCTTAGTGTGATTGAGTGGAGATAAGAAAGAAGAAGAAGATGATAATTATCATCGCCTGTACCACATGTACTAGGGATAAGCAAAAAAATAAAATGCATCAAGGAGTTAAATGATGAATCCCAGACCATCTACTCTCATGTCATCAAACACAACTTGGACCACAACTAATCCTAAATAAGATACAGTAGAACCTCCATGAGAAGACACTCATGCTAGAGAACACCTCTCTATAAATAACAATTTTAATTTGCAAAATGATCATTTTTACTATTTATCAACTCTCCAGTAAGAGGACACCTCTCCCTAAAGGACACTCTGGCTCTGCAATTAGGTGTCCTTTACAGGGAAGTTGTACTGTACATGTAAATAGTCTCCATGACATTGTCTAATGACACAAGAGATAATAAAAAATACATCAAAACATTACATCTTCCTCTTTGTTCAAATTTAACAGATGAATAAATTTGTCACAACACCAAGGAGGACTTGGAATTCCCAATGTCCAATGGGGAGGAGTCATATAACTGGTAAAGTGTTAAAGATGAATCTGCAGTTTGCACAGGAAAGTTTTTTTTTTTTTGTATTTTTTTCTTCTATGAAAATCTTATCATTTTGATAAATATATATCCTAATATGGTCTATAAATATTACCCATTTATTATATCGTGTGTATATAAGTAATATTTAATGTATTTACAAGTTTGGTTTTTAAATTTTTGGATTAAAATATGAACTTATTGAGTAATATAATATATGGAATTGGAATCCACTAGGTTGCTATACTGTTTCACCACGAATATATTACCGTGCATTCTCGGGAAAAGTTTACAAATTAAAGAATATTCTTTAAATGCATAAAATGCGCATGTGCCGGTCAGATATGCCTTTTTTTGTTTTTAATAAAAATACATATTAAAATTTGATATTAAACATGTCAACAAGCGTTATATTGCCCATTAAATTTGTATATCAAAATGATTTTTATTACTAATTAGACATAATAGGAAAATTTTGGAAGCGAAATAATATGCAATAGTTATATAAATAAATATAAACATTTTTATCTCTTAGTTGAGAAGAATTTATGAAACAAAGGTTATAGAATATATTACCTCACTAGGAATATTGAAAATATAACTATAAATTTTGAATTATATCAATTCTTTCGAAATAGATTAACTCATATCCTTCTGAAAAATGTACGCAAATTTAAAATAAACATCAGAATTTTTTTTTCAGGAGTTATATTTGTAAACAGAGATAACCAATAAAAATTCACTGATAGCAAAAAAAATAATAATAATAGAAAATATTCTAATATAGTTTTATTATTTTTATTATAGAATTATTCAATATTTAATTATTTTAATTAATTTAATATTTAATTAAATTATTTAATGATTCTTTTTGTTTATTTTAAGATTTTTTCAATATGTATAATATTAGCATTATTAAATTTAAATGGTGGTTGTTGTTCTGTGCTCCAGCAGAACCTGGACTATAAATAAATATCTTTACTGAGTGCCCCCTTTAGAAATACCTAAAATATAATTTGGATATATCGAGATAGTTTTGCTATAAAAATAGTTTCTCGTTTATTAATGTTGAGGTTCTTTAGTGATTAGTGTGGGAGCATTTATTATTTATATTCTTTCTCTTAGCATTTTTACAGATTCAAAATTCTTTCAAAATAAATACTCTAGATGATCTCAGATCATGATGGGGAGAAGAAAGAAATGTATTCTAGCATTAAGTGTTGCTTATAAAGCCACGAATGGCCATTTAACTTGTGTGCATTGAAGGGGGATTAAACAGATGTCAACAATGTAGAATTTTAAAAAATTTGGCCTCTTAATGATTTGTTATTTTGTAGTGTAAACAATACTACTAATTAAGAAAATATTCCTTTATTATCTTTGACAAATCACAAACACATAATTAATAGAAAATATCAAGCATATATATAAACATAAGGGTTATACATATTCCTTTTCTTCACAGAGTTATTTAAAAATGTTATTTATTTTAACACCCCCTCTCAATTGTTATTTATATAAATATCAATTGCAAGTTTTTCACCCAATGTTGGAAAGTTTCATAAATTTGTTCAACATGTCTTTACATAAAGGTTTCTGCATCCTTCAATGTAATCTATTTTGAATATGCTTTGGGCCAAAAAATCCTTTATGTAGTGAGTTCTTGTATGAGTGTGTTTACTTCTTTTCGAGTTAAAAAAAATGGCCATGAGAATAGCACTCTTGTTATTTACTAGTATAGTTATGTCCTTAAATGATTTAAAGTCCTTATTTATTTATTTCAGATGAACTAGGTCTTGTATAGAAGCAGCAGCTGCTACATATTCTGCCGCTGCAGTCAAAAGGGAAACATATCCCTGTTTTTTAGAAAACCAATCATTACATTTGATCTATGTAGTATTATGTTTCCACTTTTAATTTTCTGTCAATTTCAGTCAGAGTCTGAATTTGAAATCAAATTGTTGAGTGATATTGTATATATCAGCACAATATCTTCGGTTGCCATCAAATATCTCATTAATCGTTTTGCAGCCTTCCAAGGTAAAGAAAATAAGACCTAATCCAAATAATTTATTAGTGACGTTTCGGCAACAACATTGTCACCATCATCAGACAAAACAGTCAACAGTACTATTTAAGAACTTGCTGTAATTTCTTTTCATTTATTCTTTTGTCTGATGATGGTGACAATGTTGTTGCCGAAACGTCACTAATAAATTATTTGGATTCGGTCTTATTTTCTTTTATTATAATCTATAATCCAAATTGTGCTTTATCAGCTTTCCAAGTTGTTTGAGTGGATTTATCTACAGTTCTACTCAAATATGACACTGGAAACATTATGTCTGGTCTTGTAATATTTGCTACATACAATAGACTTCCTTTAATCATTCAATTGACTCTAAAGAAATTTTATATCTTCTCGATTTTGTTCAGTTTCCAAATTTAATTCCATAGGTGTATCCACCTTTTTGCATTCTGTCATATTGAATTTTTAAAAAATATTTTGTTAATGAATTTTGTTTGCTTGATCATTAACTCACCACTTTGGCTGACGAGCCTGACAGGTCCTGTAGATACGGATCTGCCTCCATCACTGTGCGACTCTTGGCGTCGGGGTGTAGCAGACCACAGAGGGTGTTTAGTCAGATAGAAAGGTCAGGGAGGTCTATAGCTCTTTCTTTATATACTTTGGTTACACTTTCTAGGTCTTACACCAGGCTTGGTGTAGTTATTCACACGCGCTTCCTGGTCAGTGATGAGCTCCTGTAGCATGCCATCTCTTTGAAAATATTCATGGGGTTCTGAACCTGGAGTAAGGTTGCCCTGGTTACAGGCTGCATGCTACAGTAGTCAGTTGACTGTTATAATTGGGTCTCAGATAACTAGGGACTCGTGCCTCCCCTGCCACAACACTCTCACATATATGAGAGTTCTTTTTTGTTGTCATTGCTAACATTTCCGCCCTCCAGCAAACATCCCTTCATTTCCATTCAAATTTATTTAGGCCACAAGCTATTTACAACTGTTTGTGGTAAATTTTGTTCCTCATCTTCCAACATATTCTCGCGAAGAAAAATAACCAAATAGGCTTCCGAATTACTTTTAATATTTATTTAATTAGTTATTGAAAATATAAAATAGAAGTGCCTATGTGTTGTGTATAAAAGTGGGCCTTGTATTTGAAATGATATGGTATGGGTTGATTTTAAATGTTTTAATTATCTAGGAATGAGATTACATAATATAACACACAATAAAAATAAAATTACATACTTGAGGTGTGACATCGAAGGCGGTATTCGATTACATCTTATATTTACAACACAACGTTGTCGAATCTATTTCTAACATTATTAAAAATATATAACAGTCTCCCCTACTTTAGATAAGACACTTAGGGATAGTTTCCTGTTTTTGTATTTCTGGTTGTGTAGACATAGTCTTCAAGATGTCGCGGGGGTCGTCTTGGGCGTTGTGATCTGCGTAGGGGTATATCAGGCATGGATGTAGGTTCCTGATGGCTTTGATCTCGGCCCAGCGAGATTTTGCATCAATTAGGACTAAGTAATAATATCCCTGGAAAGGTCCGGCGTAATCGAGGTGAATGCGCTCCCAATTAGTTGATGGAGGATCCCAATGATGTACAGGTGCTTTTGGAGGATTGTTTTGAGTAGATAAGCAATCTTTGCATGATTTTACAAGATTTTCGATATCCTTGTCAATATTCTTCCAAGTGCAGTAACGTCGGGCAAGTTGTTTCATCTTCACGATCCCAAGATGTGTTGAATGAAGGTCTTTTAAGACTTCCAGTTGAATACTTTTTGGAACTACTACTTTATCATTCTTGAACAAGATTTCTCCCCATTTAGTGTGTAATCACTCTCAATGGAATTTGATTTGATGTCTCGTTTTAGCTTTGACAGTTCTTTGTCTGTCTCTTTTACAATTTCTTCCACTGTTAAGGTTTTCGTAGAAATTTCGAACACCGTTGAGGAGCATATTCGATATACCTCCTCGTTGATAATCATGTCGGTGGTAACATAACCTTGGGCAGTGGGTTCTCGTGACAAACAGTCAGCAATTTGATTTTCAGTTCCTTTATTGAATGACACGACGTAGTCGAAACCTGCTAGAAATGAAGCGTAACGTAAGAGACGTGCAGATGTCATTTTTGGAAATTTTGATTTAGGATGAAAAATTCTGGTCAAGGTCAATGCCAAGCAGCATTTATCAAACTCAAGAATGAAGCTGCGAGTGACAGAGTTTTAATTCCTTTCGATACAAACTTGCCTGTTACCCTAACAACAGATGCAAGCCCTGTTGGAATCGCTGCAGTATTGTCTCATGGTATCAATAAGGTAGAACACCTAATTGCTTTTGCCTCACGTTCACCAACAGATGCAGAGCAAAACTACTCTCAACTAGATCGAGAAGCACTGGCAATTGTGTTCGGAGTAGACCATTTTTTTGATTATCTTTTCGGACATAAATTTACACTAATTACTGATAATCAACCCATACCATATCATTTCAAATACAAGGCCCACTTTTATACACAACAGAATTTTGGCGACGAGGGTTAAAAACGACAATGTAAACAACGTATTCTAGCAAAAATATTTAAATCAAACTTTATCAAATATCAAATATTCATAATATAATACAATATATATCAATATTATTAGCAATTTAACTTCATATCATCAATTCTAATTCTATTAAATTCATAACTACCCCCCCCCCCAAAATACTCGTATATCTATTTTTAAAACAAGCAATTATTCGCATATCAATATGTATTTATTTTTGCCAAATTCTGTTTTTTCCGAAGTCTTCATAATTATCGATATGAAACTGTTGTTGATCCATTTTGTTTAAAAATATTTTGATTTTTACCTCGATGAAAATTAAAATAAATAAATATTGATATGCGAATAATTGCTTGTTTTAAAAATAGATATATTTTGGGGGGTACTTATGAATTTAATAGAATTATAATTGATGATATGAAGTTAAATTGCTAATATATAAAATTGATATATATTGTATTATATTGTGACGAAGAAATAATTTAATTAATAAATTATTTCTTCGTCACAATATTATGAATATTTGATATTTGATAAAGTTTGATTTAAATATTTTTGCTAGAATACGTTGTCGTTTTTAACCCTCGTCGCCAAAATTCTGTTGTGTATAAAAGTGGGCCTTGTATTTGAAATGATATGGTATGGGTTGATTATCAGTAATTAGTGTAAATTTATGTCCGAAAAGATAATTAAAAAAATGGTCTACTCCGAACACAATTGCCAGTGCTTCTCGATCTAGTTGAGAGTAGTTTTCCTCTGCATCTGTTAGTGAACGTGAGGCAAAAGCAATTGGGTGTTCTACCTTATTGATACTGTTCGTGTTCGTTTTAAAAAAAAAAGAAAAGGGTGATCGACTGAAAGGAAAAACAATGGGGGAAATAAATGTACAATTACACAGTATAATAAAAGGTTTTATTTAAAAATTAAAAAAGAGCTAAAAACTATTATACTTATATATAAAAAATTAAGGATAAAAAACAAGAAAAAAGGTTAAGCAAAATTATACTTATATATAAAGAATTATGCATACAAAACAAGAAACAAGGTTAAGCAAAAAAATAAGTAAAATTAACTAATCTTAGTGAAGAGAGATAAAAATAAATGACAGGGGGGTGTCGAGCTTTGTGTTCACACAGTACCTCAGATGGCAGCACCGTCGCTCGCTTGGCTTGACTTCCTCTTATCGCGGCTTGTGCGATGTCCAAGGCGTCCTTTCCGTCCTCAAGTTGCCGCTTGAGGGATACTCCAAGACGTCCTTTCCGTCCACGAGACTCTGCTTGTGGGATATTTCTAGACGTCTTTCCGTCCACAAGACTCTGCTTGTGGGATACTTCTCAGACGTCTTTCCGTCCACAAGACGCTGCTTGTAGGATATTTCTCAGGCGCATCTGCTCCGCCTGGTCCCCTGCTTCTAACTAGGAAAAAAAAGAAGATCACGCCACATGGCCACAAATTCCACAAACTCCAGACGTCCACTTGACTTTGCCTCCCCGGGCATCGATCGACCTTTGTCCTGGGGCTCGCAGCTGGGAGTTTCCCCGACCATGTAGATGTTTTGACCCTTTCTTTCAACTTTTCCCCTCGTCTCCCTTCACCTAAGTCTTTCATTCTATGTACAAAAGTAAGGCTCGGTAAAATAGTTTTAACATTCTCCCACAAAATTTTGCTCTGAAAGAAGTCAAAATTAAGTATAAGACAAAAGAGCATATAAATACACAATACACACAAGAGTAGATATGCCTATTATATTACATAAAATACACATAAAAGAATACACATATTACACTTTTTTTTCTACAGGTACTTTCACTAGTCCTTCGAGTCATACCTTGCAGGCTTTCTGATTACCCTACCATATCTATTTCTAGAGTCCCTGGATTCAATATTGGGCATATTTCCTAAAAATGCATCAGATTGGGGTTCGGTATTTGAATTGTCCATTTGAATCGTCTTAACATTCGAGGATATTTCAAGAGGGTGTAAGCGTTGTAGAGCCCTGATCAAGGTTCCTGTGGATGTTTTAACATGGGCCACTCTCACTATTCCATCTTTACCTGGTATGAGATTTACTATTCGCCCTTTAGGCCAAAACATTCTTTTAAGATTTTCTTGCCCGATCAGTACAACGTCTCCTACTTTCAACTGTCTCCTATCAATATTTTCGGATTTCTGAATCTGCGCGCCTAAATATTCCTTTAAGAATCTCTGCTTCAATTCTCTCTTCAGTTGACCTAACTCTCTGTATCTAGTGTGCAACATTTCTGGCTTTAAATTTTCAAATTCCGGAAAGCTAGACTCTGGACCATTTTGTAAAAACTCATTAGGAGTTAACGGTTTTAGATCATTGTCGTCTTCAGAGACATAAGTGAGGGGTCGATTATTAATGATAGATTCGATTTCACAAAGGGCAGTCTGCAGTTGTACATATTTCAGCTTCCTGTGACCTAGCATCTTTATCAACATTTCCTTTATTGTCCTAACCATTCTTTCCCAAAATCCTCCCCACCAAGGAGCAGAAGGAGGGATAAAAATCCATTGTATCCTTTTAATTGAGGTTTCCCTTTCAATTCTAGTCCAATCCAATCTCTTGAATATTCTATTAAGTTTTGCGAAATTGGTGCCATTGTCGCTATATATTTTCTCGGGGCGCCCTCTCCGACAAATAAACCTATGGAGGGCCATCATGAAGACTC
The DNA here is from genome assembly GCA_030710605.1 of Cordylochernes scorpioides. Classification (NCBI taxonomy): domain Eukaryota; kingdom Metazoa; phylum Arthropoda; class Arachnida; order Pseudoscorpiones; family Chernetidae; genus Cordylochernes; species Cordylochernes scorpioides. The sequence goes on from CP092864.1 coordinate 118,336,988, forward strand.
CTGTCTCTAAACTCTTCACCAACTCCAGATGAATAGCGCGATAGACGGCGCAAGTAAAGGCGGCTACCCACACTTTCCCACCTTCTTTCAAATGAAGAGGGCCTAATAAATCAACTCCTGTAATTTGGAAGGGTTTGCCCAGTCCCCAATTCTGTTTTCTGGCAAAGCTGCCATTGGTCTTTGCAGAGACTTTTCTTTAAGTCTCTTGCAAGCAATGCACTTACTGATAATTTTCTTTATCGTTTTCCTTCCCCTGATTATCCAAAATTTCTCTCTCAGCTTTAATAAAATGAATTGCACCCCTACATGTCCATTCTTCAGGTGCACTTCCCATATAAGTTGCTCTACGAAGGGATGGTCGCCTGGTAGAATGATAGGAGTTTTAAATTCTTCTGGGACCTGTCCATGTAAAAGTTTGCTTTCTACACACCAAAGTCCGTCAGTGTTTTTTAATATTTTAAAACTCTTGGTTGCATTCGATTTCTCTATGGAGACTTTCTCCTGAATCATTGGATAAGCTTTTTTTCTGCCAAGTCTAATTCTGAAACTTTCAAAGGTCCTGTTTCAGTTGACTGTTTTTTAAGTTTCCCTAAAAATCTTAAAACATAGGACATTACCCTGATGTTGAGAGAGTAATTAGACCTCCTTGTCAGTATCCAGTCTTTATAATCGATGTTCAAATTAATGTTGGTTTTCATAATGTTTTCTTCAACCTTTATTTCTTTTGGATTTATCGAGAACTCTGATTTGGGCCAGAATTCTTTAGGTTTTTTCAACCATTCGGGGCCCTCCCACCATCTGCTTTGCACAAACTGGCTTGGAGGGCAACCTCGAGACAGAAGATCGGCCGGGTTCAACTGACTAGGAACGAACCTCCAATCGTTCAAATTGGTAGTGGCCTGTATTTCTCTGACTCGGTTTCTCACGAAAACTCTCCACTCAATTTCTTTCTTTATCCAACTTAGCGCGGTAGTAGAGTCAGACCAAAGAGTTGTTTCACATTTTCTCTTCAAGGCAGCTTGGATTGCATTGGCTAGTCTAGCTCCTAGTACCATGGCCATTAATTCCAAGCGAGGGATCGTAATACTCTTCATAGGAGCTAATCTGACTTTGCTCCAAATCAAAGTTAGAGTATTTTCTCGTCCCGTTTCGCTCCTTAAATAGGCTACAGCTCCATAGCCTATTTGACTAGCGTCACAAAAGATATGAACTTCTGTAGGGAAAATGAGATCATTCCACATATATCTCGGTATCTTTATTAACTCTATGAATTTTATTTGATCCAACCAGGTTCGAAATTCCTGGGCCATACTTTCGGGTAGAGGTGTATCCCAACCTAGTTTCAGCCCCCGTGATTGCTGCAGTAACAACTTTGGTGGCAAGAATACTGGAGCGCAAAATCCAAGTGGATCAAATATCCGCTGAACCATGGACAGTACCAGCCTTTTCGTTAATTTGGGTTGAAGACTCAAATTGTCAGGGAGTTCGCATTTTAATGAATCTTCCATTTTATTCCAAACAACACCCAATATTTTTGTACAAGTCCCCTTTTCAGGGTTTTCCTCCAGAGAATATTCCCAGTCTCGTAAGTCCATTTTAGCCCTGTCCATAATTTCAATTGCGGCCTTTTGAAATTCCTGCACTTCCTGCTTTGTTTCCAGCGAGGTAATACAATTGTCCATGTAGAAGGATTGAGCTAAAATCTTGGCCCATTGAACAAGTGGGCCTCTTATTGATTGAAGATGGTATTCTATTACGGCGTTCAGCACAAAAGGACTACAGTTTAAGCCAAATACAAGTCTCTTATGCCTGTAAGCTATTAGTTCTCTATCGCTCTCCTTTTCCCACCAAAGGAATCCAAGATAGTTCCGTTCAGATTCTTCAATCGCCACCATCTGGAATGCTTTTCTTATATCTGCCGTGACTACAAATTTATTTTCCCGAAATCTTATCATCATTTCAGGGATTCTTTCCAATAAATTCGGTCCCTTTTCTAAACATTGATTCAAAGATAGTCCATTATGACCTAGACAAGAAGCATCGAAAACCGGACGTATGGGCGTCGTTTTAGATTCCATCTTGTACACAGGGCGGTGAGGTAAATAGTAGCCTCTTCTCTCGAGAGGATTTTCCTCGACTCTTTCAATGAGTCCTTCAGTCAGCCAGTCTCTAAAGATCTGACTATATTCGGTCAACTTATTCGGTGAGGTCATTTTCTTAGTGCTTATATCTAACCTTTTTATCGCTATGTCAAGATTGCTGGGGATTGACTCCTTTTCTACCTTCCAAGGTAGACCTACAGAATATCTCTGATCACTTTGTCTTTGAATTTTTGTTATAAACTTTTCTTTTATTTCCTGGTATCTGGTCTCTTTGGAGCAAGTTTCAACAGGATCCCTAATGCCTAGTACTTCTAGATCCCACAAATCCTTTAAATCGCCTCGCGTTGTTAGCAGATTCAAAGTCTGCTGCACATTGTCATTGCTATCAATAATTGGCGAATTGCCCATTAGTGTCCAACCTAATTTCGTTTCCACCCCAGTTAAATCTGCTTCAACTTGAACTATTTTTCCTGTCAAAATCATACCTAGATAGTTAGCACCAATCAATATGTCAATCTCTTGTCCTTTAAAATTGTCCTGAGACAATATTATGCCCTTAATCTTCAATTTTTCTAACCAGTCTCCTTTTGGCAAAGGTGGTATGGCGTCGCAAATTTTACGTTGATCCAGCGCCTCAATATGGATCACATCTCTTTTATTACCTAAATTCTCTAATTCTAACATAAATTTACCGTGCTTTTCTTCACCAATCTTATTACCTCCAAAAAGACTTTTAGCTATAGTTATTTCGCCTTTTCTCTCTATTCCTATACTCCAGACTAACGACTGTTTGATATACGAAAACTGACTTCCACTGTCGAGGAGAATTCTAACCCTTCTAGAGGCATTTGGGCCTCTTAACAGTGCTACCGTGGTCATCAGCAAGACCTGACCGGTGCAGGCTTGACTAGAAAGCGATGCAATGGGTTCAGGTGCATTTTCCTTTAGATTTTCTCTTCCTGGTTTCGTTAACCGGTTAGAAGAATTTCCTTCACATAAAACTTCTAAGTGGTTTCTCCCACAGTTTTTGCACTCCAATTGTTCTCGGCACTGACTCTGTATGTGTCCCTTTCTTAAGCATTTGAAACATTGATGGGCACTACGTATTTTATCATTTCTCTCTCCCGGAGACATTTTCATTATGGAGCGGCATTGATGACTCGCATGATTTGTTCTTTCACAAAAGAAGCATTTTTTATTAGTTCGCCCTCCGAACAGACTAGACACAGTGGCGGGTCTGAAATTGCTCCTTGTTCTGGTCCCATCATTGTAAGACCTTTTATAGGGTTCCTCCTGCTTAAAGCCTTTTTCCACAAATTTCAGCCGTTGAGCACTCCTTACTTCGGCTTTTAGAAAGTCCAATAATAACCTGAGCCTTTCTTGAGCTCCTCCAACCCCTTTATCTGACTCTTCCCGTTTTGCTAACTCCAGACCATAACCCGAAGAAGGATGCCTGTGCCATATTTTCAAAATATCCGAAGGTAATGAAGGCTCGACAAGAGGGTATAAAAAAATACCCGACAACTGGGGATCAATGCCCAATGTCTCTAACGACCGGAGGTGACTGCTCAGTTCATCGTACAGACTGCTTAAATTTCTATTTTCTTTCTTTACATTAGATATAACCGAATTCAATAGACGTCTGACATACAATTCTGTCAGTATATTCGGGTCACCGAATCGCTCCTGTAGGGCTTGTACCGCCAAAGCATAGTTGGCGCCTGTAACGGGATAGCTTGCTACAACACGATAGGCTTCTGAATTTGGTACAATTGCTTGACGCAAATATAAAAACCGGTCGCTATCGGATAAATTCTTATTTTCGTGAATTTTCGAAAACTGCGCCCACCAAGGCAACCAACCTTCCAGAGAGCCATCATAGGTTTTTAGGGCTAACTCTGGTAATTTCACATTTATTACAGTGTCCTCGCTAGCAATCGGGATTGTTTCTTCTTTATCGGGATTCCGTAATACACTGACTTTCTGTTGAATATCAAACTTTTCCTCTTCATATTTATCGCATTCTTGCCATTCCCTATCAATACTTTCCTCTGTAATCCCTTCTTTCACTACCAATAAAGCCTGATATTTTTCGTTTAGATCTACAAGTTTCGTGTAATAAGACTCTAGTCTATTAAACTTAGAATAAATATCATTCCTATCAATTTGAGACTTTTCAAATTCCCCATTTATTTCATTAATAATTCTAGTGAAAGTACCTCTTATGGCTTTTCTGCGCTTTTTAATTGCATCCATTTCCTCCATATTTCCTTTAAATCGATCACGTCCGGCTCACCAAAATGTTCGTGTTCGTTTTAAAATAGAAGAAAAGGGTGATCGACTGAAAGGAAAAACAATGGGGGAAATAAATGCACAATTACACAGTATAATAAAAGGTTTTATTTAAAAATTAAAAAAGAGCTAAAAACTATTATACTTATATATAAAGAATTAAGGATAAAAAACAAGAAAAAAGGTTAAGCAAAATTATACTTATATATAAAGAATTATGCATACAAAACAAGAAACAAGGTTAAGCAAAAAAATAAGTAAAATTAACTAATCTTAGTGAAGGGAGATAAAAAATAAATGACAGGGGGGTGTCGAGCTTTGTGTTCACACAGTACCTCGGATGGCAGCACCGTCGCTCGCTTGGCTTGGCTTCCTCTTATCGCGGCTTGTGCGATGTCCAAGGCGTCCTTTCCGTCCTCAAGTTGCCGCTTGAGGGATACTCCAAGACGTCCTTTCCGTCCACGAGACTCTGCTTGTGGGATATTTCTAGACGTCTTTCCGTCCACAAGACTCTGCTTGTGGGATACTTCTCAGACGTCTTTCCGTCCACAAGACGCTGCTTGTAGGATATTTCTCAGGCGCATCTGCTCCGCCCGGTCCCCTGCTTCTAACTAGGAAAAAAAGAAGATCACGCCACATGGCCACAAATTCCAGACGTCCACTTAACTTTGCCTCCCCGGGCATCGATCGACCTTTGTCCTGGGGCTCGCAGCTGGGAGTTTCCCCGACCATGTAGATGTTTTGACCCTTTCTTTCAACTTTTCCCCTCGTCTCCCTTCACCTAAGTCTTTCATTCTATGTACAAAAGTAAGGCTCGGTAAAATAGTTTTAACAGATACCATGAGACAATACTGCAGCGATTCCAACAGGGCTTGCATCTGTTGTTAGGGTAACAGGCAAGTTTATATCGAAAGGAATTAAAACTCTGTCACTCGAAACTTCACTCTTGAGTTTGATAAATGCTGCTTGGCATTGGGCTGACCAAAATAAATTTTCATCCTACTTAAGTAACCTTCGAAGTGGATAAGTTATTGTTGAAACATCTGGTAGAAATCTAGAATAATACGTTATCATCCCCAAAAATCTGCGTAAGTCGGCTATATTCTTTGGTTGTGGCATGTCGATGATAGCCTTTATCTTTGAAGGAGATTTTGATATTTTGTTATTTTCTATTACATGTCCAAGATATTCGATTTTAGTTTGAAAATAAATACATTTATTTTTGTTGAGGTGTAAGACACACGCGCGTAATCTTTCTAAGCAAGCAAAAAGATTTTCCTTGCATTCTTGTTTTGATTTGCCATGTACTAGAATATCATCAAAATATGATATAGTCTTGTTTAAGCCTTGAGGAATTTGATCGATAACGCGATTGAATTCTGCAGGGCAGTTTTGATCCCGAAACTCAACCTGTTCATTCGGTAAGTTCCTCTGTGTGTCGATATGGTCTGGATGATGCTACTTTCTTCATCCGTCCTCAGATGTAGATAGGCCTTGTAGAGATCCAAGCGGCAAAAATACTTGGAATCCTTTAAGCTGTTTAAAACATCTTCAATTCTTTTGATTGGGTAACTTGCATTTACCAACTGATCGTTAACACCAACCTCATAATCAACACAAAGCCGAACTGTTCCGTCGCCTTTTGGAATGACTACAAGTGGTGATCCCCAGTCACTGGTAGCTGCTTTTTATATTATACCTTCTGCTTCCAGTGTGTCCAATTCCTTTTCCACCTTCTCCCGGAGGGCATAAGGTACATTCCTTTCAGGTGTAAAGCTTGGTTTTTCTCCTTGACGGAGTTGGGAGTTGAGACGAGGATGGCATGTTTTGTATGAAAGTGGGCCTTGTATTTGAAATGATATGGTATGGGTTGATTTTAAATGTTTTAATTATCTAGGAATGAGATTACATAATATAACACACAATAAAAATAAAAGTACATACTTGAGGTGTGACATCGAAGGCGGTATACAATGCTTATTCGATTATATCTTATATTTACAACACAACGTTGTCGAATCTATTTCTAACATTATTAAAAATATATAACACTATGTACATGAGCCAAATCGACCTAGGCGTTCGAGCAAGAGGGGAGAACTCCCCTTTTCTTCCCCCTTCCACGTAGCGCCACCGTTTTCCCCTACCGGTCGGTCCAGCTGTCCTTCTGACAATATATTTCTATTCCCAAGAAAT